>JALBCY010000045.1:0-125576 GCA_023079485.1 Archilochus colubris
CCCCATTTGGTTCCTCCCGCTTCCAAGATGGCGGCGCGGCCGCTCTGACGTCACCGGGCAGGGCGTGGCCGAGCGGCGGGGGCCAATGGGAGGGCTCCATCTTGAGAGGTGCCCCGGGAAAAGGGAGGGGGGGGGGGGGAGAGCTTAGAACGTGAGAGAGAGAGGGGAGGTGAGAGTGGGGGCTGGGGGGGTCCTGAGGGGTCCTGAGGGACTGGGGGCTTGGGGGTCCTGGAAGGGGGGGGGTTTGGGGGTCTTAAGGGGGGGTTTTGGGGGTCCTGAGGGGATTGGGGGTCTGGGATGGGGGCTTTGGGGGTCTTAAGGGGGGAGGGGTTTTGGGGGTTCTGGGGGTTTGGGGGCTGGGGGTGCTGAGGGGTTTGGGGGGGTCCTAGGGGGTCTTGGGGGGTCCTGAAGGGAGGGGGAAGGGGCTTTGGGGGGGTCCTGGGGGGACTGGGGGGAACTGGGGGGACTGGGGGGGGTTTAGGGGGGTCGTGGGGTGTCCTGAGGGGGTCCTGAGGGGTTTGGGGGGAGTCTGGCATGGGGGGGGGAAGGGTTGGGGGGGGTCCTGAGGGGACTGGGGGGGGGGCTGGGGGCTCTGGGGGGGGTTCTGGGGGAATTGGGGGCCTGGGGTTTTGGGGTGTCTGGGGGTCCTGCAGGGGAGGGGTTTGGGGGGTCTGAGGGGTTTGGGGGTCCTGAGGGGACTGGGGTCTGGGGTCCCTGAGAGGATTGGGGGCTGGGGTCCTGAGGGGTCTTGGGGGTCTTGGGGTTTGGGGGCTGGGGGTGCTGAGGGGTTTGGGGGTCCTGGGGTCTGGGGGTCTTGAGGGGGAAGGGGCTTGGGGGTCTTGGGGGTTTGGGGGTCCTGGGGGTGCTGAGGGGTTTGGGGGTTCTAGGGGTCTTGGGGGTCCTGAGGGGTTTGGGGGACTGGGGGTGCTGAGGGGTTTGGGGGTCCTGGGGTCTTGGGGGGTCCTGAAGGGGGGGGGAGGGGTTTTGGGGGGGTCCTGAGGGGATTGGGGGGGTCCTGAGGGGTTATTGGGGGGTTCTTGGGGTGTCCTGGGGGGGTCCTGTAGGGGGGAGAGGGGTTTTGGGGGGTCTTTGGGGGTTTGGGGGGGGGGCTGGGGGGTTTGGGGGTCCTGAGGGGTTTTGGGGGTTTGGGGGGTTCTAGGCTGTTTGGGGGTCTCTGAGGGGTCCTGAGGGGTTTGGGGGGGTCTTGGGGGGTTTGGGGGTCCTGAGGGGGGGGGGAAGGGGTTTGGGGGTCCTGAGGGGTTTTGGGGGTATGGGGGGATGAGGGGGTTTGGGGGTCCTGGGGGGTCTTGGGGGGTTGAGGGGACTGGGGGGGTCCTGGGGGGTCTTGGGGGGGTCCTGAGGGGGGGGGGAGGGGTTTTGGGGGGGTCTTGGGGGGTTTGGGGGGGGGTTTGGGGGGTGCTGAGGGGTTTGGGGGTCCTGGGGGGTTTGGGGGGGTCTGGGATGGGGGGGGAAGGGTTTGGGGGTCCTGAGGGGGTTTTGGGGGGTTGGGGGGGGGCATGAGGGGGTTTGGGGGTCCTGAGGGGGTTTTGGGGGGGGGCACGAGGGGGTTTGGGGGTCCTGAGGGGGTTTTGGGGGTCCTAGGGTTTGGGGGACTGGGGGTGCTGAGGGGTTTGGGGGTCCTGGGGGGTTTTGGGGGTCCTGGTGGGGGAAGGGGTTTTGGGGTCCTGAGGGGTTTGGGGTCTGGGGGTACTGGAGGGTTTGGGGGTCCTGGGGGTTTTGAGGGGGAGAGAGGGGTTTTGGGGGTCCTGGGGCTTTGGGGGCTGGGTGGGGGGAAGGCGGGGGTTATGGGGTCTGAGGGGTTTGGGGGCCCTGAGGGGATTGGGGGCTGGGGGTGCTGAGGGGTTTGGGGGTCCTGAAGGGGGGAGGAGGGGTTTTGGGGGTGTCCTGGGGGGGGTAGGAAAGGTTTGGGGGGGTCTTGGGGGGCTTTGGGGGGGTCTTGGGGGGTCCTGAAGTGGGGGTAAAGGTTTGGGGGGGCCCTGGGGTGGTTTGGGGGGGCCCTGAGAGGATTGGGGGGGGCCTGGGGGGGTCCTGATGGGTTTGGGGGGGGATTGGGGGGTCCCTGAGAGGACTGGGGAGGGGCTGAGGGGTTTGAGGGGGCCTTGGGGGGTCCTGAAGGGGGGGGGGGAGGGGTTTTGGGGGGGTTTGGGGGGGTCCTGGGGGGGTCCTGAGGTGTTTGGGGGGGTCCTGGGGGAGGGGGAATGGTTTCGGGGGGTTCTGAGGGGTTTGAGGGTGTTTTGGGGGGGGGTCCTGTGGGGATCCTGAGGGGTCTGGGGGGGCCCTGAGAGGATTTGGGGGCTGGGGGTCCTGAGGTGTTTGAGGGGGTCCTGAGGGATTGGGGTTCCCTATAGGGTTTGAGGGGGGGTCCTATAGGCTTGGGGGGGGGGGGTCCTGAAGGGATTGGGGGGGTCCTGAGTAGTTTGGGGGGGGTCCAGGGGGGTCCTATGGGATTGGGGGGGGTCCTATAGGACTGGGGGGGTCTTCAATAGTTTGGGGGGGGTCTTGAGGAGTTTGGGGGGTCCTGAGGGATTGGGGGGTCCGGGGGGGGTCCTGTGGGGTCTGGGGGGGTCTGAGGAGTTTGGGGGGGTCCTGAGGAGTTTGGGGGGGTCCTGAGGAGTTTGGGGGGGTCCTGAGGAGTTTGGGGGGGGGTCCTGAGGACTTGGGGGGGGGTCCAATAGGACCGGGGGGATCCTGAGGGATTTTTGGGGGGGATTCTCTGGATTTCAGGACCAGGATTTGGGTTTTTTTCCCCATTTCTCCATTTCCCACATTTCCCTCCCCTCCCCCACACAGGAAAGGCCCCGGTTCTGATCCGGCCCAGGAAGGTTCTGGTTGGGTTCTGGCCCAGGATAGGCCCAGTTTGGATCCGGCCCGGGAAGGCTCCAGTTGACTTCCAGCCCAGGTTCTGTTCTGGCCCAGGAAGGTTCTGGTCCGGTTCTGGCCCAGCAAAGGCCCTGGTTGGGTTCTGGCCTTGGTTCTGTTGAGGCCCAGAGAGTCCCTGGTTCTGTTGAGGCCCAGCAAAGACCCCGGTCCGGTTCTGACCCAGGGAAGTCCCAGTTTGGACCCGGCCCAGGAAAGGCCCCGGTTCTTTCCCAGCCCAGGGAAGGCCCTGGTTGGGTTCTGGCCCTGGTTCTGTTGAGGCCCAGAGAGGCCCCGGTTCTGTTGAGGCCTAGGGAGGTCCCGGTCCGGTTCCGGCCATGTCGGTTCCGTCGGGCCCGGAGGAACAAACGGTTCTGGTGGTCGAGCACCGCTACGTCTGCTCCGAGTGCAGCCACCTGGCCGGGTCCCTGGAGGACGCCCTCCTGCACCAGCAGAACCATTTGGACCCCCAGAACCAGAACCAGCACCAGTACGAACTGGTGGGACTGGGAGGGGATTACCAAGCGCTGGCGGTACCGGAAACCAGTCAGTACCAGTGCCTGGAGTGCGGGACCCTCCTGGTGTCACCGGGCCAGCTCCTGGAACACCAAGAGATGCACATCAAGATGATGGGGGGGGGACAAGAACCGGAACCGGCCCGGCCCGGGTCCAAACCACCCCCCCCAACACCCCCGACCGGGCTCCTCCGGCCCGGTTCCGGTTCCATCCACTACGAGTGCCCCGAGTGCCGCGCGCTCTTCGGCAGCCAGGAGCTGTGGTTGGCTCATCGCCAGAGCCACCGGGCCGAACCCAACCAGAACCAGAACCAGAACCAGGGCCAGAACCAAGCTCTGGTAGACCTGGAACATTCCTACCGCAAACCCGAAGAGGAGGAAGAGGAAGGGGGAGAAGAAAGGGAAGGCCAAAACTCCCTCGGCGTCGCCGCCGCCGGTACCGAGCCCGGTTCCGGTGACACCACGGTCCAACTGCTCCTCTACGAGTGCGGCGAGTGCCTCCAGCTCTTCCAGAGCCCCAAAGACTTCCTGGAGCACCAAACCCTCCACTTGGCCACCTCGGTTCCCTTGACCCAACCCAACGACGCCGCCGACGAAGAGAAAGCGGCGCTGCCGTCGGTGCCGCCGCTGCTGCCGCCGCCTCCCCCGGCGCTGCCGTCGGTGCCTTCGGTGCCGTCGCCTCAGCGCTGCCCCGAGTGCCACCAGCTCCTCCCCACCCCCCACCGCCTCCGCCACCACCTCCGCTGCCACCGCTTGGGCGCCTTCCAGTGTCCCCTCTGCAGCCGGGTCCTTCCCAACCCCCCGGATCTCCAGGCCCACCTGGCGGGCGCCCATTCCGGCGAATCCCACTTCCTCTGCCTGGATTGCGGCTTGGCCTTCGACACCGAGGGCGTGCTCCTGGCTCACCGCCGCACCCACGGCCCCAACCCCCTCCACCGCTGCCCCTGCGGCAAGACCTTCGTCAACATGACCAAGTTCCTCTACCACCGACGCACCCACGGGCCCTTCCGGACGCCCCAAGAACCCCCCCGGGATCCCCAACCTTCTACGGAAGCGACGCCGGCGCCGTCGGAACTCCCGAGCTCGTCGCCGCCGCCGCCGCCGTCGCCGGAAGCTCCTCCGGGTTCTTTCCGTTGCGGCCTTTGCTCCAAAGTCTTCTCCAAACCCCCCCAGCTCAACCGCCACCACCGCTTCGTCCACCGCCTGGAGCGGCGCCACCAGTGCCCCACCTGCCAGAAGATGTTCAAGAAGAAGTCCCACCTCCGCACCCACCTCCTCACCCACACCGGCGAGCGCCCCTTCGCCTGCCCCCAGTGCCCCAAGACCTTCAGCTCCCAGGCCAACCTCCTCCGCCACCGCCTCACCCACACCGGCGAGCGGCCCTACCAGTGCGACCTCTGCCACAAACGCTTCACCCAATCCTCCACCCTCCGCCAGCACCTCCTGGTCCACACCCGCCGCTACCCCTACACCTGCCAGGAGTGCGGCCTGCGCTTCCACCGCCCCCACCGCCTCCTCATCCACCGCTACCACCACACCGGCGAGTACCCCTACAAGTGTCCCCAGTGTCCCCGCTCCTTCCTCCTCCGCCGCCTCCTCGACGTCCACCACTTGGCCCACCTGGGCCAGAAGCCCCAGGTCTGCGCCTCCTGCGGCGCCGCCTTCGCCTCCCCGCTGCGGCTCCGGCAGCACCGCTGCGGGAAGGCCCCGCACCGCCTCGAGTGCCCGACCTGTGGCAAGAAGGTGGCCAACCCCGCCCGGCTGCGAGCCCACGAGAAGAGCCACGGCCAGCCCGACCAAGCCAACCAACTCAATGAGTCGAGCCAACTCAACCAGTTGAGTCAAGCCAACCAACTCAACCAACCCAATGAGTCAAACCAACTCAACCAACTCAACCAACCCAACCAACCCAATGAATCAAACCAACCCAACCAACTCAACCAACCCAACCAACCAACCCAACCAACCCAACCAACTCAACCAACTCAACCAACCCAACCAACCCAACCAACTCAACCAACCCAACCAACCCAACCAACCCAACCAACCCAACCAACTCAACCAACACAACCAACTCAACCAACCCAACCCAACGCCGCCGCGCCGCCTTCCCGGCCCTTCCAAATCCTTCGAGTGCGCCGACTGCAAGAAGTTCTTCAGCACCGAGACCTCCCTCCAGGTCCACCGGCGGATCCACACCGGGGAGAGGCCCTACCCCTGCCCCGACTGCGGCAAAGCCTTCCGCCAATCCACCCACCTCAAGGACCACCGGCGGCTCCACACCGGTGAGAGGCCCTTCCGGTGCCAGGAATGCGGCAAAGCCTTCGCCATCGCCGTCCGGTTGGCCGAGCACCGGCGGATCCACACCGGGGAGAGGCCCTACGCCTGCCAGCTCTGCGGCAAGGCCTACCGCAGCTTCTCCAACCTCTGGAAGCACCGGAAGCTCCACCAGGCAACCAGGAACCCGGCCCGGAAGAGCGCGGGGGGAACGGGGGGTGGAGGGGGAAGCGTTAGCGGGGGTGGTGGAACCATCAGTGGGGGGGTTGGAGCCGTCGGTGGTGGTGATGGACCCACTGGTGATGGTGGAACCATGACTGGGAGGGTTGGAACCATCGATGTCGGGGTGGGAAGCGTCAACGTTGAGGTTGGAACCGTTGATGGTGATGGTGGAACCATCAGTGGGGGGGTTGGAACCATCGATGGTTGTGGTGGGACCATCAGTGGGGGGGTTGGGACCATCAGTGGGGGGGTCGGAGCCATTGGTGGTGGTGATGGACCCACTGGTGATGGTGGAACCATGACTGGGGAGATCGGAACCATCGATGTCGGGGTCGGAAGCGTCGATGGTTGTGGTGGAACCATCGGTGGAAGGGTTGGAACCATCGGTGATGGTGGAACCATGAGTGGGGGGGTTGGAACCATCACTGGGGGGGTCGGAACCGTCAACGTTGAGGTCGGAACCATCAGTGGTGGTGGTGGAACCATCACTGGGGGGGTCGGAACCATCAAGGTTGAGGTCGGAACCGTTGATGGTTGTGGTGGAACCATCACTGGAAGGGTCGGAACCATTGGTGATGGTGGAACCATGACTGGAGAGGTCGGAACCGTCAACGTTGAGGTCGGAACCATCGATGGTTGTGGTGGAACCATCACTGGGGGGGTCGGAACCACAACTGGGGGGGTTGGAACCATCAAGGTTGAGGTTGGAACCGTTGATGGTTGTGGTGGAACCATCACTGGGGGGGTCGGAACCATCACTGGAGAAGTTGGACCCACTGGTGATGGTGGAACTGTTACTGGACCGGTCGGAACCGTTCCTGGGGGGGTGGGAACCACAACTGGGGGGGTTGGAACCATCTCTGGGGGGGTTGGACCCACTGGTGGTGATGGTGGGACCACAACTGGGACGATCGGAACCGTCAACGTTGAGGTTGGAACCATCAATGGTGGTGGTGGAACCACAACTGGGGCGGTCGGAACCGTTACTGGGGCGATCGGAACCGCTACTGGGGAGGTCAGAACCATCACTGGAGAAGTTGGACCCACTGGTGATGGTGGAACCGTTACTGGGCCGGTCGGAACCGTCAACGTTGAGGTCGGAACCATCGACGTTGGGGTCGGAACCATCACTGAGGGGGTCGGAACCACAACTGGGGGGGTCGGAACCGCTGGTGCTGGAGGAACCATAACTGGGCCGCTCGGAACCGTCGACGTTGGGCTCGGAACCGTCGGTGGTTGTGTCGGACCCATCACCGGGGGGGTCGGAACCGCAGCCGGGGGGGTCGGAACCATCCCGGGTTCTGTCTCAACCACCAGAACCACCCCCAGAACCCGACCCAGACCCATCCCGGGTCTCACCGGTACCATCACCGTCACCATCCCGGGCGGCGCCGACACCGGAACCGGAACCGAACCCCCCCCGGATATCGGGGCCTCTTTGGCCATGGTGGAAACCATCGAGATCTTCCCTGGACCGAACCCCCAGAACCCCCAGAACCTCCAGAACCCCCCGGGACAGGGAGGGGGTGGGGGGGGGGATTAGGGGACACCCCAAAAACCCCCAAAACTCCCCAAAAATCCTTCCCCCCCCCCCCAAATCCAATCCTGGGGGTCCCACCCCCCCGTTTTGGGGACGTTTTGGGGGGGGGGGGGAGGGGCTGACCCCAATTTTGGGGCTTTTTGGGTTTTTTTGTGTTTTTTGGGGGGGGGGGAATGGGGGGGAAGGGGAAATTCCTGAGGAAATAAAAAGAGAGAAAAGGACCCAAAATGGTTTTATTTGGGGGGGGGGGAATAACCTGGGGGGGGTTGGACTCGTTTTGGGGGGGTTTCCCCTGTTTTGGGGGATTTTCCCATTTTTTGGGGTTTTTTTGCTCCATTTTTGGGGTTTTTTCCCATTTTTTTTGGTTTTTTCCCTATTTTTGGGGTTTTTTCCCCTTTTTGGGCTTTTTGCTCCATTTTCGGGGGATTTTGCCTCTTTTTTGGGGTGGTTTTCCCCCTTTTGTGGTTTTTTTTCCCCCTTTTTAGGGTTTTTGCCCCTTTTTGGGGGATTTTGCCTCTTTTTGGGGAGATTTTCCCCTTTTTAGGGTTTTTTCCCCTTTTTGGGTTTTTTGCTCCATTTTTGGGGGGTTTTGCCCCTTTTTGGGGATTTTACCCCATTTCTGGGGGGGATTTTCCCCTTTTTGGGGGATTTTGCTCCTTTTTGGGTTTTTTTCCCCTTTTTGGGGGATTTTGCCTCTTTTTTTGGGT
Source organism: Archilochus colubris (assembly GCA_023079485.1). NCBI lineage: Eukaryota > Metazoa > Chordata > Aves > Apodiformes > Trochilidae > Archilochus > Archilochus colubris. Next base: position 8,139 of record JALBCY010000045.1, read on the forward strand.
GGTTTTCCCCTTTTTTGGGGTATTTTCCCCTTTTTGGGGTTTTTGCTCCATTTTCGGGGGATTTTGCCTCTTTTTTGGGGTGGTTTTCCCCCTTTTGTGGTTTTTTTTCCCCCTTTTTGGGGTTTTTGCCCCTTTTTGGGGGTTTTTGCCTCTTTTTGGGGAGATTTTCCCCTTTTTAGGGGTTTTTCCCCTTTTTGGGTTTTTTGCTCCATTTTTGGGGGGTTTTGCCCCTTTTGGGGGATTTTACCCCATTTCTGGGGGGGGATTTTTCCCTTTTTTTTGGGATTTTGCTCCTTTTTTGGGGTATTTTCCCCTTTTTGGGGTTTTTGCTCCCTTTTCGGGGGATTTTGCCTCTTTTTTGGGGTGGTTTTCCCCCTTTTGTGGTTTTTTTCCCCCTTTTTGGGGTTTTTGCCCCTTTTTGGGGTGTTTTGCCTCTTTTTGGGGAGATTTTCCCCTTTTTAGGTGTTTTTCCCCTTTTTGGGTTTTTTGCTCCATTTTTGGGGGGTTTTGCCCCTTTTTGGGGATTTTACCCCATTTCTGGGGGGGATTTTTCCCTTTTTTGGGGGATTTTGCTCCTTTTTGGGGTTTTTTCCCCTTTTTGGGGGATTTTGCCTCTTTTTTGGGGTGTTTTTCCCCTTTTTTTGGGTTTTTTCCCCATTTTTGGGCTTTTTGCTCCATTTTCGGGGGGGTTTGCCCCTTTCTGGGGGTTTTACCCCATTTTTGGGGTGGTTTTCCCCCTTTTTTGGGGTTTTTCCCCTTTTTGGGGATTTTGCTCCTTTTTTGGGGGACTTTGTCCATTTTTGGGGAGTTTTGCCCTTTTTGGGGGGATTTTCCCCCCTTTTTGGGGTGGTTTTCCTGTTTTGGGGGGGATTTTTCTCCATTTTGGGGATTTTCCTCCTTTTTTGGGGGCGCTTTGCCCTTTTTGGGGCTTTCTGCCCTTTTTTTGGGATTTTCCCCTTTTTTGACGATTTCCCCCCCTTTTTTGGGGTGTTTTCCTGTTTTTTGGGCTATTTCCCCTTTTTTGGGGGGGATTTTGCCTTTTTTTGCCCTTTTTTGGGGAATTTTCCCTTTTTTTGGTGTTTTTTCCCTTTTTTCCCCCTTTTCTTTTATTTTTTTTTGCTTTTTCCCATTTTCCCCATTTTTTCCCCCATTTCCGGGGGGTCCTTTCCCACGGGGGGCTCATATTTCCCCTCCCCTCGTGGGTGGGGCCCAAGCCCCTCCCCCTCCCCCCACGGCCCCGCCCCTTTGCCCCTCCCCACCCCCAAACCCCCAAATAAACCGGGGGGGGGATTGGGGGGATTTGGGGAGGGGATGGGTTGGGGTCCATTGGGTCCGTTCGGCACCGGCGGAGCCGCGCGCAGTCGGAACCGGGGGCGGTCGGGCCTGCCCCCTTCCCCCAACGCCGCCGCCGCACGGAGCGGAGGAGCCACGGAAGAGCCCCCACCTCAGAACCCCCGAACCCCCAGAACCCCCGAACCTCCCCCACCCCGGTTCGGCGGCCGCGGAGCGATCGTGAGTTTAATGGGGGAAGGATTTTGGGGCCAAGGATGCTGCGACCCAACCCAACCCCCCCCGGTTCCGGATCCGGTACCGGGAGCGATTCGAGGCCCAGGAGACGGTACCGGGGTTCCACCCCATCCCCCCCCCTCCCCCAACCGGAACCAACCCCCCCCCAACCCCCACCCACTGCGAGCGGTACCCAAGCCCGGTACCGATACCCGGTACCGATCCCCGAATCCGCCCCTGGTACCGATCCCCGGTACCGATCCCCGGATCCATCTCCGGTACCGGGATTCGGCCCCATCCTCGGTACCGATCCCATCCCCGCCCCCCGGATCCATCCCCGGATTCGCCCCCGGTACCGATCCCCGGTACCGATCCGCGGATCCATCCCCGGTACTGATCCCATCCCCGATCCCCGGTACCGATCCCAGTACAGATCCGGTCCCCGGATCCATCCCCGGTACCGATCCCGTTCCCGATCCCTGGATCCGCCCCCGGTACCGGGATTCGGCCCCATCCTCGGATCCATCCCCGGATTCGCCCCCGGAACCGATCCCTGGACCCATTCCCGGTACCGATCCCATCCCCGATCTCCGGTACCGATCCCGGTACCGGGATTCGGCCCCATCCTCGGTACCGATCCCGATCCCCGGATCCACCCCCGGTACCGATCCCGTCTCCGACCCTCGGATCCGCCCCCGGTACCGGGATCCGGCCCCATCCTCGGTACCAGGACCCAGCCCCGAGATCCGGCCCAAGCCCCGGTAACGATTCCCGGTCCCGGTTCCGGTTCCCGTCTCCATCCTCGAACCCCGGCCGCCTTCTCCATTCCCGGTACCGGCTGCGATTCCCGGTACCGGTTCGCGGGCCCCTTCTCCATTTTCAGCCCTGCTCCCCGGTACCGCTTCCCGGGCCCCATTTCCCGGTACCGGTTCCGATTCCCGGTCCCCCCCCCCTCTCCATTTTCCCCCTCCCTCCCTTCCCCCCCCGGTACCGAACCCTCCGCCCCCCCGGTACCGAACCCTCCCCTCCCAGTACCGAACCCCCCCCCCCCCCTCTCGTTCCTTTCCTCCCCCCCGGTACCGAACCCTCCCAGTACCGAACCCCTGAACCGCCCCAGTACCGAGCTCCCCCCCCCGGTACCGAACTCCCCCCCCAGTACCGAACCCCCGAACCCTCCCCCCCCCCCCCGGTACCAAACTCCACCCTCCCGGTACCGAACCCCCGAACCCCCCCTCCCGTTCTTCCCCTCCCCCATTTTTGGGGGGGGTTCGGGAGTTCTGGGGGGGGGTTCGGGAGTTCTGGGGGGGGTTCGGGAGTTCTGGGGGGGGGTTCGGGAGTTCTGGGGGGGGTTCGGGAGTTCTGGGGGGGGGTTCGGGAGTTCTGGGGGGGGTTCGGGAGTTCTGGGGGGGGGTTCGGGGATTTTGGGGTGGGGGCGTCCCCGGGAAAGGCCCCTGGGTGGGTGGGTGGGGGAGGGGCCCCCCATCCCCCTCTTTGCCCCCCTTTTTCTCCCCCGTTGCCTGGCAACAGCAGCATCCTCGCGAGCCGGAGCCGTTGCTAGGCAACGGTTGCCGGGATACGGGGCAGCTGCCGGGGGGATGAATGGGACCCCCCCACCCCAACCCCCACCCTAAGACCTCCCCCCTCACCCCCCCCCCAACTCAGGGTGGGGGGGGGGGCAGAGGGGAGGGGGGGAAGGTCACGTGGGTGCCCTCAGGGGGGGTCTCAGGGGTGAGGGGGGGGTCCCATGGGTGCCCCTGGGGGGGTCCTGGGGGTCCCATGGGTGCAGGGGGAGGGGGCCTGGGAGTCCCATGGGTGAGGGGGGGTCCTATGGGTGCCCCATGGGGGGGGTCCCAGGGGGTCCCTAGGGTCCTGGGGGTCCCAAAGGTGAGGAGGGGTCCCACGGGTGCCCCTGGGGTCCCAGAGGTGCAGGGGGGGTCCTGGGGGTCCTGGGGGTCCCAAAGGTGAGGAGGGGTCCCATGGGTGCCTGGGGGTCCCAGAGGTGCAGGGGGTGCTGGGGTCCCAAAGGTGAGGAGGGGTCCCATGGGCAGGGGGAGTCTGGGGGTCCTGGGGGTCCCGGGGGGGGGTCCCATGGGTGCCCGGGGGGGTCCCAGAGGTGCAGGGGGGGTCCCAGGGGGTCCTGGGGGTCCCATGGGTGAGGGGGGGTCCCATGGGTGCCCCGAGTGGGGGTTCTGAGAGTGAGGAGGGGTCCCAGGGGGTCCAGGGGGAGTCTCGGGGGTTCCTTGGGGGTCCCAAAGGTGAGGAGGGGTCCTATGGGTGCCCCTGGGGGGGTCCTGGGGTCCCATGGGTGAGGGGAGGTCCCAAGGGTGCCCGGGGGGGTCCCAGAGGTGCAAGGGGGGGGGTCCTGGGGGGTCCTGGGGGTCCCATGGGTGAGGGAGGGTCCCAGGGTGCCCCTGGGGGGGGGTCCCAGGGGTTCATGAGGGGTCCCATGGGTGCAGGGGGGGGGGTCCTGGGGGTCCCAAAGGTGAGGGGGGGTCCCATGGGTGCCCGGGGGGGTCCCAGAGGTGCAGGAGGGGGGTCCCAGGGGGTCCTGGGGGTCCTTGGGGGGTCCTGGGGGTCCCATGGGTGAGGAGGGGTCCTGGGGGGTCCCGGGGGGGGGTTCTATGGGTGAGGGGGGGGTCCCAGGGGTTCATGGGGGGTCCTGGGGGTCCCAAAGGTGAGGGGGTTCCCATGGGTGCCCCAGGGGGCTGTCCCAGAGGTTAGGGGGGGTCCCGGGGGTCCCACGGGTGTCCCGTGGGGGTCTCGGGGGTCTCACGGGTGCCGCAGGGGTGTCAGGGGTGTCCCAGAGGTAAGGGGGGGGTCTCAGGGGTCCCATAGGTGAGGGGGGGGGGTGTGTCTCAGGGGTCCCACGGGTGTCCCGTGGGGGTCTCGGGGGTGTCCCGGGGGTCCCATGGGTGAAGGGGGGTCCGATGGGTGCCCCTGAGGGGGTCCCACGGGTTCTTTGGGGGGGGGTCCCAGGGGTGAGGGGGGTCCCAGAGGTGAGGGGCGTGTCCTAGGGGTCCCACGAGTGTCCCGTGGGGGTCTCGTGGGTCCGTCCTGAGGGTGTTTTGGGGTTCGCAGGCGGCCCCGAGGTTCTCCATGAGGAGGGGGGGACGATGGCGGCGTCGCCCCCGGTTCCGCTGCTGCTGCTGCTGCTGGGGGGGGTGGCAGCGGCCACCAGGGGACAGCTGGGGGGGGGCTCCCTGCGCATGGGTGAGGGGACACGGGGGACACGGGGACACGGGGGACACGGGGGACATGGGGGACACGGGGGGGTCGGGGACATCGGGGGGGTTGGGGACATTGGGGACACAGTGGACACGGGGGGGTCGGGGGACACGGGGGACACGGGGGACACGGGGGACATGGGGGACACGGGGGACAGCAGGGGACATGGGGGGTCGGGGGACATCGGGGGGGTTGGGGACACGGGGGACACGGGGACAGGGGGAACACGGGGGACATGGGGGACATGGGGGGCACGGGGGACACGGGGGACATGGGGGACACGGGGGGGCTGGGGGGTTGGGGACATTGGGGACACGGGGACAGCTGGGGGGGGGCTCCCTGTGGATGGGTGAGGGGACACGGGGGACACGGGGACACGGGGGGGTTGGGGACATTGGGGACACGGGGACAGCTGGGGGGGGGCTCCCTGTGGATGGGTGAGGGGACACGGGGGACACGGGGACACGGGGGACATGGGGACACGGGGGACATGGGGGACAGGGGGGGACACGGGGGGGCTGGGGGGTTGGGGACATTGGGGACACGGGGACAGCTGGGGGGGGGCTCCCTGTGGATGGGTGAGGGGACACGGGGGACATGGGGGACATGGGGACACGGGGGGGTCGGGGACATCGGGGGGTTTGGGGGGGTTGAGGACACTGGGGACACGGTGGACACGGGGGGTCGGGGGACACGGGGGACATGGGGGACACGGGGGACATTTGGGGGGGTTGGGGACATGGGGACAGCTGAGGGGGGGTTCCCTGTGGATGGGTGAGGGGACACGGGGGACACGGGGGGTTGGGGACACTGGGGACACAGTGGACACGGGGGGGTCGGGGGACACGGGGGACAGCAGGGGACACGGGGGGTCGGGGGACATCGGGGGGGGTTGGGGACATTTGGGGACACGGGTGACATTTGGCGGGGTTGGGGACATGGGGACAGCTGGGGGGGGGCTCCCTGCGCATGGGTGAGGGGACACGGGGGACACGGGGGACACGAGGGACATGGGGGACAGCAAGGACACGGAGGGTTGGGGACATTCGGGGACATCGGGGGGGTTGGGGGGGTTTGGGGACACGGGGGACACAGTGGACACGGGGGGGTCGGGGGACATCGGGGGGGGTTAGGGGGGTGGGGACACGGGGGGGTCTCTGTGACACGGGGGGGTCTCTGGGTGTGACCCGGGGGGGTCAGAGGGTGACCCGGGGGGGTGGGGGTGATACGGGGGGGGGGTCTGAGGGTGCCCCGGGGGGGTCTCTGTGACACGGGGGGGGTCAATGGGTGAGTTGGGGGGGACCCATATAATTGGGGGGGGGGTCTCTGTGTCTCCCGGGGGGGGGGGGGTGACCCGGGGGGGTCCGAGGGTGCCCCGGGGGGGTCTCTGGGTGACACGGGGGGGTCAGAGTGTGACACGGGGGGGTCTCTGGGTGACACGGGGGGGTCTCTGGGTGACACGGGGGGGGTCAGTGGGTGACACGGGGGGGTGGGGGTGTCAGTGGGTGCCCCGGGGGGGTCAGAGTGTGACACGGGGGGGTCTCTGGGTGACACGGGGGGGTCAGAGTGTGACACGGGGGGGTCAGTGGGTGACACGGGGGGGTCAGTGGGTGACACGGGGGGGTCTCTAGGTGACACGGGGGGGGATGTGGGTGTCAGTGGGTGCCCCGGGGGGGTCTCTGGGTGACACGGGGGGGTCAGTGGGTGACACGGGGGGGGTGTCTCTGTGACACGGGGGGGTCTCTGAGTGACACGGGGGGGGTCAGTGGGTGACACGGGGGTGTCAGTGGGTGACACGGGGGGGTGTCTCTGTGACACGGGGGGGTCCGAGGGTGACACGGGGGGGGGTGTCTCTGTGACACGGGGGGGTCCGAGGGTGACCCGGGGGGGGGTCTCTGTGACACGGGGGGGTCAGAGGGTGACATGGGGGGGGTCAGAGGGTGACACGGGGGGGGGTGTGGGTGTCAGTGGGTGACACGGGGGGGTCTCTGGGTGTGACCCGGGGGTGTCAGGGGGTGACACGGGGGGGGGTCAGTGGGTGAGTTGGGGGGGACCCATATAATGGGGGGGGTCTCTGGGTCTCCCGGTGGGGGGGGGGGGGGGTGACCCAAGGGGGTCCGAGGGTGCCCCGGGGGGGTTTCTGGGTGACACGGGGGGGTCAGAGGGTGACATGGGGGGGTCAGTGGGTGAAACGGGGGGGGTCTCTGGGTGACACGGGGGGGTCCGAGGGTGACACGGGGGGGTCTCTAGGTGACACGGGGGGGGATGTGGGTGTCAGTGGGTGCCCCGGGGGGGTCTCTGGGTGCCCCGGGGGGGTCAGAGGGTGACATGGGGGGGTCAGTGGGTGAAACGGGGGGGGTCTCTGGGTGACACGGGGGGGTCCGAGGGTGACACGGGGGGGTCTCTAGGTGACACGGGGGGGGATGTGGGTGTCAGTGGGTGCCCCGGGGGGGTCTCTGGGTGACACGGGGGGGTCAGTGGGTGCCCCGGGGGGGTCTCTGGGTGACACGGGGGGGTCAGTGGGTGACACGGGGGGGTCAGTGGGTGCCCCGGGGGGGTCTCTGGGTGTGACCCGGGGGGGTCTCTCTCTGTCCCCCCCCCCCAGCCGCCATCTTGGACGAGCGCTCGGGGGGCTGCGGGCGGGGGGAGCGTTTGGCTCTGGCGCTGGCTCGGGAGCGGCTCAACGGGGGGGGGGGCAGCGGGGGGGGACCCCAAAACCCGGCCCGGCTGGAGGTGGAGATCTTCGAGCTGCAGAGGGACAGCCAGTACGAGACCACCGACACCAGTGAGCGTGCAACGGGGCACACGAGCGTGCAAGGGGCACGGGGGGAGGGGTGGAGGGAGGGGGGGAGGCGTGCGAAGGTGTGCGAGGCGTGCACACGCGTGTGCAAGGCTTGGGAGTCCGTGCACAAGGGCGGAGGGGGTGTGTGCAAGGCTGTGCACACACGTGTACAAACCGTGCAAAGCCGTGCACGAGGACACAAAAACGTGCAAGGGGCCGTTCACACACTCGTGCAAGGCCCCCCCACACGCACACACGAGGCTGAACCCGTGCAAGGGGCCCCGGTGGGCGTGCAAAGCCTCACACGAGGACAGAGGAATCGTGCAAACCCCCCCCAAGGCCTTGCACACGCGGGTGGGGGGGGGGGGGCAGGGGGAGGGGTGCAAAGCCTTGCACACGCGTGTGCAAAGGCCCTGGTGCCCCCCCCCAGTGTGTCAGATCCTGCCCAAGGGGGTGGTCTCGGTCCTGGGCCCCTCCTCAAGCCCCGCGGCCGCTGCCACCGTCAGCCACATCTGTGGGGAGAAGGAGGTGAGGGGGACCCCAAAACCCGAACCCCGAACCCCAAATCCCCCCCGAACCCCAAAACCCCCCCTGAACCCCAAAACCCCCCCCGAACCCCGAAATCCCCCCCTGAACCCCAAAACCCAACCCCTGAACCCCAACATCCAACCCCGAACCCTGAAATCCCCCCCAAAACCCAAACATCCAACCCCTGAACCCCAAAACCCCCCCCGAACCCCAAAACCCCCCCGAACCCCAACATCCCCCCCGAACCCCAAAACCCAACCCCCGAACCCCAACAACCCCCCTCGAACCCCGAAATCCCCCCCAAAACCCAAACATCCCCCCCTGAACCCCAACATCTCCCCCGAACCCCAAAACCCAATCCCCGAACCCCAAAACCCAACCCTGAACCCCAACAACCCCCTGAACCCCAAAACCCAACCCCAAACCCAAACATCCCCCCCTGAACCCCAAACCCCCCCCCGAACCCCAAAACCCACCCCCTGAACCCCAACATCCCCCCTGAACACCAACATCCAAACCCCGAACCCCAAAACCCAACCCTCGAACCCCAACAACCCCCCTCGAACCCCGAAATCCCCCCCAAAACCCAAACATCCCCCCCTGAACCCCAAAACCCAACCCCTGAACCCCAACATCCCCCCTCGAACCCCGAAATCCCCCCTGAACCCCAACATCCAACCCCTGAACCCCAAAACCCAACCCCTGAACCCCAAAACCCCCCCCGAACCCCAAAACCCAATCCCCGAACCCCAAAACCCCCCCGAACCCCAAACCCCCCCCCCCGAACCCCAACATCCCACCCTGAACCCCAAAACCCAACCCGAACCCCAACATCCCCGAACCCCAACATCCCCCCCCGAACCCCAAAACCCAATCCCCGAACCCCAAAACCCCCCCGAATCCCAACAACCCCCCTCGAACCCCAAAACCCAACCCCCGAACCCCAAAACCCAACCCCCGAACCCTAAAACCCAATCCCCAAACCCCAAATCCCCCCCGAACCCCAACAACCCCCCCTGAACCCCAAAACCCAACCCCTGAACCCCAACGTCCCCCCCGAACCCCAACAACCCCCCTCGAACACCGAAATCCCCCCTGAACCCCAAAACCCAACCCCTGAACCCCAAATCCCCCCCGAACCCCAACATCCCCCCCCAAAACCCAAACATCCCCCCTGAACCCCAAAACCCAACCCCTGAACCCCAAAACCCCCCCTGAACCCCCAAACCCCCCCCGAACCCCAACATCCCCCAAAACCCCAACATCCCCCTGAACCCCAAATCCCCCCGAACCCCAAAACCCAACCCCTGAACCCCAAAACCCAACCCCGAATCCCAAAACCCCCCGAACCCCAAACCCCCCCCGAACCCCAACATCCCCCAAAACCCCAACATCCCCCCCTGAACCCCAAATCCCCCCCGAACCCCAAAACCCAACCCCTGAACCCCAAAACCCAACCCCCGAATCCCAACAACCCCCCTCGAACCCCGAAATCCCCCCCGAACCCCAAAACCCAACCCCCGAACCCCAAAACCCAACCCCCGAACCCCAAAACCCAACCCCAAACCCCAAATCCCCCCCGAACCCCAACATCCCCCCCTGAACCCCAAAACCCCCCCCGAACCCCAAAATCCCAATCTCTGAACCCCAACATCCCCCCCGAAACCCAAAACCCCCCTGAACCCCAAAACCCGACCCCTGAACCCCAACATCCCCCCCCTGAGCCCCAAACCCCCCCCCGAGCCCCAAAACCCAACCCCCGAACCCCAAAACCCAACCCCCGAATCCCAAAACCCCCCCCGAACCCCAACATCCCCCCCCTGAACCCCAAACCCCCTGAACCCCAAAACCCTCCCTGAACCCCAAAACCCAACCCCTGAACCCCAACATCCAACCCTGAACCCCAAAACCCCCTGAACCCCAAAACCCAACCCCTGAACCCCAAAACCCAATCCCCGAACCCCAAAACCCCCCCCGAACCCCAACCCCCCTCCCTGAACTCCAACATCCCCCCCGAACCCCAAAACCCGACCCCTGAACCCCAAATCCCCCCCGAACCCCAAAAACCTCTCTGGGATCCCCCAAATCCCCCCCGAACCCCAAAATCCTCCCCTGAACCCCAAAATACCCCCCTGGGACCCCCAGAACCCCCCCAAACCCCCCCTGGGACCCCCCAGACCCATTTTGAGACCCCCCGGAACCCCCAAAACCTCCTTGGCAGCCCCCAGACCCCTCTTGGGACCCCCAGAACCCCCCCTGGGACCCCCAAAACCCCCTGGGACCCCCCCTGGGACCCCCAAACCTCCCCTGGGACCCCCCCAGACCCATTTTGAGACCCCCTGGGACCCCCCAACCCCCCCCAAACCCTCCCCAAACCTCCCCTGGGACCCCCCAGACTCCCCCTAGGACCCCCAAAACGCCCCTGGGACCCCCCTCAGACCCCCCCTGTGTCCCCCCCCCCAGGTCCCCCACATCAAGGTGGGTCCGGAGGAGACCCCCCCCCCTCCAGTACCCCCTGGGACCCCCAGAAACCTCTCTGGGACCCCCCTAGACCCCTCCTGGGACCCCCAGAACCTCCCTAGAACCCCCCTCAGACCCCTCTCAGGACCCCCTGGGACCCCCCTGTGTCCCCCCAAAACCCCACCAGACCCCTCCTGAGACCCTCCCAGACCCCCCCCGACCTTTCCCAGGTCCCCCCCAGACCCAAGCTGAGACCCCCTAGGACCCCCAAACCCCCGCTGGGAACCCCCTGGGACCCCCCCAGACTCCCCCTAGGACCCCCAAACCTCCCCTAGGACCCCCCCAGACCCATCTGAGACCCTCTGGAACTTCCCCCGGACCCCCTGGGACCCCCCCAAACCCCTCTGGGACCCCCAAGCCCCCCTGGGGACCTCCCCTGGGACCCTCTGGGACCCCCCAGACTCCCCCTAGGACCCCCAAACCTCCCCTGGGACCCCCCCAGATCCATTTTGAGACCCCCTGGGACCCTCCAAGCCCCCCCAAACCCTCTCCAAACCTCCCCTGGGACCCCCCAGACTCCCCCTAGGACCCCCAAAACCTCCTTGGGACCCCCTGGGACCCCCCAGACTGCCCCCAAACCCCCTCCTGGGACTTCCCTGGGACCCCCCCTGACCCCCCCTGTGTCCCCCCCCCCAGATCCCCCACATCAAGGTGGGCCTGGAGGAGACCCCCCGCCTCCAGTACCCCCTGGGACCCCCAGAACCCTCCCCAAACCTCCCCTGGGAGCCCCCCAAGACCTCCTTGGCAGCCCCCAGACCCCTCTGGGACCCCCAGAACCTCCCTAGAACCCCCCTCAGACCCCTCTCAGGACCCCCTGGGACCACCCTGACCCCCCCAAAACCCCACCAGACCCCTCCTGGGACCCTTTATGTCCCCCCTTGGGACCCCCAAGACCTCCTTTGGACCCCCAAAACCCCTCCTGGGACCCCCAACCCCCCCCAAATCCTCTCCAAACCTCCCCTGGGACCCCCTGGGACCCCCTAGGCTCCCCCTAGGACCCCCAAAACGCCCCTGGGACCCCCCCCAGACCCCTCCTAGGACCCCCCCCCAGGTCCCCCACATCAAGGTGGGCCCGGAGGAGACCCCCCCCCTCCAGTACCCCCTGGGACCCCCAGAACCCTCCCCAAACCTCCCCTGGGAGCCCCCCAAGACCTCTTTGGCAGCCCCCAGACCCCTCCTGGGACCCCCAGAACCTCCCTAGAACCCCCCTCAGACCCCTCTCAGGACCCCCTGGGACCTCCTGGGACCCCCCCAACCCCCCCTGGGACCCCCAAACCCCCCCTAGGACCCCACCAGACCCCTCCTGGGACCCTCCCAGACCCCCCCCGACCTTTCCCAGGTCCCCCCAGACCCAAGCTGAGACCCCCTAGGACCCCCAAACCCCCGCTGGGAACCCCCTGGGACCCCCCCAGACTCCCCCTAGGACCCCCAAACCTCCCCTGGGACCCCCGGGGACCCCCCCAGACCCCTTCTGGGACCCACAAAACCTCCTTGGGACCCCCTGGGACCCCCCAGACTGCCCCCAAACCCCCTCCTGGGACTTCCCTGGGACCCCCCCTGACCCCCCCTATGTCCCCCCCCCCAGGTCCCCCACATCAAGGTGGGTCCGGAGGAGACCCCCCGCCTCCAGTACCTCCGCTTCGCCGCCGTCAGCCTCTACCCCAGCAACGAGGACCTGAGCATCGCCCTGGGCCACATCCTGAGGAGCTTCCGATACCCCCCGGCCACCCTCATCTGTGCCAAGGCCGAGTGTGAGGGGGGGGGGCGTGGGGAGGGGGCTACGGGGCGTGGGGAGGGGGCTACGGGTATGGGGAGGGGGCTACGGCTGTGGGGAGGGGGTGTAGGGTATGGGGAGGGGGCTACAGAGTATGGGGAGGGGGCTACTGGGGATGGGGAGGGGGCTATGGGGTGTGGGGAGGGGGCTACGAAACATGGGAAGGGGGCTACAGAGTATGGGGAGGGGGCTATGGGGTGTGGGGAGGGGGCTACTGGGGATGAGGAGGGGGGTATGGGGCAGGGGAGGGGGCTACTGGAGATGGGGAAGGGGCTACTGGGTATGGGGAGGGGGCTATGGGGTGAGGGGGGAGGTGTAGGGTATGGGGAGGGGGGGGAGGCTACAGGGTACGGGGAGGGGGGCTACAGGCTTGGGGAGGGGGCTATGGGAATGGGGAGGGGGCTATGGGGCAGGGGAGGGGGTGTAGGGTATGAGGAGGGGGCTATGGGGAATGGGGAGGGGGCTACAGGGTGTGGGGAGGGGGCTATGGGGTGAGGGGAAGGGGTCTAGGGTATGGGGAGGGGGCTATGGGGTGTGGGGAGGGGTCTATGGGAATGGGGAGGGGGCTACTGGGGATGGGGAGGGGGCTATGGGGTGTGGGGAGGGGCTGTAGGGTGTGGGGAGGGGGTGTAGGGTATGGGGAGGGGGCTACAGGCTTGGGGAGGAGGCTACTGGGGATGGGGAGGGGGCTACTGGGGATGGGGAGGGGGATATGGGGTGTGGGGAGGGGGCTACGAAACATGGGAAGGGGGCTACAGAGTATGGGGAGGGGGCTATGGGGTGTGGGGAGGGGGCTATGGGAATGGGGAGGGGGCTACGGGGTATGGGGAGGGGGTGTAGGGTATGGGGAGGGGGCTATGGGGTGTGGGGGGAGGAGGGTATGGGGAGGGGGGGGCTACAGGGTAAGGGGAGGGGGCTACAGGCTTGGGGAAGGGGCTATGGGAATGGGGAGGGGGCTATGAAACATGGGAAGGGGGCTACAGAGTATGGGGAGGGGGCTATGGGGTGTGGGGAGGGGGCTATGGGGTGTGGGGAGGGGGCTACGGGTTATGGGGAGGGGGCTACAGGAATGGGGAGGGGGTGTAGGGTATTGGGCTACAGGGTGTGGGGAGGGGGCTACAGGAATGGGGAGGGGGCTACGGGCATGGGGAGGGGGCTACTGGGTGTGGGGAGGGGGCTACAGGGTGTGGGGAGGGGGCTATGGGGTGTGGGGAGGGGGCTAGGGGGCATGGGGAGGGGGCTATGGGGATGGGGAGGGGGCTATGGGAATGGGGAGGGGGCTACTGGGGTGTGGGAAGGGAGCCACGGGAATGGGGCTACAGAGTATGGGGAGGGGGCTATGGGGTGAGGGGAGGGGGCTACGAAACATGGGAAGGGGGCTACAGAGTATGGGGAGGGGGCTATAGGGTGTGGGGAGGGGGCTATGGGAATGGGGAGGGGGCTATGGGGTGAGGGGGGAGGTGTAGGGTATGGGGAGGGGGGGGAGGCTACAGGGTAAGGGGAGGGGGGCTACAGGCTTGGGGAGGGGGCTACAGAGTATGGGGAGGGGGCTATGAATGGGGAGGGGGCTACTGGGTGTGGGGAGGGGGCTATGGGGTGTGGGGAGGGGGCTACTGGGCTGGAGAGGGGGCTACTGGGTGTGGGGAGGGGGCTATGGGGTGTGGGGAGGGGGCTATGGGGCGTGGGGAGGGGGCTATGGGGTGAGGGGGGGGTGTAGGGTATGGGGAGGGGGCTATGGTATATGGGGAGGGGGCTACAGAATATGGGGAGGGGGCTACAGAGTATGGGGAGGGGGCTACGGGAATGGGGAGGGGGCTATGGGGTGAGGGGAGGGGGCTACAAAACATGGGGAGTGGGCTACGGGGTGTGGGGGGTCCCAGGTTTGGGTTTGGGGGGGGTTGGGGGGGTGTCAGGTTTGGGGGGAGGGGTTTGATGGGGGGTGGGTGATCTCAGGGGCGTTGGGGTGGGTGGTCCCAGAGTGGGGGGGGGGAGCGGGTGTCCCACAGCACCCATGGGTGCCCCCCCTGTCCCCCCCCAGGCCTGCTGAGGTTGGAGGAGTTGGTGCGGAGGTTCCTGATCTCCCGCGAGACCCTCTCGGTGCGGGTGCTGGAGGGGGCCCAGGACCCCACCCCCCTCCTGAAGGAAATCCGCGACGACAAAATCTCCACCATCATCATCGACGCCAACGCCACCATCTCCCACCTCATCCTCAGCAAGGTGGGGACGGCGTGGGGACAGCGTGGGGACAACCATCTGTGGGGTTGGGTTGAGTTGGGTTGAGTTGGGTTGGGTTGGGTTGGGTTGGTTGGGTTGGGTTGGGTGGGTTGGGTTGGGTTGGGTTGGGTTGGGTTGGGTTGGGTTGGGTTGAGTTGAGTTGGGTTGGGTTGGGTTGGGTTGAGTTGGGTTGGGTTGAGTTGGGTTGAGTTGAGTTGGGTTGGGTTGAGTTGGGATGGTTGGGTTGGGATGGGTTGGATTGGGGAAGGTTGGGTTGGGTTGGGTTGGGTTGGGTTGGCTGGGTTGGGTTGGGTTTGGTTGGTTGAGTTGGGTTGAGTTGGGTTGGGTTGAGTTGGGCTGGGGACACCATGGGGACATCAATCCATGGGGTTGGGTTGGGTTATGCTGGGTTGGGTTGGGTTGGTTGGGTTGGGTTGAGTTGGGTTGGTTGGGTTGGGTTGAGTTGGGTTGGGTTGGTTGGGTTGGGTTGGGTTTGGTTGGGGACACCATGGGGACATCGATCCATGGGGTTGGGTTGAGTTGGGTTGGGTTGGGTTGAGTTGAGTTGGGTTGGGTTGGGTTGAGTTGGGTTGAGTTGGGTTGAGTTGGGTTGGTTGGGTTGGGTTGAGTTAGGTTGGGTTGAGTTGGGTTGAGTTCAGTTGAGTTGGGTTGGGTTGGGTTTGGTTGGGGACACCATGGGGACATCGATCCATGGGGTTGGGTTGGGTTGGTTGGGTTGAGTTGGATTGGGTTGTTTGGGTTGGGTTGGGTTTGGTTGGTTGGGTTGGGTTGAGTTGGTTTGGGGACACCATGGGGACATCGATCCATGGGGTTGGGTTGGGTTGAGTTGGGTTGAGTTGGGTTAAATTGAGTTGGGTTGGTTGGGTTGAGTTGAGTTGGGTTGGATTGGTTGGGTTGGGATGGGTTGGGGACACCATGGGGACATCAATTCATGGGGTTGGGTTGGTTGGGTTGAGTTGAGTTGGGTTGGTTGGGTTGGGATGGGTTGGATTGGGGAAGGTTGAGTTGGGTTGGGTTGGGTTGGGTTGGGTTGGGTTGGGTTGGCTGGGTTGGGTTGGGTTTGGTTGGTTGAGTTGGGTTGAGTTGAGTTGGGTTGGGGACACCATGGGGACATCAATCCATGGGGTTGGGTTGGTTGGGTTGGGTTGAGTTGGGTTGGGTTGGGTTGGGTTTCGTTGGGGACACCATGGGGACATCGATCCATGGGGTTGGGTTGAGTTGGGTTGAGTTGGGTTGGGATGGGATGGGTTGAGTTGGGTTGAGTTGGGCTGGGGACACCATGGGGACATCGATCCATGGGGTTGGGTTGGTTGGGTTGAGTTGGGTTGGGTTGAGTTGAGTTGAATTGGGTTGGTTGGGTTGGGTTGGGATGGGTTGGGGACATCATGGGGACATCGATCCATGGGGTTGGGTTGGGTTGGGTTGAGTTGGGTTGGGTTGGGTTGGGTTGAGTTGGGTTGGGTTGGGTTGGGTTGAGTTGGGTTGGGTTGGGTTGGGTTGGGTTGGGTTGGGTTGGTTGGGGACACCTTGGGGACATCATTCCCTGCGCCTTGGGGGGGGTTTGGTCTCGGCGGCCATCTTGGTCCCGGGGTGTGACCGCGCCACTTCCCTCCATCCCCTCCAGGCCTCGGAGCTGGGCATGACCTCGACCTTCTACAAATACATCCTGACCACCATGGTGAGCCCCTCCCCCCCCTTGTCACCCCCCCTGTGACCCCGATGACCCCAAAATGTCCCCTCCCCCCACCCCAGGATTTCCCTCTCCTGCGATTGGACGCTTTGCCCGACGCCCCCTCGACCGTTCTGGGGTTCTCGATGTTCAACACCACCCACCCCTTCTACCTGGAGTTTGTCCGAAGCCTCAACATGTCCTGGAGGGAGAACTGCGAGCTCAGCCCCTACCCCGGCCCCGCGGTGAGGGGAACCCCAAAAACACCTGGGGGGGACCCCAAAAAATGGGGAGGAAACCCCAAAAATGGGGAGGAAACCCCAAAAATGGGGAGGAAACGGCCAAAAACCACGGAGGTCAAAAAACCCCAGGGAAGAGCTGGAGATGTTGGGGGGACTCAAGAAGCTGGGGGGAACCCAAGGTCCTGGGGGCAGCTGGGGGACCCCAAAAACCCCAGAGGGACCCCAAAAACTCAGAGGGACCCCAAGAACCTGAGGGACCCCAAGAACCTGAGGGAAGATCTCAAAGCCTTGGTAGGAACCCAAAGTCTTGGTGGGAACCCAAAGTCTTGGTGGGAACCCAAAGTCTTGTCGGGAACCCAAGGTTCTTGGTGGGCGTTGGGGGTCAGTAGGGACCCCAAGACCCCACAGGGACCCCAAAAACCCACGGGGACCCCAAAAACCCCATGGGGACCCCAAAGCTTCAGGAGGGACCCCAAGAACCTAAGGGAAGATCTCAAAGCCTTGGTAGAAACCCAAATCTTGGTGGGAACCCAAGAGTTGCGTTGGGAACCCAAGGTTCTTGGTGGGCGTTGGGGGTCAGTAAGGACCCCAAGACCCCACAGGGACCCCAAAACCAGGATAAGGACCCCAAAAACCTTTTGGAAGATCTCAAAGCCTTGGTAGGAACCCAAAGTCTTGATCGGAACCCGAAGTCTTGGTGGGAACCCAAGAGTTGAGGTGGGAACCCAAGGTTCTTGGTGGGCGTTGGAAGGACCCCAAGACCCCACAGGGACCCCAGAAACCCACGGGGACCCCAAAACTTCAGGAGACACCCCAAGAACCTGAGGGAAGATCTCAAAGCCTTGGTACGAACCCAAAGTCTTGGTGGGAACCCAAGAGTTGCGTTGGGAACCCAAGGTTCTTGGTGGGCGTTGGGGGTCAGTAGGGACCCCAAGACCCCACAGGAACCCCAAAAACCCCAGAGGGACCCCAAAAACTCAGAGGGACCCCAAGAACCTGAGGGAAGGCCTCAAAGCCTTGGTAGGAACCCAAAGTCTTGGTGGGAACCCAAGAGTTGTGGTGGGAACCCAAGGTTCTAGGGACACTTAGGGGGCAGTAGGGACCCCAAGACCCCACAGGGACCCCACAAACCCACGGGGACCCCAAAACTTCAGGAGGGACCCCAAGAACCTCCGGGAAGATCTCAAAGCCTTGGTAGGAACCCAAAGTCTTGATCGGAACCCGAAGTCTTGGTGGGAACCCAAGAGTTGTGTTGGGAACCCAAGGTTCTTGGTGGGCGTTGGGGGTCAGTAAGGACCCCAAGACCCCACAGAGACCCCAAAAACCCACGGAGACCCCAAAACTTCAGGAGGGACCCCAAGAACTTCCGGGAAGATCTCAAACCCTTGGTAGGAACCCAAAGTCTTGATCGGAACCCAAAGTCTTGGTGGGAACCCAAGAGTTGCGTTGGGAACCCAAGGTTCTTGGTGGGTGTTGGGGGTCAGTAGAGACCCCAAGACCCCACAGGGACCCCAAAAACCCACGGGGACCCCAAAAACCCCATGGGGACCCCAAAGCTTCAGGAGGGACCCCAAGAACCTAAGGGAAGATCTCAAAGCCTTGGTAGGAACCCAAAGTCTTGGTGGGAACCCAAGAGTTGCGTTGGGAACCCAAGGTTCTTGGTGGGTGTTGGGGGTCAGTAGAGACCCCAAGACCCCACAGGGACCCCAAAAACCCACGGGGACCCCAAAAACCCCATGGGGACCCCAAAGCTTCAGGAGGGACCCCAAGAACCTAAGGGAAGATCTCAAAGCCTTGGTAGGAACCCAAAGTCTTGATCAGAACCCAAAGTCTTGGTGGGAACCCAAGGTTCTTGGTGGGTGTTGGGGGTCAGTAGGGACCCCAAGACCCCACAGGGACCCCACAAACCCACGGGGACCCCAAAACTTCAGGAGACACCCCAAGAACCTCCAGGAAGATCTCAAAGCCTTGGTAGGAACCCAAAATCTTGATCGGAACCCAAAGTCTTGGTGGGAACCCAAGAGTTGCGTTGGGAACCCAAGGTTCTTGGTGGGTGTTGGGGGTCAGTAGGGACCCCAAGACCCCACAGGGACCCCAAAAACCCACGGGGACCCCAAAGCTTCAGGAGGGACCCCAAGAACCTAAGGGAAGATCTCAAAGCCTTGGTAGGAACCCAAAGTCTTGGTGGGAACCCAAGAGTTGCGTTGGGAACCCAAGGTTCTAGGGACACTTAGGGGGCAGTAGGGACCCCAAAACCCCACGGGGACCCCAAAAACCCCACGGGGACCCCAAAACCCCACGGGGACCCCAAAAAACCTGAGGGAAGATCTCAAAGCCTTGGTAGGAACCCAAAGTCTTGGTGGGAACCCAAGAGTTGCGTTGGGAACCCAAGGTTCTTGGTGGGCGTTGGGGGTCAGTAGAGACCCCCAAGACCCCACAGGGACCCCAAAAACCCCATGGGGACCCCAAAAACTCAGAGGGACCCCAAGAACCTGAGGGAAGGCCTCAAAGCCTTGGTAGGAACCCAAAGTCTTGATCGGAACCCAAAGTCTTGGTGGGAACCCAAGGTTCTTGGTGGGTGTTGGGGGTCAGTAGAGACCCCAAGACCCCACAGGGACCCCACAAACCCACGGGGACCCCAAAACTTCAGGAGGGACCCCAAGAACCTGAGGGAAGATCTCAAAGCCTTGGTAGGAACCCAAAGTCTTGGTGGGAACCCAAGAGTTGCGTTGGGAACCCAAGGTTCTTGGTGGGTGTTGGGGGTCAGTAGGGACCCCAAGACCCCACAGGGACCCCAAAAACCCACGGGGACCCCAAAAACCCCATGGGGACCCCAAAGCTTCAGGAGGGACCCCAAGAACCTGTGGGAAGATCTCAAAGCCTTGGTAGAAACCCAAATCTTGGTGGGAACCCAAGAGTTGTGGTGGGAACCCAGGGTTCTTGGTGGGCGTTTGGGGTCAGTAGAGACCCCAAGACCCCACAGGGACCCCACAAACCCACGGGGACCCCAAAACTTCAGGAGACACCCCAAGAACCTGTGGGAAGATCTCAAAGCCTTGGTAGGAACCCAAAGTCTTGGTGGGAACCCAAGAGTTGGGTTGGGAACCCAAGGTTCTTGGTGGGCGTTTGGGGTCAGGGAGGTCCCCACGGCCTTGGGGGTTGGTCTGGGGGGGTCCCCCAGGTTGTGTCACCCCCTCCTCATTGTCCCCTCTCTGTCCCCTCCCCAGCTCTCGGCCGCTTTGCTCTTCGACGCCGTCCACGTGGTGGTCGGGGCCGTGCGGGAGCTGAACCGGAGCCAGGAGATCGGGGGGAGACCTTTGGCCTGCTCCTCCCCCAGCATCTGGCCCCACGGCACCAGTCTGATGAATTACCTCCGGATGGTGAGGAGACCCCCAGGGGAACCCCAAAACCCACTGAAACCACCCCAAAAACCCACAGAGGTCCAAAAAACCCCAAAATGGGGCCTAAAATAGCCCTGAGGAACCCTAAAAACCTTCTGGAGGACCTCAAAAAATCCTGATGGGCACCAGAAGGTCCTTGGGGACCTCAAAGTCCTTCAGGACCCCCCAAAAAACCCTGGAGGACCCCAAAATCTCCTTGAGGAACCCCAAGAACCTTCTGGAGAACCTCAAAGACCTTCTGGAGAACCTCAAAACATTCCCATGGGCTCCAGAGGGTCCTTGGGGACCTCGAAGTCCTTCGGGACCCCCCCAAAAAACCCTGAAGGACCCCAAAATATCCTTGAGGAACCCCAGAATCTCCCTGAGGAACCCCAAGAACCTTCTGGAGAACCTCAAAGACCTTCTGGAGAACCTCAAAACATTCCCATGGGCACCAGAAGGTCCTTGGGGACCTCAAAGTCCTTCGGGACCCCCCAAAAAACCCGGAAGGACCCCAAAATATCCTTGAGGAACCCCAAGAACCTTCTGGAGAACCTCAAAAACCTTTTGGAGGACCCAAAAAAAGTTCTGGAGGACCTCAGAAAAATCCTGATGGGCTCCAGAAGGTCCTTGGGGACCTCAAAGTCCTTCGGGACCCCCCCAAAAACCCTGAAGGACCCCAAAATCTCCTTGAGGAACCCCAAGAACCTTCTGGAGAACCTCAAAGACCTTCTGGAGAACCTCAAAACATTCCCATGGGCACCAGAAGGTCCTTGGGGACCTCAAAGTCCTTTGGGACCCCCCAAAAACCCCTGGGGGACCCCAGTATCTCCTTGAGGAACCCCAAGAACCTTCTGGAGAACCTCAAAAACCTTTTGGAGGACCCAAAAAAAGTTCTGGAGGACCTCAGAAAAATCCTGATGGGCTCCAGAAGGTCCTTGGGGACCTCAAAGTCCTTCGGGACCCCCCAAAAAAAACCTGAAGGACCCCAAAATATCCTTGAGGAACCCCAGAATCTCCCTGAGGAACCCCAAGAACCTTCTGGAGAACCTCAAAGACCTTCTGGAGAACCTCAAAACATTCCCATGGGCTCCAGAAGGTCCTTGGGGACCTCAAAGTCCTTCAGGACCCCCCAAAAAACCCTGAAGGACCCCAAAATATCCTTGAGGAGCCCCAAGAACCTTCTGGAGAACCTCAAAGACCTTCTGGAGAACCTCAAAACATTCCCATGGGCTCCAGAAGGTCCTTGGGGACCTCAAGGTCCTTTGGGACCCCCCCAAAACCCCTGAAGGACCCCAAAATATCCTTGAGGAACCCCAAGAACCTTCTGGAGAACCTCAAAGACCTTTTGGAGGACCCAAAAAAGGTCTGGAGGACCTCAAAAAAATCCTGATGGGCTCCAGAAGGTCCTTGGGGACCTCAAAGTCCTTCAGGACCCCCCAAAAAACCCTGGAGGACCCCAAAATCTCCTTGAGGAACCCCAGAATCTCCCTGAGGAACCCCAAGAACCTTCTGGAGAACCTCAAAGACCTTCTGGAGAACCTCAAAACATTCCCATGGGCTCCAGAAGGTCCTTGGGGACCTCAAAGTCCTTCGGGACCCCCCAAAAACCCCTGGGGGACCCCAAAATATGTTTGGGCCCCCCCCCCCAAGCTCCGATCTCCCATGATGCCCCAGGTGGAGTTTGACGGCCTGACGGGACGCGTGGAGTTCAACAGCAAAGGGCAACGGACCAATTACAGCCTGAGGGTGCTGGAGAAGGGACGGGACGGGCACCGCGAGGTCAGCATTGGGCTACCGAGTGGCTACTGGGGCTACCGAGTGGCTACTGGGGCTACCGTGGCCATCATGGCCACCTCATGGCCACCATGGCCACCATGGTCACCTCATGGCCACCATGGACACCCCATGGTTATCATGGCTACCTAATGGCTACCGTGGCTACCACGGCTATCATGGTCACCTCATGGCCACCATGGCCACCTCATGGTCACCTCACAGCAACCCCATGGTCACCATGGCCACCATGACCACATGGCCACCACAGCCACCCTAGGGCCACCATGGCCACCTCATGACCACCATGGCCACCCCATGGCCATCATGGCCACCTCATGGCCATCATGGCCACCATGTCCATCTCATGGTCACCCAATGACCACCATGGCCACCACAGCCACCCTAGGGCCACCATGACCACCATGGCCACCTCATGGCTACCATGGCCATCATGACCACCATGGTCACCTCATGGCCACCATGGCCACCCCAGGCCCACCATGACCACCCCATGACCACCTCATGGCTACCATGGCCATCATGACCACCACAGCCTCCCCATGGCCACCACAGGCACCCCAGGGCCACCATGACCACCACAACCACCCCAGAGCCACCTCAGGGTGACCCCATGGCCACCTCATGGCCATCACGACCACCCCATGGCCACCACAGCCACCCCAGGGCCACCTCAGGGTGACCCCATGGCCACCATGGCCACCTGGTGGCCACCATGTCCCCGCGGTGTCCCCACAGGTGGGGGTCTGGTACTCCAACCGGACGTTGGCCATGAACGCCACCACCTTGGCCATCAACGCCTCCGACACCTTGGCCAACAAGACCCTGATCATCACCACCATCTTGGTCAGCACCCACGGGGGTCACACGGGGGGGGCACCCACAGGGGGAACCCACGGGGGTCCTTGGGGAGGTGGCCCCTGGGTTCTTCTTGGGTTCTCCTTGGGTTCACCATTGGGCTCTCGTTGGGTTCTCCTTGAGTTCTCCATTGTCTTCCCCTTGGGTTCTCCTTGGGTTCTCCATTGGCTTTTCCATTGGGTTCTCCATTGGGTTCTCCTTGGGTTCTCATTGGGTTCTCCATTGAGTTCTCCATTGAGTTCTCCCTTGGGTTCTTGTTGGGTTCTCCATTGGGTTCTCCTTGGGTCATCATTGGGTTCTCCTTGGGTTCTCCTTGGGTTCTCCTTGGGTTCTCCATTGGGTTCTCCATTGGGTTCTCCTTGGGTTCTCCTTGGGTTCTCCTTGGGTTCTCCATTGGGTTCTCCTTGGGTTCTCCTTGGGTTCTCCTTGGGTTCTCCATTGGGTTCTCCTTGGGTTCTCCTTGGGTTCTCCTTGAGTTCTCCATTGGGTTCTCCATTGGGTTCTCCTTGGGTTCTCCTTGGGTTCTCCATTGGATTCTCATTGTCTTCACCTTGGGTTGTCCATCGGGTTCTCATTGGGTTCTTCACTGTCTTCCCCTTGAGTTCTCCATGAGGTTCTCCATTGGGTTCTCCTTGAGTTCTCCATTGGGTTCTAATCAGGTTCTCCATTGGGTTCTCCATTGGGTTCTCCTTGAGTTCTCCATTGGGTTCTCCTTGAGTTCTCCATTGTCTTCCCCTTGAGTTCTTCATCAGGTTCTCCATTGGGTTCTCCATTGGGTTCTCCTTGGGTTCTCCATTGGGTCCTCATTGGTTTCTCCTTGAGTTCTCCATTGTCTTCCCCTTGAGTTCTCCATCAGGTTCTCCATCAGGTTCTCCTTTGGGTTCTCCATCGGGTTCTCCATTGTCTTCTCCTTGGGTTCTCCTTTGTGTTCTCCATTAAGCTCCCATTGGGTTCTTGTTGGGTTCTCCTTGAGTTCTCCTTGGGTTCTCCATTGGGTTCTCCATAGGGTTCTCCTTGAGTTCTCCATTGGGTTCTCCATTGGCTTTTCCATTGGGTTCTCCTTGGGTTCTCCATTGGGTTCTCCTTGGGTTCTCCATTGGGTTCTCCTGGGGTTCCTCTTGAGTTCTCCATTGTCTTCCACTTGAGTTCTCCATCAGGTTCTCCTTGGGTTCTTCTTGGGCTCTCATTGGGTTCTCCTTGGGTTCTCCATTGGGTTCTCCTTGAGTTCTCCTTGGGTTCTCCATTGACTTCTCCTTGGCTTCTCCTTTGGCTTCTCCATTGGTTCCTCCCCCCTGAACCCCGCCCCCCATGTCCCCCCCCAGGAGAACCCCTACGTGATGCGCGTGGGGGGTTCTGGGAGCCCGGAACGCTACGAGGGCTTCTGCGTGGACATGCTCCAGGAGTTGGCTGGGCTCCTCCACTTCCGGTTCCACATCAAACTGGTGGAGGACGGGCTCTACGGGGCCCCCGAACCCAACGGCTCCTGGACCGGCATGGTGGGCGAGCTCATCAACCGGGTAGGTGGAGTTCTGGGGGGGCTTTGGGGGTTTGGGGTCTTCTGGAATCTCCTAAGTTGGGTTTCTTGGGGTTTGGGGTCTTCTGGAGAAGATTGAGGTGGTCCTGGAGGAACTTGTGGGGTTTGGGGGTCTTCTGGAACATCCTATGTAGGATCTCAGGGGGTTTGGGGTCTTCTGGAGAAGACTGAGGTGGTCCTGGAGGAACTTGTGGGGTTTTTGGGTCTTCTGGAACATCTTAAGTTGGGTTTGTTGGGGTTTGGGGTCTTCTGGAGAAGGTTGGGGTGGTCCTGGAGCAACTTGTGGGGTTTGGGGGTCTTCTGGAACATCCTAAGTTGGGTTGGGAGAAATCTGGGGGTCTCCTGGAGCGACTTGTGGGGTTTTGAGGTTCTCCTGGAACATCTTAAGTTGGGTTTGTTGGGGTTTGGGGTCTTCTGGAGAAGGTTGAGGTGGTCTTGGAGCAACTTGTGGGGTTTTGGGGTCTTCTGGAACATCTTAAGTTGGGTTTCGAGAGGTTTAGGGGTCTCCTGGAACATCTCATGGGGTTTTGGGGTTCTCCTGGGACATCCTTGGGTGGATTTGTTGGGGTTTGGGGTCTTCTGGAGAAGAGTGAGGTGGTCCTGGAGATACTTGTGGGGTTTGGGGGTCTTCTGGAACATCCTATGAAGGATCTTGGGGGGGTTGGGGTCTTCTGGAGAAGGTTGAGGTGGTCCTGGAGGAACTTGTGGGGTTTTGGGGTCTCCTGGAACATCTCATGGGGTTTTTGGGGTTCTCCTGGGACATCCTTGGGTGGATCTGTGGGGTTTGTGGTCTTCTGGAGAAGGTTGGGGAGGTCCTGGAGGAACTTGGGGGGTTTGGGGGTCTTCTGGAATGTCCTATGAAGGATCTCAGGGGGGGTTGGGGTCTTCTGGAACATCTCATGGGCTTTTGGGGTTCTCCTGGGACATCCTAGGGTGGATTTGTGGGGTTTGGGGTCTTCTGGAGAAGGTTGGGGAGGTCCTGGAGGAACTTACGGAGTTTTGGGGTCTTCTGGGAAATCTCGGGTGGCTTTGTTGGGGTTTGGGGTCACCTGACCCCATTTTTTGGGGTTTTTTTCCATATTTTTGGGGTCTCCTCCCCCCCTCAGAAAGCCGACCTGGCCGTGGCCGCCTTCACCATCACCGCCGAGCGGGAGAAAGTCATCGACTTCTCCAAACCCTTCATGACCTTGGGGATCAGCATCCTCTACCGCGTCCACATGGTAGGAAAACGGGGGGTGGGGACACCTCGTGGGGGGTTGGGGGAGGGGGTTGTCACCACGGGGGTCCTCACGCCGTGTCCCCCCAGGGCCGCAAGCCGGGGTATTTCTCCTTCCTAGACCCCTTCTCCCCCGCCGTTTGGCTCTTCATGCTCCTCGCCTACTTGGCCGTCAGCTGCGTCCTCTTCTTGGCCGCCCGGTGAGGGACACCTCAAAAAAATGGGGGGAGACCCCCCCGGAATGGAACTGTGGGGGTGGTCATGGGAGAAGGAGAGAGGGGAGACCCCAAAATACCTCCCAGACCCCCCAGAAAATCCCAAGGTTTGGGGGGAAAGCTTGGAGATCTGAAGAGGTTCCTCAAAAACGGGACTTGGGGGTCAGGGAGGTTCTGGGGGGGTCATTTATGGGGTTTTGGGGTTCTGGGAGGAAATAGAGACAAGGGAGACCCCAAAATACCTCCCAGACCCCCAGAAAATCCCAAGGTTTGGGGAGAAAGCTTGGAGATCTGAAGAGGTTCCTCAAAAACTGGGACCTGGGGGGTCATTTATGGGTTTTGGGGGTGCAGGGAGGTTCTGGGGGGGTCATTTGTGGGGTTTTGGGGTTCTGGGAGGAAATAGAGGCCAGGGAGACCCCAAAATACCTCCCAGACCCCCCCAGAAAACCCCAAGGTTTGGGGAGAAAGCTTGGAGATCTGAAGGGGTTCCTCAAAAACGGGACCTGGGGGGTCTTGGGGGTCAGGGAGGTTCTGGGGGGGTCATTTATGGGGTTTTGGGGTTCTGGGAGGAAATAGAGACCAAAGAGACCCCAAAATACCTCCCAGACCCCCCAAAAAATCCCAAGGTTTGGGGAGAAAGCTTGGAGATCTGAAGGGGTTCCTCAAAAGTAGGGACCTGGGGGGTCATTTATGGGTTTTGGGGGTGCAGGGAGGTTCTGGGGGGGTCACATGGGACATAGACACCAGGGAGACCCCAAAATACCTCCCAGACCCCCCAGAAAATCCCAAGGTTTGGGGAGAAAGCTTGGAGATCTGAAGGGGTTCCTCAAAAATAGGGACCTGGGGGGTCTTGGGGGTCAGGGAGGTTCGGGGGGGGTCACTGATGGGTTCCGGAAGGCCAAGGAGCTCCAGGGACCCCTTTTTGGGTCAACTGTTGGGTTCTGGGGGGGTCATTTATGGGTGCTGGGGGTTCTGGGGGGGTCACTGATGGGTTTTGGGTGGCTCTGGGATGTTCTGGGAGGACCTTTTATGGGTTTTGGGGGTTCTGGGAGGTTCTGGAGGGGTCACTGATGGGTTCTGGAAGTCCAAGGAGCTCCAGGGACCCCTTTTTGGGTCAACTGTTGGGTTTTGGGGGTTCTGGAAGGTTCTGGGAGGGGCATTTATGGGTTCTGGGATGTACTGGGATGTACTGGGGGTTCACTGGTGGGTTTGGGGGGTTCTGGGAGGTTCTGGAGGGATCACTGATGGGTTCCGGAAGGCCAAGGAGCTCCTGGGACCCCGTTTTGGGTCAACTGTTGGGTTTTGGGGATTCTGGGAGGGTCAGTTATGGGTTCTGGGATGTACTGGGATGTACTGGGGGTTCACTGGTGGGTTTGGGGGGTTCTGAGAGGTTCTGAGGGGGTCACTGGTGGGTTCTGGAAGTCCAAGGAGCTCCAGGGACCCCTTTTTGGGTCAACTGTTGGGTTCTGGGGGTTCTGGGAGGGCCGTTTATGGGTTCTGGGATGTACTGGTGTGTACTGGGGGTTCACTGGTGGGTTTTGGGGGTTCTGGGAGGTTCTGGGGGGGGCACTGATGGGTTCTGGAAGTCCAAGGAGCTCCAGGGACCCCTTTTTGGGTCAACTGTTGGGTTCTGGGGGTTCTGGGAGGGTCATTTCTGGGTTCTGGGATGTACTGGGATGTACTGGGGGTTCACTGGTGGGTTTTGAGGGTTCTGGGAGGTTCTGAGGGGGTCACTGATGGGTTCTGGAAGTCCAAGGAGCTCCAGGGACCTCTTTTTGGGTCAACTGATGGGTTTTGGGGGTTCTGGAAGGTTCTGGGGGGGGCATTTATGGGTTCTGGGATGTACTGGGATGTACTGGGGGTTCACTGGTGGGTTTGGGGGGTTCTGGGAGGTTCTGGAGGGATCACTGGTGGGTTCTGGAAGTCCAAGGAGCTCCAGGGACCTCTTTTTGGGTCAACTGATGGGTTTTGGGGGTTCTGGAAGGGCCTTTTATGGGTTCTGGGATGTACTGGTGTGTACCGGGGGTTCACTGGTGGGTTTGGGGGGTTCTGGGAGGTTCTGGGGGGGTCACTGGTGGGTTCTGGAAGGCCAAGGAGCTCCAGGGACCCCTTTTTGGGTCAACTGTTGGGTTTTGGGGATTCTGGGGGGGTCATTTCTGGGTTCTGGGATGTACTGGGATGCACTGGGGGTTCACTGGTGGGCTTTGGGGGTTCTGGGAGGTTCTGGAGGGGTCACTGGTGGGTTCTGGAAGGCCAAGGAGCTCCAGGGACCCCTTTTTGGGTCAACTGATGGGTTTTGGGGGTTCTGGAAGGGCCATTTATGGGTTCTGGGATGTACTGGGATGTACTGGGGGCTCACTGGTGGGTTTTGAGGGTTCTGGGAGGTTCTGGGGGGGTCACTGATGGGTTCCGGAAGGCCAAGGAGCTCCAGGGACCCCTTTTTGGGTCAACTGTTGGGTTCTGGGGGTTCTGGGGGGGTCAGTTATGGGTTCTGGGGTTCTGGGGGGGTCACTGATGGGTTTTGGGTGGTTCTGGGAGGTCCTGGGGGGACCTTTTATGGGTTTTGGGGTTCTGGGAGGTCCTGGGGGGCCATTTATGGGTTCTGGGATGTACTGGGATGTACTGGGGGTTCACTGGTGGGCTTTGGGGGTTCTGGGGGGACCTTTTATGGGTTCTGGGATCTGCTGGGGGTTGACTGGTGGGTTTTGGGGGGGTGCAGGGAGGAAGAGGAGGACCTGGGGGTCCCTGACTGTCTCCTCCCCACCCCTCCGGGCCAGGCTGAGCCCCTACGAGTGGTACAACCCCCACCCCTGCCTGCGGGAGCGCCAGAACCTCCTGGAGAACCAGTACACACTGGGCAACAGCCTCTGGTTCCCAGTTGGAGGCTTCATGCAGCAGGGCTCCGAGGTGATGCCCCGCGCCCTCTCCACCCGCTGCGTCAGCGGCGTCTGGTGAGACCTGGGGGGGACCTTGGGTGGGGTTGGGTGGGGTTGGGTGGTCTGGATTGGGGGGAGTGGGGTTGGGTTGGGTTGAGTTGGGTTGGGATGGGATGGATGTGGTTGGGTTGGGTTGGGCTGGATTGAGTTGGGTTGAGTTGCGCTCCGTGAGGTTGGGTTGGGTGGGGTTGGTTGGGTTGAGTTGCGTTCCATGAGGTTGGGTTGGGTTGAGTTGGGTTGGGTGGGGTGGGGTTGGGTTGGGTGTTCTGGATTGGGGGGAGTGGGTTTGGGCTGGTTGAGAAGGGTTGGGTTGGGTTGGGTTGAGTTGCATTCCGTGGGGTTGGGTTGAGTTGGGTTGGGATGGGATGGATGTGGTTGGGTTGGGCTGGATTGAGTTGGGTTGAGTTGTGTTCCGTGATGTTGGGTTGAGTTGGGTTGGGTTGGATCTGGTTGAGTTGGGTTGAGTTGGGTTGGTCCTGGTTGAGTTGGGTTGGGTTGAGTTGGGGAAGGTTGAGTTGGGTTTGGTTGGGTTGAGTTGGGTTGGGTTGAGTTGGGGAAGGTTGAGTTGGGTTTGGTTGGGTTGAGTTGGGTTGGGTTGAGTTGGGTTGAGTTGGGTTGGGTTGGGTTGAGTTGGGTTGGGTGTTCTGGATTGGTTGAGTGGGGTTGGGTTGAGTTGGGTTGGGTTGAGTTGGGTTGAGTTGGGTTGAGTTGGGTTGGGTTGGGTTGTGTGACCTCCTTCCTTGGCGGGGCCGTTCCTCCAGGTGGGCCTTCACCCTCATCATCATCTCCTCCTACACGGCCAACCTGGCCGCCTTCCTCACCGTCCAGAGGATGGAGGTGCCCATCGAGTCTCCCGACGATTTGGCCGATCAGACCAACATCGAGTACGGGACCATCCACGCCGGCTCCACCATGACCTTCTTCCAGGTGAGGGCCCGGCCCTGGGGAGCTCCTGGGAGATGGGGAAGGTCTGGATGCTGCTCAACCACCTCCCCACCCAACCTCCCCAAGCTCAGTCCAACCCAACCCAACCCAACCCAACCCAACTCAACCCAACCTGGACCAAGCTCACCCAATCCCACTCAACCGGACCCAACCTTGACCAACCCAATCCCACTCAACCCAACCCAACCTGACCTGGCCTGGACCAACCCAACTCAACCCAACCCCATTTGACTCAACCCAACCCAACCCAACCCAACCCAACCCAACCCAACCCAACCCAACCCAGATCAACAAATCTCAACACCTGACCAGTTTGGGTCAACCCAACCACCATGGTTCAACCCAACTCATCCCACCATGGGGAAACCCGGCCCAGACCAACAGATCTGACTCAACCTGGACCAACCCAGTGCAATTCAACCCAACCCAACCTTGACCAATACAATCCCAGTCAACACAACCTAACCCAACCCAATCCATCCTGGTCCAACCCAACCAAACACAACCTGAACCAACCCAACCCAACCTTGACCAATACAATCCCAGTCAACTCAACCCAAACCAACCCAACCCATCCTGGACCAACCCAACTCAACCCAACCTGAACCAACCCAACCCAACCACACTCAACCCAACCCAACTCAACCTAACCTGGACCAACCCATCCCAACGCAGCTTCCACCGACTCAGTCCCACTCAACTCAACCCAACCCCACCCATCCTGGACCAACCCAACCAAACCCCACTCAACCCAACCCTACTCATCCACCACAATCCAACTCAACCCAATCCAACACAACTCAATCCTACCGGGACCAACACAAACCAACCCAACCTTGACCAATCCCTCTCAACCCAACCCAACCTGAATCAACCCAACCCAACCCAACCCAACCCAATGTAACCAACCCATGCTGGACCAACCCAACCTCGACCAACCAAACGCAACCCAACCTGAACCAACCCCACTCAAGCGAACCCAACCCAAACCAACCCAATCCACCCTAACAACCCATCCAATCCAACCCAACTCAACTCAACTCAACCCAACACCATCCAACCCAACACCATCCAACCAACCCAACCCCACTCAACCCAACCCAACCAATCCAACCCAACCCCACTCAACCCAACCCATCCAACCCAACCCATTCAACCCAACCCCATCCAACCCAACTCAACCCAATCCCATCCAAGCCAACCCAACACCATCCAACCAACCCAAACCCACTCAACCCAACCCAACCTCATCCAATCCAACCCAACCCAACCACTAAGAGTCAACCCAACTCAACCACCATAGCTCAACCCAACACAACCCAAACCAACCCATCCAACCAAACTCAACCCAACCCAATGCCCCCCTGCTCCCCCCCCCACCCCCTCTCCCTCGGCAGCCCACCAGCCCCCCCCATGCCATGGTGTCCCCCCCGCCCCCCCTGCCCCCCAGAACTCGCGGTACCAGACCTACCAGCGGATGTGGAACTACATGCAGTCCAAGCAGCCCAGCGTCTTCGTCAAGAGCACAGAGGAAGGGATCGCCCGGGTCCTCAACTCCAAGTACGCCTTCCTGCTGGAGTCCACCATGAACGAGTACCACCGGCGCCATAACTGCAACCTCACCCAGATCGGGGGCCTCCTGGACACCAAGGGCTACGGCATCGGCATGCCCCTGGGTAAGGGGGGAGGGGGGCGGGGGTAGGTGGGGTTGGGTTGGGTGTTGTGGATTGGGTTGTGTGGGGTTTGGTTACATTGAATTGGGTTGGGTTGAGTGTTCTGGATTGGGTGGAGTGGGACTGGGTTGGGTTGGGTGTGGTTGGGGGCTTGGGTTGCATTGGGTTGGATTGGGTTGAGTTGGTTGAGTGGGGTTGGGTTGGGTTGGGTTGGTTGTTCTGGATTGGGTGGAGGGGACTGGGTTGGGTTGAGTGTGGTTGAGTGGGTTGAGTTGGGTGTGGTTGGGTGGTTTGGGTTGCATTGGGTTGGGTTGTTTTGGATTGAGTTGGGTTGGGTTGGGTTGGGTTGGATTAGGTTGAGCCATGGTGGTTGAGTTGGGTTTAGTCATGGTTGTTGGGTTGAGTTGACCCATGGTGGTTGGGTCGTGTTGGGTTAACCCGTGGTTTGATGAGTTGGGTTGATCTATGGTGGTTGGGTTGGGTTGGGTTGGGTTGGGTTGGGTTGGGTGGGGTTGGGTTACCCCATGGTCAGATGAGTTAGGTTGGGTTGGGTGGGGTTGAGCCATAGTGGTTGGGTTGGGTTGGGCTGGGTTGGGTTGGGTGGGGTTGGGTTGGGTTGAGCCATGGTGGTTGGGTTGGGTTGGGCTGGGTTGGGTTAACCCATGGTTGGATGAGTTGGGTTGGGTTGGGTTGGGTTGAGCCATAGTGGTTGGGTTGGGTTGGGCTGGGTTGGGTTGGGTGGGGTTGGGTTGGGTTGAGCCATGGTGGTTGAGTTGGGTTGGGTTGGGTTGGGTTGAGCCATGGTGGTTGGGTTGGGTTGGGTTGGGTTGGGTTAACCCATGGTTGGATGAGTTGGGTTGGGTTGGGTTGGGCTGGGTTGGGTTGGGTTGAGCCATGGTGGTTGGGTTGGGTTGGGTTGGGTTGGGTTGGGTTGGGTTAACCCATGGTTGGATGAGTTGGGTTGGGTTGGGTTGGGTGGGGTTGGGTGGGGTTGGGTTGAGCCATGGTGGTTGGGTTGGGTTGGGTTGGGTTGAGCCATGGTGGTTGGGTTGGGTTGAGCCATGGTGGTTGGGTTGGGTTGGGTTAACCCATGGTTGGATGAGTTAGGTTGGGTTGGGTGGGGGTTGGGTTGAGCCATGGTGGTTGAGTTGGGTTGGGTTGGATTGGGTTGGGTTGAGCCATAGTGGTTGGGTTGGGTTGGGCTGGGTTGGGTTGGGTGGGGTTGGGTTGGGTTGGGCTGGGTTGGGTTGGGTGGGGTTGGGTTGGGTTGGGTTGAGCCATGGTGGTTGGGTTGGGTTGGGTTAACCCATGGTTGGCTGAGTTGAGTTGAGTTGAGCGATCTTGGTTGCGTTGAGCGCGCTTGGATCTACCGGGGGATGTCGGGGGTGGCAATTGGCCCCTCCCATCCCGGTGGTGACGGCGGTGGGTGTGGGGGCGGGGCTGGGGGGTCCTTTCCTCTTGCCCAGGTTCCCCGTTCCGGGATGAGATCACCTTGGCCATCCTCCAGCTCCAGGAGAACAACCGCTTGGAGATCCTCAAACGGAAGTGGTGGGAGGGGGGACACTGCCCCAAGGAGGAAGATCACCGCGCCAAAGGTGGGGGGGGGGGCGGGGACATCCGGGGGTGGGGGTGGGGGCGGGGCATGGTGTGTCCTCATGGTGTGTCCCCCCCCAAAGGGTTGGGGATGGAGAACATTGGGGGCATCTTCGTGGTCTTGGTCTGCGGCCTCATCGTCGCCATCTTGGTGGCCGTCATGGAGTTCGTTTGGTCGACGCGGCGCGCGGCGGAGACCGAGGAGGTTTGGGGAGGGGGGGAAGTGGGAAATGGGGGGGGGAGGAGACACAGAAAGGGGGATGGGGGGGTCCAAAGGGTTTTATTTTGGGGGGGGGGGTCAAGGAGGGTTCTTTGGGGGGGTCCTGAGGGGATTGGGGGGGGACTTGGGGGCGGAGATTGGGGGTCCTGAGGGAAAACGTGGGGGTCACAGGGATGGGTGGGGGGCAAAGGGTTTGGTTTTATTTTTGGGGGGTCCTGAGGGGATTGGGGGGTCCAATGGGTTTTGGGGGGGGGTCTGGAGGGGATTGGGGGGTTCTGAGGGGATTTGGGGGGCAGGGGAGGGGATGGGGGGGTCCGGAGGGGATTGGGGGGGGCTCTGGGGGGGATGTTTTATTTGGGGGGGGGTCTGGAGGGGAAATAATGGGGGGGTCAAGGAGGTTTATTTGGGGGGGTCCTGAGGGGATTTGGGGGGGCTGCAGAGGGACCTGGGGGGCACAGAGGGGGTGGGGGGGGGGAAATGGGGGGGTCCAAAGGGGTTTTATTTTGGGGGGGGTCCGGAGGAAATTGGGGGGGGGTCCAAAGGATGGGTTTTGGGGGGGGGTCTGGAGGGGATTGGGGGGGTCCAATGGGTTTTGGGGGGGGGTCTGGAGGGGATTGGGGGGCTGAGGGGATTTGGGGGGCAGGGGAGGGGATGGATGGGTCCGGAGGGGATTGGGGGGGGCTCTGGGGGGGATGTTTTTTTGGGGGGGGGTCTGGAGGGGAAATAATGGGGGGGTCCAAAGGGAATTAAGGGGGGGTTTTATTGTTGGGGGGGGGTCCTGAGGTTTAGGGGGGTTCAGAGGGACTGGGGGCACAGAGGGTGGGGGAATGGGGGTCAAAGGGTTTTATTTTTGGGAGTCCGAGGGACTTAGGGAGGTCGGAGGATTGGAGGGGTCAATGGGTTTGGGGGTCTGGAAGGATTGGGGTGGGAGGATTGGGGGTTCAGAGTGACTTTGGGGGGCAGGGGAGGGGATGGGGGGGTCCGGAGGGGATTGAGGGGGGGTCAGAGGGTTTTGGGGGGGGGTCCAATGGGCTTGGGGGGGGGTCCAATGGGTTTTGGGGGGGGGTCCAATGGGTTTTGGGGGGGGGTCCAATGGGCTTGGGGGGGAGGTCTGGAGGAGATTGGGGGGTTCAGAGGGTTTGGGGGTCAATGGGTTTGGGGGTGTGGAGGATTAGGGGGTCCAGTGGGTTTGGGGGGTCTGGAGGGGTTGGGGGGGGGGAGGATTGGGGGGGTTCAGAGGGTTTTGGGGGTCCAATGAGTTTTGGGGTCTGGAGAGGATTGGGGGGTCTGGAGGGGATTGGGGGTTCAGAGTGACTTTGGGGGGCAGGGGAGGGGATGGGGGGGTCCGGAGGGGATTGAGGGGGGGTCAGGAGGTTTGAGGGGTCCCCAATATTACCCCCATTCCCAGCTCTCCCTCTGCTCGAGATGCTCCGGGAGCTCCGTTTCGCCGTCTCCTTCCGCCGCCCCCCCGAGCCGCCGGCGCCGGCTCCCCCAGACCCGTGGGGGTCGGTGGTGGGGGTCGGAGGGGGTGTTGGTTTGGGCTCCCCAAATGCGTTTTAGCAACGGGAAACTTTACCCGGGGACTGAATTGGGGTCTGGGGGCTCTGGAGGGTGGGGTGGGGTGGGGTGGTCGTCCCCCGCCCCCCTGCACCCATCCGCGTTTGTCCAGTGTCCGAATCCAAGCCCGAGAGCCCCAAAACAGAGGGGAACTCTTAACCCCGCACCAAAGAGGGGGTCGTACTGGAGTCCCCCAAAATCCCCCGGCCCCTCGGACCCCCTCTTTGTACGCCGTGCGTATGCCAGGATTTGAGGGGGGGGGCACATGGAAGACCCCCCCTCAATTAGAGACCCCCAGGACTTGGGGGGGGGCACATGGAGACCCCCAGAACTTGGGGGGGGGGGTTTCAGGATCGACCCCCCCTCAATTAGAGACCCCCAGGACTTGGGGGGGGGGTGAGGATCGACCCCCCCTCAATTAGAGACCCCCCAGGACTTGGGGGGGGGGCACATGGAGACCCCCAGAACTTGGGGGGGGGAGGATCGACCCCCCCTCAATTAGAGACCCCGGGATTTGGGGGCACATGGAGACCCCCAGAACTTGGGGGGGTGAGGATCGACCCCCCCTCAATTAGAGACCCCAGAACTTGGTGGGGGGGCACATGGAGACCCCCAGCACTTGGGGGTGTGAGATCGCCCTCAATTGACCCCAGGACTTGGGGGAGATCGACCCCCTCAGAAGACCCCAGGGGGGGCATAGACCCCCAGAACTTGGGGGGGCTCAAGATCGACCCCCTCAATTAGAGACCCCAGGACTTGGGGGCACATAGAACCCCAGCACTTTGGATGTAGAGGCAGGCCCCCTTTAAGACCCCTAAGTTGGGGGTCCCCCTCCCATAACAAAACCTGCGCTGTGCCTTCCCGAGATGAGTGTGCCCCATCCCTCGCCACCCCCCGTACCGTGCCTGGGATTTGGGACCCCCTTCACCCCCAAAATGGTGGGGCACAGATTGGGGAGGGGAGAAGAGGGATTAGAGAGAGGAAAGAAAGGCATTGTGTGTATTATTAATTAATTAATTTTTTGGGGGTCAGGGTGACGTCACTGCCCCCTTCCTCCTCCGACCCTCCCCCCCATAATAAAACCCGACCGGAATTTTATGGGTGAAACACCGGGAAATTTGTTCCCCCCCCCCCCAATATGCAAATGAGATGCAAATGAGCGGCGGGATCAAAGGGGAAAAGGGGGGGGGGGAGGGGATGCGCAGGGGATGCCCCCCCCCCAAACAAGGTCACCCCCCCCCCTCCTCTTCCTTTGTCCCCCCCCCTCGCCGCCATCTTGGTCCAAGCCGGTGGTTGCCATGGCAACCAGACGTGACGTCACCGGGGAAACCGGGATGCTCCGGAGGAAAAGGGGGGGGGGGAGGAGGGGGGAACCCCCCCCTTGTGACCCCCCCGACCCCCAAAATATCCCCAGCCCCTCCCCCTCCCCCTCGTTTAATTTGGGGGGGGGGTCCCCAATTTGGGGGGGGTCTCTAATTAGAGGGGGGGGGCTCAATTTGGGGGGGTCTCTAATTTGGGGGGGTCCTTAATTAGAAGTGGGGTCCCTAATTAGAGGGGGGTGGCCCTAATTTGGGGGGGGTCCCTAATTAATTAGGGGCGGGTCTCCAATTTGAGAGGGTCCCTAATTTTGGGGGGGTGTCTCTAATTAGAGGGGGGGTCCCTAATTAGACGGGGGGTCATTAATTAGAGGGGGGGGTCCCCAATTTGGGGGTGTCCCGAATTTGGGGGGGTCCCTAATTAGAGGGGGGGTCTCCAATTTGGGGGGGGTCTTCAATTAGAGGGGGGGTCCCTAATTTCGGGGGGTCCCTATTTAAAGGGGGGGTCCTTAATTAGAGGGGGGGTCCCTAATTAGAGTGGGGGGTCTCCAATTTGAGGGGGGTCCCTAATTAGAGGGGGCCCTTAATTAGAAGTGGGGTCCCTAATTAGAGGGGGGGGGCTCAATTTGAGGGGGGTCCCTAATTAGAGAGGGGGTCCCTAATTTGGGGGGGAGTCTCTAATTAGAGGGGGGGGTCCCTAATTAGAAGTGGGGTCCCTAATTAGGGTGGGGGTCTCTAATTAGAGCGGGGGGTCCCTAATTAGACGGGGGGTCCCTAATTAGAGGGGGGGGTCTCCAATTTGGGGGGGGGTCTCTAATTAGAGGGGGGGTCCCTAATTTTGGGGGGTCCCTAAGTTTGGGGTGTCCCTAATTTGGGGGGGGGGCCCTAATTAATTAAGGGGTGGGTCTCCAATTTGAGGGGGTCCCTAATTAGAGGGGGGTCCCTACGTAAAGGGGGGGTCCGTAATTAGAGGGGGGGTCCCTAATTAATTAGAGGCGGGTCTCCAATTTGAGGGGGATCCCTAATTAGAGGGGGTGGTCTCCAATTTGGGGGGGGGTCTCTAATTAGAAGGGGGGGCTCAATTTGAGGGGGGTCCCTACTTAAAGGGGGGGGTCCCTAATTAGAGGGGGGGTCCCCAATTAGAGGGGGGGTCCCTTATTAGAGGGGGGGTCCCTAATTAGAAGTGGGGTCCCTAATTAGAGGGGGGGGCTCAATTTGAGGGGGGTCCCTAATTAGAGGGGGGGTCCCTAATTTGGGGGGGTCCTTAATTAAAGGGGGGGTCCTTAATTAGAAGTGGGGTCCCTAATTAGAGGGGGGGTGTCTCCAATTTGGGGGGGGGGGTTTAATTAGAGGGGGGGTCCCTTATTAGAGGGGGGGTCCTTAATTAGAGGGGGGGTCCCTAATTAGAGGGGGGGGTCCCCAATTTGGGGGGGTCTCTAATTTGGGGGGGTCCCTAATTAAAGGGGGGGTCCTTAGTTAGAGGGGGGGGTCCCCAATTTGGGGGGGGTCCCTAATTAGAGGGGGTGGTCTCCAATTTGGGGGGGGGTCTCTAATTAGAGGAGGGGTCCCTAATTTACGGGGAGGGTCCTTACTTAAAGGGGGGGTCCCTAATTAGGGGGGGGGTCCCTAATTAATTAGGGGGGGTCCCCAATTTCGGGGGGGGGTCCCCAAGGTCACCTGAAGGACACGGGGGGGGGTCCTGAGTTTTTGGGGGGGGGGGTGTTTATTTTGTGCCCCCCCCCCTCCCGTCTCCGCGTTGCTAAGGACCCCCCCGTTGCCATGGCGACCCCGTTGCCATGCAGCCGCGTTGCCATGGCAACGGGCTCGGGGATGCTGCGAAAAGCTGCGGGGGGGGCGGGGGGGGGGAGCGCTAATTGAGCCTTAATTATAAAAAAGGGGGTTAATGAGGGGGCTCAATGGGGGGCCGATTGGGGGCTGCGGTAAAAGGGGGAGAAGTTTGGGAGCCCGTGGTGCATTTAGAGGATCAGGGCCGCATTGCAGGTAGAGGTTGGGTTTTGGGGTTCACTGCGGGGGGAATAGGGAGGTGCAGGGATGGAGGCACTGCAGGAGCTTTGGGGCTAAAAGGGGTGCAGTGCGGGGAGAGGGCACTGCAGGTCTTTTGGGGTAAAATGGGGTGCTCACTGGGGGGTCAGTTGGGGCACTGCGGGTGAAATGGGGGGGGCTGCATTGCAGGGGGGGCAAGAAGGGCAATAAGAGGGGCAATAAGGGTCTGGGGGTTGAGCCTTTGGGGTCCCCCGCATTGGGGGAGGGTGGGGGCTCCGCTCTGCTCGGCTGCAGCCCCCTCCATCACCCCCTCTCCATCATCCCCCGCAGCAGATCCGCAGTAAAGGAGGCAGGGCCAAGCGCAGGTGAAAAAAGAGCTTCGGGGAGTCCCATCTTTGCTCTCTGGTGGTGCTCCTCCCCCGCCCTCCCCCCCCCCACTTTAATCTGAGCCGCGGCGCTCCGCGCCCTCCCCAGTCCCGGGTTCGCCTCCGCCGGGGCGCTCCGCTCCCCGCTCCGCGCCCGCGCAACTCCGGGACCCCCAAAGGGTTCGGGGTTCCCCTTTCCCCCAGGGATTTTCCAGAACCCGCAGAACTCGGCCCGGTCCGGTCCGGTCCGGCTGCAGCCACCGCAGCCATGGGGGTAGGTGGGGTCGTGCAAGGGGTGTGCAAGGGGCGGATGAGTGTGCAAAGGGTGCGGGGGGGGGGTGGAAGGAGCGTGGGAGATGCGGGTGAGTGTGCAAGGGATGCGCGAAGGGTGCGGGGGGGCGTGCAAGGGGCTGCGGGGAGGGTCGTGCAAGGTGCGGATGAGTGTGCAAGGGGCGTGCAAAGGGAGCGGGGGGGGGGTGGGCAAGGGGCTGAGGAGGCGGCGTGCAAGGTGAGTGTGCAAGGGATGTGTAATGGCTGCGGAGGAGCGTGCAAGGGGTTGGGAGGGGCGTGCAAGGTGCAGGTGAGTGTGCAGGAAGTGTGCAAGGGGTGTGGATGAGCTCGCGAGGGGCTGAGGAGGGGGCGTGCAAGGGGCTGGGAGGGGCGTGCAAGGTGCAGGTGAGCGTGCAAGGGATGTGCAAGGGCTGCGGATGGGCGTGCAAGGGACTGCGGAGGGGGCGTGTGATGGGCGTGCAAGGGGCGGGTGGGTGTGCAAGGTGCCCGGGGGGGGGGGCGTGCAAGGGGTGCGGATGAGTGTGCAAGGGGTGCGGGTGGGCGTGCAAGGCGCTGGGGAGGGGGCGTGCAAGGGCCCCGCGCGATGGGGACGCGCGTGTGACGCGGCTCGCGCGTCACGGGGGGACCGCACACGCGTGTGTCTCACCCCCCCCATCCCCCTATCCCCCCGTGACACACACGTCCCCCCCCCCATCCCCTCCCCCGCGGCCCCGGTGTCACGAGTGTCCCCGTGTCCTTGTCCCCGTGCCAGCCCACCCAGCCCGGCAGTGTCCCCAGACACGATGGCCCCGTGTCCTGATCCACGCGTGACACGCGCGGCCCCCCCGATGTCCCCCGTGTCCTTATCCCCCGTGTCCCCACCCGTGTCCCCCATGTCCCCGTCTTTGATGTCCCCGCTGTCCCCACCCCCGTGTCCCACTCCAAGTCCCCACCCGTGTCCCCCCCGATTGTCCCCGATGTCCTCCGTGTCTCCCCCCCCGTCCCCACCCGTGTCCCCATCTTCGATGTCCCCCGTTTCCCCCCCGTGTCCCCCCCTCCCGTGTCCCCCCCTCCCGTGTCCCCCCCCCCGTGTCCCCCCCGTGTCCCCCCCGTGTCTCCCCCGATGTCCCCACCCGTGTCCCCCGTGTCCCCATCTTTGATGTCCCCCGTCTCCCCCCCCGTTTCCCCCCCCGTGTCCCCCGATGTCCTCCGTGTCTCCCCCCCTGTCCCCACCCGTGTCCCCCCCGATTGTCCCCGATGTCCCCCCCACCCGTGTCCCCCTCCACGTCCCCCCCCGAGTGTCCCCGATGTCCCCCCCCGTGTCTCCTCCCTGTCCCCACGTCCCCCCCCCGTGTCCCTCCCCGCAATGTCCCCACGCGTGTCCCCGCCGCGCCGCAATGCGCGGCCCCCCCCCACCCCCCCCCCCCATAACCTTCCTCTCTCCTTCCCCTCCCCCCCCCCCTCCCGCGCTAATTAGGGCTCTAATTAACCAGGGGCCTCCGATGGGTTCCGTGGGGGGGGGGCAATAAGGGGGAACCCCCCCAAAAATAAAACGGGGAACCCCCCAAAAATGGGGAAACCCCCCCAAAATAACATAGGGACCCCCCTAAAAGATGGGGACCCCCCCTAAAGAATAGGGAACCCCCCAAACGAACAGGGACCCCCCCCAAATAAATAGGAACCCCCCCAAAATAAAATGGGGACCCCCCCAAAAGAATAGGGGACCCTCAAAGTGATGGGGACCCCCCCAAAAGAAAATAGGGACCCCCCCAAAATAGGGAACCCCGTAAAAGAATGGGGACCCCCCCTTAAAAATTGGGGACCCCCTTAAAGAATAGGGACCCCCCAAAAATGGGGACCCCCCCCAAAATAAAATGGGGACCCCCTAAAAGATGGGGACCCCAAATAAATAGGACCCCCAAAATAAAATGGGACCCCTAAACAAATAGGGGACCCCTAAAAGAACCGGGAACCCCCAAAGTGATGGGGACCCCCCCAAAATGAAATAGGGACCCCCCCAAAATAGGGAACCCCGTAAAAGAATGGGGACCCCCCTTAAAGATTGGGGACCCCCTAAAGGAATAGGGAACCCCCCAAACGAGTAGGGACCCCCCCAAAATAAAATGGGGACCCCCCCTAAACAAATAGGGGACCCCTAAAAGAATAGGGAACCCCCAAAGTAATGGGGACCCCCCCAAAAGAATAGGGACCCCCTAAAAGAGTAGGGACCCCCCTAAAAGATGGGGACCCCCCCAAAATAGGGAACCCCGTAAAAGAATGGGGACCCCCCCTTAAAGATTGGGGACCCCCTAAAAGAATAGGGAACCCCCAAAAATGGGGACCCCCCCCAAAATGAAATAGGGACCCTAAAGGAATAGGGAACCCCCCCCAAACGAATAGGGACCCCCCCAAAATAAAATGGGGACCCCCCCTAAACAAATAGGGGACCCCTAAAAGAGTAGGGAACCCCTAAAGTGATGGGGACCCCCCCAAAATGAAATAGGGACCCCCCCAAACGAATAGGGACCCCCCTAAAATAGGGAACCCCCAAAGTAATGGGGACCCCCCCTTAAAAATTGGGGACCCCCTTAAAGAATGGGGAACCCCCAAAGTAATGGGGACCCCCCCCAAAATAAAATGGGGACCCCCCCTAAACAAATAGGGGACCCCTAAAAGAACAGGGAACCCCTAAAGTGATGGGGACCCCCCCAAAATGAAATAGGGACCCCATAAATAAAATGGGGACCCCCCTAAAAGATGGGGACCCCCCCAAAAGAAAATAGGGACCCCCCCAAAATAGGGAACCCCGTAAAAGAATGGGGACCCCCCCTTAAAAATGGGGGACCCCCTAAAAGAATAGGGAACCCCTAAAGTAATGGGGACCCCCCCAAAATGAAATAGGGACCCCCCAAAATAGGGAACCCCGTAAAAGAATGGGGCCCCCCCCTTAAAGATTGGGGACCCCCTAAAAGAATAGGGACCCCCCCAAAATGGGGACCCCCCCCAAAATAAAACGGGAACCCCCCCTAAACAAATAGGGGACCCCTAAAAGAGTAGGGAACCCCCAAAGTGATGGGGACCCCCCCAAAATAAAATGGGGACCCCATAAATAAAATGGGGACCCCCCCTAAAGAACAGGGAACCCCCCAAACGAACAGGGACCCCCCTAAAATAAATAGGGACCCCCCCAAAATAGGGAACCCCGTAAAAGAATGGGGACCCCCCCTTAAAGATTGGGGACCCCTAAAAGAATAGGGACCCCCCCAAAAATAGGGACCCCCCCAAATAAATAGATTAGGGACCCTAAAGTAATGGGGACCCCCCCCAAGTAAATAGGGACCCCTAAAAAATGGGGACCCCCCCTTAAAGATTGGGGACCCCCTAAAAGAATAGGGAACCCCCCAAACGAATAGGGACCCCCCCCCAAATAAATAGGGACCCCCCCAAGAGAATAGGGAACCCCTAAAAGAGTAGGGAACCCCTAAAGTGATGGGGACCCCCCCAAAAGAAAATAGGGACCCCATAAATAAAATGGGGATCCCCCTAAAATGGGGACCCCCCCAAATAAATAGGGACCCCTAAAAGAATGAGGACCCCCCCTTAAAGATTGGGGACCCCCTAAAAGAATGGGGAACCCCCCAAAAATAGGGACCCCCCCCAACTAAATAGGGACCCCAAACGAATAGGGACC
This sequence comes from Archilochus colubris, assembly GCA_023079485.1. NCBI lineage: Eukaryota > Metazoa > Chordata > Aves > Apodiformes > Trochilidae > Archilochus > Archilochus colubris. The sequence continues at coordinate 50,190 of JALBCY010000045.1, forward strand.
CCCCCAAAAATGGGGACCCCCCCAAATAAATAAAATAGGGACCCCAAAATAAAATGGGGACCCCCCCAAAAGAATAGGGGACCCCTAAAAGAATAGGGAACCCCCAAAGTAATGGGGACCCCCCCAAAATGAAATAGGGACCCCATAAATAAAATGGGGACCCCCCTAAAAGATGGGGACCCCCCCAAAGTAAAATAGAGACCCCAAAAATGAAATAGGGACCCCCTAGAAAATGGGGACCCCCCCTAAAAGAATAGGGACCCCCCCAAAAATGGGGACCCCCCCAAATAATTAAAGTAGGGACCCTAAAGGAATGGGGACCCCCCCAAAATAGGGAACCCCGTAAAAGAATGGGGACCCCCCCTTAAAGATTGGGGACCCCCTTAAAGAATAGGGAACCCCCCCAAATAAATAGGGACCCCAAAATAAAATGGGGACCCCCCCGAAAGAATAGGGGACCCCTAAAAGAATAGGGAACCCCTAAAGTGATGGGGACCCCCCCAAAATGAAATAGGGACCCCATAAATAAGATCGGGACCCCCCCAACTAAATAGGGACCCCCAAAATAAAACAAGGACCCCCCCAAAATCAAACACCCCCCCCCCCCCGCGTTGCGGTTTCGGTGACTGCAGCGTTGGCCTCGTAGAACCCCCAAAAACAACCCCCAAAATGATGCTCAGGATCTGCACCCCTCAACCCCGGGAACTGGGGACCCCATTTATTTTTTCTTTTTTTTTCCTGGGTCGCGTGAAGAAGCCCCCTTTCCCCCTTTATCCCCCCCCCTCCCCCCTTTGTCCCCCCCCCGCCCCCCTTTTTCCCCCCCTTTTGTCCCCCCCTTTGTCCCCCCTTTCCCCCCCTTTGTCCCCCTTTGTCAACCCCTTTTTTCCCCCTTTTCCCCCCTTTTGTCCCCCCCTTTCCCCTCCTTTATCTGCCATTTTGTCCCCCCTTTTCCCCCCCTTTTTCCCCCCCTTTTTCCCCCCTTTATCCCCCATTTTGTCCCCCTTTGTCCCCCCTTTTCTCCCCCTTTTCCCCCCATTTTGTCCCCCCCTTTTTTCCCCCTTTTCCCCCCTTTTGTCCCCCCCTTTCCCCTCTTTATCCCCCTTTTTCCCCCCCTTTGTCCCCCCTTCCCCCCCCTTTTTCCCCCATTTTGTCCCCCCTTTGTCCCCCTTTGTCCCCCTTCCCCCTTTGTCCCCCCCCCCCTTCCGTGGCCTCCCCTCCCCCCTCGGTCAAGCGCGGATTAACGGGGGAGCAGATGGCGATGGGGGAGGGGGGGGCACCCACATCCCAAATCAACCCCCCCAGTGTCCTTGTGGTGGCCTCGGGTTGGGAGGGGGGGGGGGGGGATTCGAGATGTCGCGATTTGGGGGGGGTCCTGGGAAGGATTTGGGGGTCCTTGAGGCTTGGGGGGGTCCCTGGGGGTCCCTGGAGGGGGTTTTGGGGGTCCTGGGGGGGTGTCGGGGGGGTCCCTGATAAGGATTTGGGGGTCCCAGGGGGTCCTTTGAGGGGGTTTTGGGGTTCCCTGGGAAGGATTTGGGGGTCCCGGGGGTCCCTGAGAAGGATTTGGGGGTCTCTGGGGGAGATCTGGGGGTCCCCCGGGTTCCTGAGAAGGATTTGGGGGTCCCTGGAAAGGATTTGGGGGTCCCCGGAGGGGTTTTGGGGGTCCCTAGGAAGGATTTGGGGTCCCCTGGAAGGGATTTGGGGGTCCCTGGGGTCCCCGAGAGGGATTTGGGGGTCCCTGGAGGGGCTTTGGGGAGGATTTGGGGGTCCCTGGGTAGGATTTGGGGGTCCCTGGAGGGGTTTTGGGGAGGATTTGGGGGTCCCTAGGAAGGATTTGGGGTCCCCTGGAAAGGATTTGGGGGTCCCGGGGGTCCCTGAGTAGGATTTGGGGGTCTCTGGGGGAGATTTGGGGGTCCCCCGGGTTCCTGAGAAGGATTTGGGGGTCCCTGTAGGTCCCTGGGTAGGATTTGGGGGTCCCTGGGTAGGTTTTGGGGGTCTCTGGGTGAGATTTGGGGGTCCCCGGGGTCCCTGGAAAGGATTTGGGGGTCCCAGGGGTCCCCGAGAGGGATTTGGGGGTCCCTGGAGGGGTTTTGGGGAGGATTTGGGGGTCCCTGGGGAGGATTTGGGGTCCTCTGGAAGGATTTAGGGGTCCCGGGGGTGCCTGGAGGAGGTTTCGGGGTCCCCCGTGAAGGATTTGGGGTCCCCTGGGAAGGATTTGGGGGTCTCTGGGTAGGATTTGGGGGTCCCTGCTTCAGGTTTTGGGGTGCTCGGGGGGGTCCCGAGGACCCTTCCTGCTCCTGGGGGGTCCCTGCTGCAGGTTTTGGGGTGCGATCTGTAGGTTTTGGGGTTCGGGATCCCTCGGGTCAGGTTTTGGGGTGCTGGGGGGGTCCCACGGACCCTTCCTGCTCCTGGGGAGTCCCTGCTGCAGGTTTTGGGGTGCAGTGTCCATGAGAAGGGATCCGAGGGGTTCGGGGGTCCCTGCTGCAGGTTTTGGGGTGCAGAGGGAGTCCCATGGACCCTTCCTGCTCCTGGGGGGTCCCTGCTGAAGGTTTTGGGGTGCTGGGTCCATGAGAAGGGATCTGAGGGGTTCGGGGGTCCCTGTTCCAGGTTTTGGGGTTCGGGGGTCCTAGGAGTGGTATCCGAGGGGTTCGGGGTTCCCTGCTTCAGGTTTTGGGGTACGATCTGTAGGTTTTGGGGTTCGGGATCCCTTGGGTCAGGTTTTGGGGTGCTGGGGGGGGTCCCACGGACCCTTCCTGCTCCTGGGGGGTCCCTGATGCAGGTTTTGGGGTGCAGGGTCCATGAGAAGGGATCTGGGGGGTTCGGGGGTCCCTGTTTCAGGTTTTGGGGTTCGGGGGTCCATGAGAAGGGATCCGAGGGGCTCGAGGGTCCCTGCTGCAGGTTTTGGGGTGCGATCTGTAGGTTTTGGGGTTCGGGATCCCTTGGGTCAGGTTTTGGGGTGCTGGGGGGGTCCCACGGACCCTTCCTGCTCCTGGGGGGTCCCTGCTTCAGGTTTTGGGGTAGGATCTGAGGGTTTTGGGGTTCGGGGGTCCCTGTTCCAGGTTTTGGGGTTCGGGGGTCCATAGGGTGGGATCCGAGGGGCTCGGGGGTCCCTGCTTCAGGTTTTTGGGGTAGGATCTGTAGGTTTTGGGGTTCGGGATCCCTTGGGTCAAGTTTTGGGGTGCTGGGGGGGGTCCCACGGACCCTTCCTGCTCCTGGGGGGTCCCTGCTGCAGGTTTTGGGGTAGGATCTGAGGGTTTTGGGGTTCGGGGGTCCCTGTTCCAGGTTTTGGGGTGCAGGGTCCATGAGAAGGGACCCGAGGGGTTCGGGGGGTCCCTGCTGCAGGTTTTGGGGTGCGATCAGTGGGTTTTGGGGTTCGGGATCCCTTGGGTCAAGTTTTGGGGTGCTGGGGGGTCCCCAGGACCCTTCCTGCTCCTGTTGGGTCCCTGCTGCAGGTTTTGGGGTACGATCTGTAGGTTTTGGGGTTCGGGGGTCCTAGGAGTGGGATCCGAGGGGTTCGGGGGTCCCTGCTTCAGGTTTTGGGGTGCGATCTGTAGGTTTTGGGGTTCGGGATCCCTTGGGTCAGGTTTTGGGGTGCAGGGTCCATGAGAAGGGATCCAAGGGGTTCGGGGGTCCCTTGGGTCAGGTTTTGGGGTGCTGGGGGGGTCCCCAGGACCCTTCCTGCTCCTGGGGGGTCCCTGCTGCAGGTTTTGGGGTGCAGGGTCCATGAGAAGGGATCTGGGGGGTTCGGGGGTCCCTGTTTCAGGTTTTGGGGTTCGGGGGTCCTAGGAGTGGGAACCGAGGGGTTCGGGGTCCCCGTTTCAGGTTTTGGGGTTCGGGGGTCCCTGCTTCAGGTTTTGGGGTGCGATCTGTAGGTTTTGGGGTTCGGGATCCCTTGGGTCAGGTTTTGGGGTGCTGGGGGGGGTCCCACGGACCCTTCCTGCTCCTGGGGGGTCCCTGATGCAGGTTTTGGGGTAGGATCTGAGGGTTTTGGGGTTCGGGGGTCCCTGCTGCAGGTTTTGGGGTTCGGGGGTCCATAGGGTTGGATCCGAGGGGTTCGGGGGTCCCTACTTCAGGTTTTTGGGGTGCGATCAGTGGGTTTTGGGGTTCGGGATCCCTTGGGTCAGGTTTTGGGGTGCTGGGGGGGGTCCCACGGACCCTTCCTGCTCTGGGGGTCCCTGATGCAGGTTTTGGGGTAGGATCTGAGGGTTTTGGGGTTCGGGGGTCCCTGCTGCAGGTTTTGGGGTTCGGGGGTCCATAGGGTTGGATCCGAGGGGTTCGGGGGTCCCTACTTCAGGTTTTTGGGGTGCGATCTGCAGGTTTTGGGGTTCGGGATCCCTTGGGTCAGGTTTTGGGGTGCTGGGGGGGGTCCCACGGACCCTTCCTGCTCCTGTTTCAGGTTTTTGGGGTAGGATCTGAGGGTTTTGGGGTTCGGGGGTCCCTGTTCCAGGTTTTGGGGTTCGGGGGTCCTAGGAGTGGGATCCGAGGGGTTCGGGGGTCCCTGCTTCAGGTTTTGGGGTGGAATCTGTAGGTTTGGGGGTTCGGGGGTCCTAGGAGTGGTATCCGAGAGGTTCAGGGGTCCCTGCTTCAGGTTTTGGGGTGCTGGGGGGGGTCCCACGGACCCTTCCTGCTCCTGTTTCAGGTTTTTGGGGTAGGATCTGAGGGTTTTGGGGTTCGGGGGTCCCTGGGGTCAGGGTGTAGGGGGTATGGGGGGGTTGGGGGCACCCCCAGAGTCACCCCCCCCCCCCAGTACGGCAGCTCCGACAGCTACCGCGTGGCCACCACGCAGGACAAGGGGGGAGAGAAGGAATCACCCAAAAAGAAAAGCAAAACCCGGGACATGGACGACCTGAAGAAGGAGGTGGCCATGGTGAGTGGGGGGCTGGGGGGCTTGGGGGGGCTTTGGGGGGGGGTTGGGGAAAAAGGGGTTTGGGGAGAAAAGGGGTTTGGGGAGGGGGTTTGAGGGATAAAGGAGAGGGGGTTTGGGGGGATAAAGGGGGGTGGGGGAGAAAAGAGGCTTTGGGGGGTTTGGAGGGCTGGAAGGGGGTTTGGGGGATAAAGGGGGTTTTGGAGAGGTAAGGGGGTTGAGGGATAAAGGGGGTTTGGGGGATAAAGGAGTTTGGGGGTTGGAGGAGCTGGAAGGGGTTTGGGGGGATAAAGGGGGTTTTGGGAGATAAGGGGTTTGGGGATAAGGGGAGTTTAGGGAGTCTGAGGGATAAAGGGGGTTGGGGGGATAAAGGGGTTTTGGGGTCTGAGTGGGATAAAGGGGGTTTGGGGGGATAAAGGGTTTGGGGATAAAGTTTGGGGGGTTTGGGGGTTGGGGAGGCTGGAAAGGGGTTTGGGGGATAAAAGGGATTTGGGGGATAAGGGGGTTTGGGGAAGTAAGGGGTTGAAGGGATAAAGGGGGTTTGGGGGATAAAGAGGGCTTAGGGGGTTGGGGAAAAAGGGGGTTTTGGGGGTCTGAGGGGATCAAGGGGGCTTGGGGGATAAAAGGGGGCTTTGGGGTTTGGGGCTGGGGAGAAAGGGGTTTGGGGAAAAGGGGTTAGGGGGATAAAGGGGGGTTGGGGGTTGGAGGAGCTGGAAGGGGGTTTGGGGGATAAAGGGGGTTTGGGGGATAAAAAGGTTTGAGATTTGGGGGGCAAAAGGGGTTTGGGGAAGAAAAAGGGGGTTTAGGGGAGTTGGGGGGGATAAAGGGGGGTTTGGGGGGATAAAAGGGGGTTTTGGGGGGGTTGGAGGCACTGGAAGGGGGTTTGGGGGGGATAAAGGGGGGTTTGGGGGAGGTAAGGGGGGGGTTGAGGGGGACAAAGGGGAGTTTGGGGGGGTCTGAGTGGGATAAAGGGGGGGTTGGGGGGGATAAAGGGGGTTTTGGGGGGTCTGAGGGGGATCAAGGGGGGGCTTGGGGGGGATAAAGGGGGATTTGGGGGTGTTTGGGGGGGTTGGAGGAGCTGGAAGGGGGTTTGGGGGAGATAAGGGTGGGTTTGGGGGAGAAAAAGGGGGGTTTAGGGGGGAGTTGGGAGGGTTTGGGGGGGTTTGGGGGGGTTGGAGGGGCTGGAAGGGGGTTTGGGAGGGGATAAAAGGGGGTTTAGGGGGGAGTTGGGGGAGTTAAAGGGGAGTTTGGGGGGGATAGGGGAGGTTTGGGGTGCATAAAGGGGGTTTTGGGGGGGTCTGAGGGGGATAAAGGGGGGTTTGGGGGGATAAAAGGGGATTTGGGGGGTTTGGGGGGGGCTAAGGGGCAATTTGGGGGGGAAAAAGGGGGGTTAAGGGGGAATAAAGGGGGGTTTAGGGGGGGATAAGGGGGGGTTCGGGGGGGAAAAAGGGGGGTTTAGGGGGGATCAAGTGGGGTTTAGGGGGGATAAAAGGGGATTTGGGGGGGTTTGGGGGGGCTAAGGGGCAATTTGGGGGGATCAAGGGGGAGTTTGGGGGGGATAAAGGGAGGTTGGGGGGGTTTGGGGGGGCTGGAAGGGGGTTTTGGGGGGATAAAGGGGGTTTTTGGGGGGGTCTGGGGGTCTAAGGGGCAAATTGGGGGGATCAAGAGGGAGTTTGGGGGGAATAAAGGGGGTTTTGGGGGGATAAAGGGGGGTTTTGGGGGGGTCTGGGGGGCTATGGGGCAATTTGGGGGGATCAAGAGGGAGTTTGGGGGGGATAAAGGGGGTTTTGGGGGGGTCTGGGGTTAAAGGGAGGTTAGGGGGATTTGGGGGTTGAGGTGGTTTGGGGGCTAAAGTGGGTTTGGGGGCATAAGGGGAGTTTGGGGGTTCAGGGGGCTTAAAGAGGATTTGGGGGTTTGGGGCAATTGGGGGATCAAGGGGGCTTGGGGGGGATCGAGGGGGGGTTGAGGGGGTTAAAGGGGATTTGGGGGGCTGAGGGGGGGTTGGGGGGGGAGTTGGGGGGGTTAAAGGTGAGTTTGGGGGGGTCTGGGGGGATTTGGGGGGGTTTGGGGTTTTTGGGGTATTTTTGGGGGGCCCTGGGGTGGGTTTTGGGGGGGGCTTGGGGGTATTTTGGGGGGGGTCTCGGGGTTATTTGGGGGGGGGTTTGGGGTTTTTGGGGGGCCCTGGGGTGGGTTTTGGGGGGGTCTTGGGGGTATTTTGGGGGGTCTTGGGGTTATTTTGGGGGTCTCGGGGTTATTCTGAGGGTCTCGGGGTTATTTTGGGGGCTCTCGGGGTTATTCTGGGGGTGCGCGTTATTTTGGGGGGTCTCGGGGTTATTTTGGGAGGGTCTGGGGGTTATTTGGGGGGGGCTTTTGGGGCATTTTGGGGGGGGTCTTGGGGTTATTTTGGGGGGGTCCTGGGGTTATTTTGGGGGGGGGGTCTTGAGGTTATTCTGGGGGTCTCGGGAGTTGGGGGGGGTCTCGGGGTTATTTGGGGTTTTGGGGTTATTTTGGGGGGTCTCAGGGTTATTTGGGGTCTCGGGGTTATTTTTGGGGGTCTCAGGGTTACTTGGGGGGTCTCAGGGTTATTTTTGGGGGTCTCGGGGTTATTTGGGGGTCTGGGGTTATTTGGGGGTCTCGGGGTTATTCTGGGGTCTCAGGGTTACTTGGGGGTCTGGGGTTATTTTGGGGGTCTCAGGGTTGCTGGGTCTCGGGGTTATTTGGGGTCTCGGGGTTACTTGGGGGTCTTGGGGTTATTCTGGGGGTCTCGAGGTTATTCTGGGGGTCTCGGTTTATTTGGGGTCTTGGGGTTATTTGGGGGGGGTCTCGGGGTTATTTGGGGGGGGTCTTGGGGTTATTTTGGGGGGGGTCTTGGGGTATTTTGGGGGGGGTCTCGGGGTTATTTTGGGGGGGGGTTCGGGTTGGTTTTTGGGGGGGCTTTTGGGGCATTTTTGGGGGGGTCTTGGGGTTATTTTGGGGGGGGTCCTGGGGTTATTTGGGGGGGGGTCTCACCCCTGTCCTGCAGACGGAGCACAAGATGTCGATCGAGGAGGTTTGCAGGAAATACAACACGGATTGCGTGCAGGTGAGACCCCGAAACAGGGGGGGGGTCCCCCCAAAGCTTTCCCTCCTTGGGGGGGGTTTAGTTTGGGGGGGTCCCTTTTGGGGTCTTTATTTTGGGGGGGGGTCTCTCTTTGGGGTCTCTTTTAGGGTCTTTATTTTAGGGGTTTCCTTTTTGGGGTCTTTATTTGGGGGTCCCCTTTTTAGGGTCCCTTTTGGGGTCTTTATTTTGGGGGGGGTCCCTTTTTAGGGTCCCTCCTGGGGTCTTTACCCTGGGGGGGGGGTCTCTCTTTGGGGTCCCTTATGGGGTCTTTGTTTTGGGGGGTCCCTTTTGGGGTCTTTATTTGGGGTTCCCTTTTTGGGGTCCCCCCCAATTCTCCCTCCTGGGGTCTTTAATTTTGGGGGGTCCCTTTTTAGGGTCCCTTTTGGGCTCTTTATTTTGGGGGGGGTCTCTCTTTGGGATCCCTTTTGGGGTCTCTGTTTTAGGGGGTCCCTTTTTGGGGTCTTTATTTGGGGGGGTCCCGTTTTGGGGTCCCTTTCAGGGTCCCCCCCAATTCTCCCTCCTGGGGTCTTTAATTTTGGGGGGGTCCCTTTTGGGGGTCCCTTTTGGGCTCTTTATTTGGGGGGGGTCTCTCTTTGGGGTCCCTTTTGGGCTCCTTATTTGGGGGGGGTCTCTCTTTGGGGTCCCTTTTGGGGTCTTTTTGGGGGTTCCCTTTTAGGGTCCCCCCCAATTCTCCCTTTTGGGGTCTTTATTTTGGGGGGGTCTCTCTTTGGGGTCCCTTTTGGGGTCTTTATTTTGGGGGGGGTCTCTCTTTGGGGTCCCTTTTGGGGTCTTTATTTGGGGGCTCCTTCTTTGGGGTTTCTTTTAGGGTCTTTAATTTTAGGGGGTCCCTTTTGGGGTCTTTATTTTAGGGGGTCCCTTTTTGGGGTCTTTATTTGGGGGGCTCCTTCTTTGGGGTCCCTTTTGGGCTCTTTATTTTGGGGGGTCTCTCTTTGGGGTCCTTTTTGGGGTCTCTGTTTTAGGGGGTCCCTTTTGGGGTCTTTACTTGGGGTTTCCCTTTTTGGGGTCCCCCCCAGTTCTCCTTCCTGGGGTCTTTAATTTCAGGGGGGTCTCTCTTTGGGGTCCCTTTTGGGGTCTTTAATTCTGGGGGGGTCTCTGGTGTCTCTTTTAGGGTCTTTAATTTTAGGGGTTTCCTTTTTGGGGTCTTTATTTGGGGGTCCCCTTTTTAAGGTCCCCCCCAATTCTCCCTCCTGGGGTCTTTAATTTTGGGGGGGTCCCTTTTGGGGTCTTTATTTGGGGGGCTCCTTCTTTGGGGTTTCTTTTAGGATCTTTATTTGGGGGGGTCCCTTTCTGGGGTCCCCTTTTGGGCTCTTTATTTTGGGGGGGTCTCTCTTTGGGGTCCCTTTTGGGGTCTCTGTTTTAGGGGGTCCCATTTGGGGTCTTTATTTGGAGGGGTCCCGTTTTGGGGTCCCTTTTTGGGGTCCCTTTTTGGGGTCCCTTTTAGGGTCCCCCCCAATTCTCCCTCCTGGGGTCTTTAATTTCGGGGGGGGTCCCGTTTTGGGGTCCCTTTTGGGGTCTTTATTTTGGGGGGGGTCTCTCTTTGGGGTCCCTTTTGGAGCCTTTATTTTAGGGGTCCCTTTTTGGGGTCCCTTTTGGGCTCTTTATTTTGGGGGGGGTCTCTCTTTGGGGTCCCATTTGGGGTCTTTATTTTAGGGGTTCCCTTTTTGGGGTCCTTTTTGGGGTCCCTTTTGGGGTCCCTTTTGGGGGGGGTTGGTTTGGGCACCACTTTGGGGTTTCCCTCTTTTCCTCCTCCATCATTTTTTTGGGGCAGATTCTGCCAACTTTGGTTTTTTTTTGGGTTTTTTTGGGTTTTCTGCCAACTTGGGCCAATTCTGACCATTTTTTTGGGGGGTTTTCCCCCCAATTTGTTGTTTTTAGGGCCTGACCCACAGCAAAGCTCAGGAGATCCTGGCCCGGGATGGTCCCAACGCCCTCACCCCCCCCCGACCACCCCCGAGTGGGTCAAGTTCTGCCGCCAGCTTTTTGGGGGGTTTTCCATCCTTTTGTGGATCGGGGCCATCCTCTGCTTCCTGGCATACGGCATCCAGGCGGGCACCGAGGACGAGCCCTCCAACGATAACGTGGGTGGGGGGCACCCGGGGGGGGAGCTGGGGGGGCTTGGGGGGGGTTTGGGGGAGATACAGGTGGTTTAGAGGGGTTTGGGGGGTTTAGGGGTTTCAGGGGTCTTGGGGGCTTTAGGGGGTTTGGGGGAGATTTGGGGTGAGTTTGGGGGGTTTATGGGGGTTTTGGGGGTCTTGGGGGTTGGGGGGTAGGGGATTGGGGGGTTTATGGGGGTTTGGGGGTTTATGGGGGTCTTGGGGGTCTTGGGAGGATTTGGGGGTTTGGGGAGATCTGGAGGGGCTGGGGGTTTAGAGGTTTGGGGGTTTCAGGGTTCTTGGGGGATTTGGGGGATTGGGGGGTTTAGAGGGGATTGGGGGGATTGGGGTTTGGGAGATACAGAGGGTTTTGGGGGGGATTTGGGGGGGGTTGGAGGGGTCTTGGGGGGATTTGGGGGGGTTTATGGGGGTTTTGGGGGGTCTTGGGGGGATTTGGGGGGGTCTGGGGGGATTTTGGGGGGGTTTGGGGGAGATATGGGGGGACTTGGGGGGTCTTGGGGGGATTTGGGGGAGATATGGGGGGGTCTAGAGGGGGGGTTTGGGGGAGTTGGGGGGATTTGGGGGGTTTTATGGGGGTTTGGGGGGGTTTGGGGGAGATACAGGGGGTTTTGGGGGAGATTTGGGGGGGTTTTATGGGGGTCTGGAGGGTTTAGGGGGGCACCAAGGATGAACCCTCCAATGATAACGTGGGTGGGGGGCACCCGGGGGGGGATTTGGGGGGGTTTGGGCGGGTTTGGGGGAGATTTGTGGGGGTTTTATGGGGGTTTCAGGGGGTCTTGGGGAGATACAGGGGGTTTTGGGGGGGGGTTGGGGGGTCTTGGGGGGATTTGGGGGTTAAGAGGGGGGGTTTGGGGGGGTTTATGGGTGTTTCAGGGGGTCTTGGGGAGATTTGGGGGGGTCTGGGGGGATTTTGGGGGGGTTTGAGGGAGATTTGGGGGGACTTGGGAGTGATTTGGGGGGGTTTTATGGGGGTTTGAGGGGATTTGGGGGAGATATGGGGGGGTTTAGAGGGGGGGTTTGGGGGGTCTTGGGAGGATTTGGGGGGGTCTTGGGGGTTCTTGGGGATTTGGGGGGTTGGGGAGTTAAGAGGGGGTTTGGGGTTGGGGGTTTAGAGGGGGCTTGGGGGGGTTTAGGGGAGATACAGGGGGTTTTGGGGGGTGTTTGGGGGAGATTTGGGGGATCTTGGGGGGGTTTTGGGGAGATCTGGAGGGGCTTGGGGGGGTTTAGAGGGGGGATTTGGGGGGTTTTATGGAGGTTTCAGGGGGTCTTGGGGAGATCTGGGGGGATTTGGGGGGTCTGGGGGGATTTTGGGGGGGTTTGAGGGAGGTATGGGGGGACTTGGGGGGGTTTTGGGGGGGATTTGGGGGGATTTGAGGGGGTTTGGGGGAGATCTGGAGGGGCTTGGGGGGGTTTAGAGGGGGGATTTGGGGGGATTGGGGGGTTAAGAGGGGGTTTGGGGTTGGGAGATTTGGGGTTTATGGGGGTCTGGGGGTTTAGGGGCACTGAGACGAACCCTCCAACGATAACGTGGGTGGGGGGCACCCGGGAGCTGGGGGGCTTGGGGAGATCTGGAGGGCTTGGGGGTTTGGGGGTTTTGGGGGTTTGGGGGGATTTGGGGGTTTTGGGGGGTTTTGGGGGTTTGGGGGATTTGGGGGATTTGGGGTTTTTGGGGGATTTGGGGGGTTTTGGGGATTTGGGGGGTTTTGGGGGTTTAGGAGATACAGGGGGTTTTGGGGGGGTTTGGGAGATCTGGGGATTGGGGGGTTTGGGGGTTTAGGGGTTTTATGGGGTTTGGGGTGATTTGGGGTCTTGGGGGGATCTGGAGGGGCTTGGGGGGGGTTTAGAGGGGGGATTTGGGGGGATTGGGGGATTTTATGGGGGTTTTGGGGGGTCTTGGGAGGATTTGGGGGGGGTTGGGGGGTTTAGAGGGGGTTTGGGGGGGTTTAGGGGGGTTTCAGGGGGGCTTGGGGGGATTTGGGGGGGTTTGGGGGTGATTTGGGGGGACTTGGGGGGTTTTATGGGGGTTTGGGGGGATTTGGGGGATTTGGGGGGGATTGGGAGAAGTTTGGGGGTGATTTGGGGGGGTCTTGGGGGTTCAGGGGCTGATTTGGGGTCGATTTGGGGGGGTTGAGAAAAATTGGGGGGTGTTTTGGGGCGATTTGGGGGGGGTTGGGGGGGGGGTTGGGGGAATTTGGGGGGGTTTGGGGGGGATTTGGGGTCGATTTGGGGGGATTTGGGGGGATTTGGGGGGATTTGGGGGGATTTGGGGGTTCAGGGGTGGTTTGGGGTTGATTTGGGGGGGTTGGGGCTCGATTTGGGGAGATTTGGGGTCGATTTGGGGTGATTTGGGGTGATTTGGGGTGATTTTTTTTGGGGTTTTTTTTGGGGGGGTCTCTGAGCACCTCCCCCCCCCCCCTTCCCCCCTCCCCCAAACTTCCTGCCCCCCCAAATCTGACCCTGCCCCCCCCTCCCCCCCCAGCTGTACCTCGGCATCGTCCTGGCCGCCGTCGTCATCATCACCGGCTGCTTCTCCTACTACCAGGAGGCCAAGAGCTCCAAGATCATGGAGTCCTTCAAGAACATGGTGCCCCAGGTGGGGGGGGGGGGGCCCCCAATATCGCGATATCGCGGGTGGGGGGTGCGATATAAGGGGTGGGGAGTCCGATATGGGGTGTAAGGGGGGCGATATCGCGGGTTGGGGGTGCGATATCGCGAGTTAGGGGGCGATATCGTGGGTTGGGGGTGCGATATAAGGGGTGAGGAGTCCGATATGGGGTGTAGGGGGGGCGATATCGCAGGTTGGGGGCGCGATATCGCGAGTTGGGGGGCGATATCGTGGATCTGGGGGCGATATCGTGGGTGGGGGGTGCGATATCATGGATTTGGGGGCGATATTGCAGGTGGAGGGTGCGATATAAGGGGTGGGGAGTCCGATATGGGGTGTAGGGGGGGCGATATTGCAGGTTGGGGGCGCGATATCGCGAGTTTGGGGGCGATATCGTGGGTGGGGGGTGTGATATCATGGATCTGGGGGCGATATCGCAGGTTGGGGGTGCGATATAAGGGGTGAGGAGTCCGATATGGGGTGTCGGGGGTGCGATATCACAGGTTGGGGGAGCAATATCGCGAGTTGGGGGCACGATATCGTGGGTTGGGGGTGCGATATAAGGGGTGAGGAGTCCGATATGGGGTGTAAGGGGGGCGATATCGCAGGTTTGGGGCACGATATCGCGAGTTGGGGGGCGATATCGTGGGTTGGGGGGCGATATCGTGGGTGGGGGGTGCGATATCGTGGATTTGGGGGTGATATCGCAGGTGGAGGGTGCGATATAAGGGGTGGGGAGTCCGATATGAGGTGTAGGGGGGGCGATATCGCAGGTTGGGGGCGCGATATCGTGAGTTTGGGGGCGATATCGCAAGTTGGGGGCACGATATCGCGGGTGGGGGGTGCGATATAAGGGGTGAGGAGTCCGATATGAGGTGTAGGGGGGGTGATATCGCAGGTTGGGGGCGCGATATCGCAGGTTGGGGGGCGATATCGCAAGTTGGGGGGCGATATCGTGGATTTGGGGGCGATATCGCAGGTGGAGGGTGCGATATAAGGGGTGGGGAGTCCGATATGGAGTGTAAGGGGATGCGATATCGCAGGTTTGGGGCGTGATATCGCGAGTTGGGGCGCGATATCACGAGTTTGGGGGCGATATCGTGGGTGGGGGGTGCGATATCGTGGATCTGGGGGCGATATCGCAGGTTGGGGGGCGATATCGCAAGTTGGGAGCACGATATCATGGGTTGGGGGTGCGATATAAGGGGTGAGGAGTCCGATATGGGGTGTAAGGGGGGCGATATCGCAGGTTTGGGGCGCGATATCGCGAGTTGGGGGGTGATATCGTGGGTGGGGGGTGTGATATTGCAGGTGTGGGGTCCAATATCATGGGTGGGGGGGCCGATATCGTGCGATATCGTGCGATATCGTGCGATATCGTGGATTAGGGGTGCAATATCAGGCATGGGGAGTGAGATATCGTGCGATATCATGCGATATCGTGTGATATCGTGCGATATCGTGCGATATCATGTGATATCGTGGGTTGGGGGTGCAATATCAGGCATGGGGAGTGTGATATCGTGGATTGGGGGTGCGATATCGTGCGATATCATGTGATATCATGGACTGGGGGTGCGATATCGGGCACGGGGAGTGAGATATCGTGCGATATCGTGCGATATCGTGGATTGGGGGTGACTATCGCCCCCCAGCAAGCCCTGGTGATCCGGGAGGGGGAGAAGATGCAGGTGAACGCGGAGGAGGTCGTGGTCGGGGACCTGGTGGAGGTGAAGGGCGGCGACCGCGTCCCCGCTGACCTCAGGATCATCTCGGCGCACGGATGCAAGGTGGGGGGGGAACCCCCGGACACCCCCTGCCCCCCAGAGATCCCAGGGGAGCCCCCGGGGACCCCCAGAACCTTCAGAACCTCCAGAACCCCCCCAAAAAACGACACTTTTTAATTTGTATTTTTTATTGGTTTTTATTTTTCAGGTTTTTATTTTTATTCTTTCAGTTTTGTTTCTATTTTTCTGGTTCTTCTTTGTTTTGATTGGGTTTGGTTTTAGGTTTTTATTTTTATTTTCATTTTTACTATTTTTCATTTTCATTCTGATTTTTATTTAGATTTTTATTGTTTTTTAATTTTTGTGTTCTTATTTTAACTTCTTTATTTTTATTTTTATTATTAGTTTTAGTTTTCTTTTTTAGATTTTCATTTTCATTTTTTATTTTTATTTTTATTTTTATTTTCATTTTTATTTTCATTTTTATTTTTATGTTAGTTTTATTATTTTTTATTTTTATTTTCATTTATGGTTTTATTTTTATTTTCTATTTTTATTTTTTATTTTGATTTTTTAATTTTCATTATCATTTTTATTTTTATTTTTTAACTTTTATTTTATTTTTATTTTAATTTATATTTTTATTTTCATTTTCGTTTTAATTTTAATATTAATTTTTAATTTTAATTTTAATTTTAATTTAATTTTTATTTTTATTTTCCTTTTTATTTTTATTTTATTTTTTATAATTTTTATTTTTTATTTTTATTTCCATTTTAATTTTTATTATTTTATTTTTACTTTTCTTTTTTATTTTTATTTTTATTATTTTAATTTTAATTTTATTTTTTATTTTAATTTTTATTTTTATTTTTATTTTCGTTTTTATTTGTAGTTTTATTATTATTTTTAGTTTTAGTTTTATATTTTCATTTTCATTTTCATTTTTATTTTCATTTTTTAATTTTCATTTTCTTTTTCATTTTCATTTTTATTTTTATTTTTGTTTTCATTTTTATTTTCATTCATATTTATATTTTTATTTTATTTTCATTATTTTTATTTTTGTTTTATTTTCATTTATGTTTTTATTTTTTATTTTTATTTTTTAACTTTCATTTTTATTTTTTAATTTCTATTTTATTTTTTATTTTAATTTATATTTTTATTTTCATTTTCGTTTTAATTTTAATATTAATTTTTAATTTTAATTTAATTTTATTTTTATTTTTATTTTTTTATTTCTATTTTATTTTTTATAATTTTTATTTTTTATTTTTATTTCCATTTTAATTTTTATTATTTTATTTTTACTTTTCTTTTCTTTTTCTTTTTATTTTCATTATTTTAATTTTAATTTTTATTTTATTTTTTATTTTATATTTTCATTTTCATTTTTATTTTCATTTTTTAATTTTTATTTTCTTTTTCATTTTCATTTTTATTTTTATTTTTGTTTTCATTTTTATTTTCATTCATATTTTTATTTTTATTTCATTTTTTATTATTTTTATTTTTATTTTGTTTTCATTTATGTTTTTATTTTTATTTTTTATTTTTTTTATTTTTATTTTTTATTTTCTTTTTGTTTTCATTTTTATTTTCATTCATATTTATATTTTTTATTATTTTTATTTTTATTTCATTTTCATTTATTTTTTATTTTTATTTTTATTTTTAATTTTTAATTTTTATTTTCATTTTAATTTTCGTTTTCCTTTTGATTTTATTTTTTATTTGTTCTTATTTTTCTTTTCTCTTTTCCTGTTCTTTCTCCTCCTCCTCCAATCCCTCTCAACCTTCTCCTTTCCCTTCCCGTGCCCCAGGTGGACAACTCTTCCCTGACGGGGGAGTCGGAGCCTCAGACTCGCTCCCCCGACTGCACCCACGACAACCCCCTGGAGACCCGCAACATCACCTTCTTCTCCACCAACTGCGTCGAAGGTTGGGGGGGGGTCGGGGTGGGGGGGGGGTCCCCAAAACCCTTCCGAAAGGTTTGGGGTCTTTGGGGTCTTCGGGAGTTGGGGGAGGTTGGGTTGGGGTCATCTCAAGGGGGTTTGGGGTCACCTGAATGGGTTTGGGACCACCCAAAGGGGGTTTGGGGTCACCTGAAGGGGTTTTGGGGTCATCTGTAGAGTTTTGGGGTCACTTCAAGGGGTTTTGGGGTCATCTGAAGGGTTTTTAGGGTCATCTGTAGAGTTTTGGGGTCATCTGAAGAGTTTTGGGGTGACCTGAAGGGGGTTTTGGGGTCACCTGAAGAGTTTTGGGGTGACTTAAAGTGGTTTAGGGTCATCTGAAGAGTTTTAGGGTCACCTGAAGGGGTTTTGGGGTCATCTGAAGGGTTTTTAGGGTCATCTGTAGAGTTTTGGGGTCATCTGAAGAGTTTTGGGGTGACCTGAAGGGGTTTGGGGTCACCCAAAGGGGGCTTGGGGTGTCTTGAAGAGTTTTAGGGTCATCTAAAGGGGGTTTTGGGGTGACCTGAAGGGGTTTTAGGGTCACCTGAAGGGTTTGGGTTCATCTGAAGAGGTTTTAGGGTTATCTATAGAGTTTTGGGGTGACTTAAAGGGGTTTGGGGTCATCTGAAGAGTTTTAGGGTCACCTGAAGGGATTTTGGGGTCATCTGAAGAGTTTTGGGGCCACTTAAATGACTTGGGGCGACTTGAAGGGGGTTTTGGGGTCACCTGAAGAGTTTTGGGGTCACCTAAAGGGTTTGGGTTCATCTGAAGAGGTTTGGGGTCACCTAGAGGGGGTTTTGGGGTGACCTGAAGAGTTTTGGGGTGACTTAAAGGGGTTTGGGGTCATCTAAAGAGTTTTAGGGTCACCTGAAGGGGTTTTGGGGTCATCTGTAGAGTTTTGAGGTCACTTCAAGGGGTTTTGGGGTCATCTGAAGGGTTTTTAGGGTCATCTGTAGAGTTTTGGGGTCATCTGAAGAGTTTTGGGGTGACCTGAATGGGTTTGGGGTCACCCAAAGGGGGGTTGGGGTGACTTGAAGAGTTTTAGGGTCATCTAAAGGGGGTTTTGGGGTGACCTGAAGGGGTTTTCGGACATCTGAAGAGTTTTGGGGTCACTTCAAGGGGTCTTGGGGTCATCTGAAGGGGTTTTGGGGTGATCTGAAGAGTTTTAGGGTCACCTAAAGGGGTTTGGGTTCATCTGAAGAGTTTTGGGGTGACTTAAAGGGTTTTGGGGTCATCTGAAGAGTTTTAGGGTCACCTGACGGGGTTTTGGGGTCATCTGTAGAGTTTTGGGGTCACTTGAAGGGGTTTTGGGGTGATCTGAAGAGTTTTGGGGTCACCTAAAGGGTTTGGGTTCATCTGAAGAGGTTTGGGGTCACCTAGAGGGGGTTTTGGGGTGACCTGAAGGGGTTTTGGGGTCATCTGTAGAGTTTTGGGGTCACTTAAATGACTTGGGGTGACCTGAGGGGGTTTTGGGGCCACCAAAGGGGTTTTGGGGTCACCCAACTCTTTGGCGTCACCCAACGCCCTTTTTTCGGCGCCATTTTGGGTTCCTTTCCTGGTTTTTGACCATTCCTTTTTTTCCGGGCGCCATTTTGGGTTCTTTTCCCCTTTTTTGAGCATTCCTTGACCCCTCCCCCCCCGTGTCCCCTCCCACCCACTCAGGGACCACCCATGGGGTCCCGATCACCGCGGGGGACCAGTTGGTGAAGGGCCACCCAACATCACCCAACGCCCTATTTTCGGCGCCGTTTTGGGTTCCTTTCCTGGTTTTTGACCATTCCTTGACCCCTCCCTCTCCACCCACTCAGGAACTGCCCGTGGGGTGGTGATCGCCACGGGGGACCGGACGGTGATGGGTCGCATCGCCACCTTGGCCTCGGGGCTGGAGGTCGGGAAGACCCCGATCGCCGTGGAGATCGAGCACTTCATCCAACTCATCACCGGCGTCGCCGTCTTCTTGGGAATCTCCTTCTTCGTCCTCTCCCTCATCCTGGGCTACACCTGGCTGGAGGCCGTCATCTTCCTCATCGGCATCATCGTCGCCAACGTCCCCGAGGGCCTCCTGGCCACCGTCACTGTAAGGAGGCGCCGGGAGGGACTGGGAGGGACTGGGAGGGACTGGGAGGGACTGGGAGGGACTGGTTGGCCGACGGTTCCGCTGGGATCTGCCCCTTGAGCTGGGGGATGCAGATTGACCCCCAAGGGTGCCCCCCAAGACCTTTGGGTGCCCGTTGACTCCCATGGGTCCTCATTGACCCCCAAGGGTGCCCGTTGACCCTGGTGGGTGCCCGTTGACCCCCCATGGGTGCCCACTGACACCCAAGGGTGCTCGTTGACCCTCAAATGTGTTCGTTGACCCCCAAGGGTGCCCATTGACCCTGTTGGGTGCCCATTGACTCTGTTGGGTGCCCGTTGACCCCCAGGGGTTCCTGTTAACCCCCAAGGGTGCCCCTTGACCCCCATGGATGCCCTTTGACCCTGTTGGGTGCTCATTGACCCTCAAGGGTCTCTGTTGACCCAGTTGGGTGCCTGTTGACCCCCAGGGGTTCCTGTTGACCCCCAAGGGTCTCTGTTGACCCCCATGGATGCCCTTTGACCCAGTTGGGTGCCCATTGACCCCCGAGGGTCCCTGTTGACCCCCAAGGGTGCCTATTGATCCTGTTGGGTGCCCATTGACCCTGTTGGGTACCCATTAACCCCATGGCTTCCTTGTTGACCACCAAGCCTCATAGGTGCCCATTGACCCAGTTGGGTGCCCTTTGACCCCCAGGGGTTCCTGTTGACCCCCAAGGGTGCCCGTTGACCACCAAGGGTGCCCGTTGACCTTGTTGGGTGCCCGTTGACCCAGTTGGGTGCCCGTTGACCTTGTTGGGTGCCCGTTGACCTTGTTGGGTTCCCGTTGACCCCCAAGGGTGCCCGTTGACCCCCAAGGGTGCCCGTTGACCCCCAAGGGTACCCATTGACCCAGTTGGGTGCCCGTTGACCTTGTTGGGTTCCCGTTGACCCCCAAGGGTTCCCGTTGACCCCCAATGGTGCCCGTTGACCTTGTTGGGTGCCCGTTGACCCCCAAGGGTTCCCGTTGACCCCCAAGGGTTCCCGTTGACCCAGTTGGGTGCCCGTTGACCTTGTTGGGTGCCCGTTGACCCAGTTGGGTGCCCGTTGACCTTCTTGGGTGCCCGTTGACCCCCAGGGGTTCCTGTTGACCTTGTTGGGTGCCCGTTGACCCCCAAGGGTTCCTGTTGACCCCAATGGATGCCCTTTGACCCTGTTGGGTGCCCATTGACCCCCAGGGGTTCCTGTTGACCCCCAAGGGTACCCATTGACCCAGTTGGGTGCCCATTGACCCCCAGGGGTTCCTGTTGACCCCCATGGATGCCCTTTGACCCTGTTGGGTGCCCATTGACCCCCAAGGGTCTCTTTGACCCAGTTGGGTGCCCGTTGACCCCCAGGGGTGCCCGTTGACCACCAAGGGTGCCCGTTGACCTTGTTGGGTTCCCGTTGACCCCCAAGGGTTCCCATTGACCCAGTTGGGTGCCCATTGACCCCCAAGGGTCTCTGTTGACCCAGTTGGGTCCCATTGACCCCCAGGGGTTCCTGTTGACCCCCAAGGGTACCCATTGACCCAGTTGGGTGCCCGTTGACCCCCAAGGGTTCCCATTGACCCAGTTGGGTGCCCATTGACCCCCAAGGGTCTCTGTTGACCCAGTTGGGTGCCCGTTGACCTTGTTGGGTGCCCGTTGACCCCCAAGGGTGCCCGTTGACCCCCAAGGGTGCCCGTTGACCTTGTTGGGTTCCCGTTGACCCTGTTGGGTGCCCATTGACCCCCAATGGTGCCCGTTGACCCCCAAGGGTGTCTGTTGACCCCCAAGGGTCCCTCTTGACCTCCAAGGGTGCCCATTGACCCCCAAGGGTTCCTGTTGACCCCCAAGGGTACCCATTGACCCAGTTGGGTGCCCGTTGACCTTGTTGGGTGCCCGTTGACCACCAAGGGTACCCACTGACCCCCAAGGGTGCCCGTTGACCCCCAAGGGTTCCCGTTGACCCAGTTGGGTTCCCGTTGACCTTGTTGGGTTCCCGTTGACCCCCAAGGGTTCCTGTTGACCCCCAAGGGTGCCCCCTGCCCCCCCAGGTGTGCCTGACGCTGACGGCCAAGCGCATGGCCCGGAAGAACTGCCTGGTGAAGAACCTGGAGGCCGTGGAGACCTTGGGCTCCACCTCCACCATCTGCTCCGACAAAACCGGGACCCTGACCCAGAACCGCATGACCGTGGCCCACATGTGGTTCGACAACCAGATCCACGAGGCTGACACCACCGAGGACCAGTCCGGTGGGTGGGAGGGCACTGGGAGCACTGGGGGAGACTGGGAGAGGCTGGGGGTCTATGGGGTTGGGGGTTACTGGGGGCTACTGGTGGTTACTGGGAGCTATTGGAGCTATTTGGGGCTGGAAGGTACTGGTGTTTACTGGTGGTCACTGGGAGCTACTGGGAGTATTTGGGGCTACTGGGGGCTACTGGTGGTTACTGGGAGCTACTGGGGGTATTTAGGGCTGGGGGCTACTGGTGGTTACTGGGAGCTACTGGGAGTATTTGGGGCTGGAAGCTACTGGGGGCTACTGGTGGTTACTGGGAGCTACTGGGAGTATTTGGGGCTGGAAGCTACTGGGGGCTACTGGTGGTTACTGGGAGCTACTGGGGGTATTTGGGTCTGGGGGTACTGGGAGCTACTGGTGGTCACTGGGAGCTACTGGGAGTATTTGGGGCTACTGGGGGCTACTGGTGGTTACTGGGAGCTACTGGGGGTGTTTGGGTCTGGGGGTACTGGGAGTTACTGGTGGTCACTGGGAGCTACTGGGAGTATTTGGGGCTGGAAGCTACTGGGGGCTACTGGTGGTTACTGGGAGCTACTGGGGGTGTTTGGGGCTGGGGGCTACTGGAGCTATTGGGAGCTACTGGTGTTTACTGGTGGCTACTGGGGCTATTTGGGTCTGGGGGCTCCCAGGGGGGTATTTGGGGCTGAGAGCTACTGGGAGCTACTGGTGGTTACTGGGAGCTGGGGGCTACTGGGGTTCTGTGGGGCTGGGGGCAACTGGTGGTTACTGGGAGCTACTGGAGGTTACTGGGGCTATTGAGAGCTACTGGAGCTACTGGTGGTTACTGGGGCTATTTGGGGCTGGGGGCTATCGGGAGCTACTGGGGGCTACTGGTGGTTACTGGGAGCTGGGGGCTACTGGGGTTCTGTGGGTCTGGGGGCAACTGGTGGTTACTGGGGCTACTGGTGGTTACTGGTGGCTACTGGGGCTATTTGAGTCTGGGGGCTATGGGGGGGTATTTAGGGCTGGGGGCTACTGGGAGCTACTGGGAGCTACTGGGGGCTACTGGGGGCTACTGGGGGCTACTGGGGGCTACTGGGGGCTACTGGGGGCTATTGGGAGCTACTGGGGGCTACTGGGGGCTACTGGGGGCTACTGGGGGCTACTGGGGGCTACTGGGGGCTACTGGGAGCTACTGGGGGCTACTGGGAGCTACTGGGGGCTACTGGGAGCTACTGGGAGCTACTGGGAGCTACTGGGGGCTACTGGGAGCTACTGGGGGGCTACTGGGGGCTACTGGGGGCTACTGGGAGCTATTGGGAGCTACTGGGTGGCTACTGGTGGTTATTTGGGTCTGGGGGCTGCCGGGGGGGGGGTGTTTGGTGTCAATGAACTTCCTGTGATCTGGAGGTGGGAATTGGGGGGGGGTCTCTCCCCATTGACCCCTTCCCCCCCCCCCCAGGCACCGCCTTCGACAAGAGCTCGGCCACCTGGGTGGCTCTGTCCCACATCGCCGGGCTCTGCAACCGGGCCGTCTTCAAGGGGGGGCAGGAGAACGTCCCCATCCTCAAGGTGTGGGGCTGGGGGGGGGCTATGGGGCAGGGGACCCCCCCCCATAAAGGTTTGGGGCAGGGGGACCCCCCCCCGTACAGAAGGTGTGGGGCTATAGGGCAGGGGATGGGCTGGGGGGGGGATATGGGGCAGGAGACCCCCTCATCTTCAAGGTGGGGGGCTGGGGGGGGGCTATGGGGCAGAAGACCCCCCCATCCTCAAGGTGTGGGGCTGGGGGAGGGCTATGGGGCAGGGGACCCCCCCATAAAGGTTTGGGGCCAGGGGGACCCCCCCCCCCATACTCGAGGTGTGGGGCTATGGGGCAGGGAGCTATAGGGCAGGGGGCTATGGGGCAGAAGACCCCCCCATCTTCAAGGTGTGGGGCTGGGGGGGGGGCTATGGGGCAGAAGACCCCCCCATCTTCAAGGTGTGGGGCTGGGGGGGAGCTATGGGGCAGGGGACCCCCCACATAAAGGTTTGGGGCCAGGGGGACCCCCCATACTCAGGGTGTGGGGCTATGGGGCAGGGGATGGACTGGGGGGGGGGATATGGGGCAGGAGACCCCCTCATCTTCAAGGTATGGGGTTGGGGGGGGGCTATGGGGCAGGAGGACCCCCCCCTTAAAGGTTTGGGGCAGGGGGACCCCCCTCATACTCAGGGTGTGGGGCTATGGGGCAGGGAGCTATAGGGCAGGGGGCTATGGGGCAGAAGACCCCCCCATCCTCAAGTTGTGGGGCTGGGGGGGGGCTATGGGGCAGGGGGACCCCCCCATAAAGGTTTGGGGCAGGGGGACCCCCCCATCTTCAAGGGGATCCCCATGGGGTCTGGGTGGGATTCTGGGGGTTCCTATGGGGCAGGGGAGTTCCTATGGGTCCAGATGGGGTTTCTTGGGGTTCCTATGGGTCCGGGTGGGATTTTGGGGTCCTTTGGGTGCTGTTGTGTTTTGGGGACCCCCCCAAACCCCCCCTTTCCTTTGTGCCCCCCCCCCCCCCAGCGGGACGTGGCCGGGGACGCCTCGGAGTCGGCGCTGCTGAAATGCATCGAGCTCAGCTCGGGCTCTGTCAAGGTGATGAGGGAAAGGAACAAGAAAGTGGCCGAGATCCCCTTCAATTCCACCAACAAATACCAGGTGACCCCCCCGGGACCCCCCCGGACCCAAAACATCCCAAAACGTCCCCCCCAGACCCAAAAAAACCCCCCCAGACCCACAGAATCCCCCCCAAACCCCCTCCATCCATCCCTCCCTCCAGGACATCAAAGCTCTTGGGGACCCCCCCTAAACCCCCTGTCCCCCCCCCCAGAAAAAAAGATGAAGACCCCCCAGCCCCTTACAACCCCCCCAGACCCACAGGGGCCCCCCCAGACCCAAAACATCCCCCCCAGACCCAAAACATCCCCCCTAGACCCACAGAATCCCCCCCAAACCTGCAGCATCCCCTCCATCCCTCCCTCCAGGACATCAAAGCTCTTGGGGACCCCCCCAAAACCCCCTGTCCCCCCCCCCAAAAAAGATGAAGACCCCCCCCAGACCCATAGGGCCCCCCCAGACCCATAGGGACCCCCCCAGACCCAAAAAATCCCCCCCAGACCCATAGGGCCCCCCCCCAAGACCCATTAATCCCCCCCCATCCCCATCCCCATGGGGTTCCCCACACTCAAGAGGAAAATCCCTGGGTGGGGATTAATTAACCCCTAATTAATTAATTCCAATAATGAGAGGAGGGTGTAACGAAGGGGGGGAGGGGCTGCTGACCCCCCCCTTATTTCCCACCCCCCCCCAAAGCTCCCCCCCTTTTTTCTTTCCTTTTCCCCCTCCCCATCCCCAGGGGATGCTCAGGGAGCACCCAAGAGGTTGGAGCTCAATCAACCTCTAATTAATTAATTCTAATAACGAGAGAAGGGTGTAAAGAAGGTGTGGGGGGGCTGCTGACCCTGACCCCCCCCCAATTTTATTTTTTCCCCCCTCCCCATTCATCCCCCCCATCTCCATCCCCATCCCCATCCCCATCCCCAGGGGATGCTCAGGGGGCTCCCATGAGGTTGGGGATTAATTAACCCCTAATTAATTAATTCTAATAACAAGAGGAGGGTGCAAAGAAGGTGTGGGGGGGCTTCAGACCCTGACCCCCCCCCAATTTTTTTGTTCCCCCTCCCCATTAATCCAACCCCCCCATCCCCATCCTCCTCCTCATCCCCATCCCCATCCCCAGGGGATGCTCAAGGAGCACCCAAGAGGTTGGAGCTCAATCAGCCCCTAATTAATTAATTCTAATAATAAGAGGAGGGTGCAAAGAAGGTGTGGGGGGGCTGCTGACCCTGACCCCCCCCCCCAATTCTTTTTTCCCCCCTCCCCATTAATCCCCCCCCATCCCCATCCCCAGGGGATGCTCAGGGTGCCCCCAAGAGGTTGGAGCTCAATCAACCCCTAATTAATTAATTCTAATAACGAGAGGAGGGTGCAAAGAAGGGGGGGAGGGGCTGCTGACCCCCCCTTATTTTTCCCCCCCCCAAAGCTCCCCCCCTTTTTTTATTCCTTTTCCCCCCTCCCCATTCATCCCCCCCATCCTCCTCCTCATCTCCATCCCCATCCCCACAGGATGCTCAGGGGGCCTCCAGGAGGTTGGGGATTAATTAACCCCTAATTAATTAATTCTAATAATGAGAGGAGGGTGTAACGAAGGTGGGGAGGGGCTGCTGACCCCCCCTTATTTTTCCCCCCCCCCAAAGCTCCCCCCCTTTTTTTCTTTCCTTTTCCCCCTCCCCATTAATCCCCCCCATCCCCATCCCCATCCCCACAGGATGCTCAGGGGGCTCCCAGGAGGTTGGGGATTAATTAACCCCTAATTAATTAATTCTAATAATAAGAGGAGGGTGTAACGAAGGGGGGGAGGGGCTGCTGACCCCCCCTTATTTCCCCCCCCCCCAAAGCTCCCCCCCTTTTTTCTTTCCTTTCCCCCCTCCCCATTAATCCCCATCCCCAGGGGATGCTCAGGGGGCCCCCATGAGGTTGGGGATTAATTAACCCCTAATTAATTAATTCTAATAATGAGAGGAGGGTGAAAAGAAGGTGTGGGGGGGCTTCAGACCCTGACCCCCCCCCCAATTTTATTTTTTCCCCCCTCCCCATTCATCCCCCCCCATCCCCATCCCCATCCCCATCCCCATCCCCATCCCCATCCCCAGGGGATGCTCAGGGAGCACCCAAGAGGTTGGAGCTCAATCAGCCCCTAATTAATTAATTCTAATAACGAGAGGAGGGTGCAAAGAAGGGGGGGAGGGGCTGCTGACCCCCCCCTTATTTTTCCCCCCCCCCAAAGCTCCCCCCCTTTTTTTTTCCTTTTCCCCCTCCCCATTCATCCCCATCCCCAGGGGATGCTCAGGGAGCACCCAAGAGGTTGGGGATTAATTAACCCCTAATTAATTAATTCTAATAATAAGAGGAGGGTGTAAAGAAGGTGTGGGGGGGCTGCAGACCCTGACCCCCCCCCAATTTTTTTTTCCCCCCTCCCCATTCATCCCCCCCCCATCCCCATCCCCATCCCCATCCCCATCCCCATCCCCACAGGATGCTCAGGGGGCCCCCATGAGGTTGGGGATTAATTAACCCCTAATTAATTAATTTTAATAATAAGAGGAGGGTGTAAAGAAGGTGTGGGGGGGCTGCTGACCCTGACCCCCCCCCAATTTTATTTTTTCCCCCCTCCCCATTAATCCAACCCCCCCATCCCCATCCTCCTCCTCATCCCCATCCCCATCCCCAGGGGATGCTCAAGGAGCACCCAAGAGGTTGGAGCTCAATCAACCCCTAATTAATTAATTCTAATAACGAGAGGAGGGTGCAAAGAAGGTGTGGGGGGGCTGCTGACCCCCCCCTAATTCTTTTTTCCCCTCTCCCCCCCCCAGCTCTCCATCCACGAGACCGAGGACCCCAATGACAACCGGTACCTGCTGGTGATGAAAGGAGCCCCCGAGCGCATCCTGGATCGCTGCTCCACCATCCTGCTGCAGGGCAAGGAGCAGCCCCTGGACGAGGAGATGAAGGAAGCTTTCCAGAACGCCTACCTGGAGCTGGGGGGGCTCGGGGAGAGGGTCCTGGGTGAGGACATTTGGGGAGGGGAGGGGTCTCGGGGGTCCCTGGGGGTCTGGGGAGGGGTCCTGAGGGTCTTGGGAGGGATATGGGGGGGATATGTGAGTCCCTGAAGGGTCTTGGTGGTGTCTGGAGGGATGGGGAGGGGGAAATGGGGGGTCCTGAGGGGTCTTTGGGGGTCCCTGAAGGGTCTTGGGGGTTCCTGGGGGGCTGGGGAGGGGAATATGGGCATCCCTGAGGGGTCTTTGGGGGTCTCTAAGGGGTCCTGGTCGTCCTTGGAGGGATGGGGAGGGATCTTTAGGGATCCCTGAGGGATCTTTGGGGGTCTCTGAGGGGTCTTGGGGGTCCCGGGGGGTGTGGGGAGGGGGATATGGGGGGTCCCTGAAGGGTCTTGGGGGTCCCTGGGCGTATGGGGAGGGGAATATGGGCATCCCTGAGGGGTCTTTGGGGGTCCCTGAGGGATCTTTCGGGGTCCCTAAAGGGTCCTGGTGGTGTCTGGAGGGGTGGGGAGGGAGATATAGGGGGGATATGGGGGTCCCTGAAGGGTCTTTAGGGATCCCTGAGGGGTCTTTGGGGGTCCCGGGGGGTGTGGGGAGGGGGTTATGGGGGGTCCCTGAAGGGTCTTTGGGGGTCCCTGAGGGGCCTTTGGGGGTCCCTGAAGGGTCTTGGGGGTCCCTGGGGGTCTGGGGAGGGGTCCTGAGGGTCTTTGGGAGGGATATGGGGGGGATATGTGAGTCCCTGAGGGGTCTTTGGGGGTCCCTGAAGGGTCTTGGTGGTGTCTGGAGGGATGGGGAGGGGGAAATGGGGGTCCCTGAGGGGTCTTTGGGGGTCCCTGAAGGGTCTTGGGGGTCCCGGGGGGTTTGGGGAGAGGGAAATGGGGGTCCCTGGGGGGTCTTGGGGGTCCCTGAGGGATCTTTTGGGGTCTCTGAGGGGTCCTGGGGGTCCCTGGGACTGTGGGGAGGGGGAAGTGGGGGGTCCTGAGGGGTCTTGGGGGTCCCTGGAGGAGTGGGGAGGGGGATATGGGGGGGATGTGGGGGGTCCTGAGGTGTCTTTGGGGGTCCCTGAGGGGTCTCTGGGGGTCCCTGAAGGGTCCTGGTGGTGTCTGGAGGGATGGGGAGGGGGATATAGGGGGGATATGGGGGGTCCTGAAGGGTCTTGGGGGTCCCTGGGGGTCTGGGGAGGGGGCTAAGGGGGTACTTGGGGGGTTTTGGGGGTCCCTGGGGTTTGGGGAGGGGGAAATGGGGGGTCCCAAGGGGTCTTTTTTGGGAGGTTTTGGGGTCGGGGCTTTAAAGGAGAATTCGGGTTGAATTTGGGGTTTTTTCGGGTCTTTTTTAGGAGGTTTTGGGGTCTTGGGTTCAAAGCAGAATTTGGGGGGTTTTCGGGTTTTTTCGGTTTTTTTCGGGCAGTTTTGGGGTCGGGGCTTTAAAGGAGAATTCGGGTCGAATTTGGGCGGTTTTCGGGTCTTTTTCAGGACTTTTTTGGGAGGTTTTGGGGTCGGGGATTCAAAGCAGAATTCGGGTTGAATTTGGGTCTTTTTTGGGTCTTTTTTCGGGCAGTTTTGGGCTCGGGGATTCAAAGCAGAATTTGGGGTTTTTTTCGGGATTTTTTCGGGGTTTTTTCGGGCAGTTTTGGGGTCGGGGATTCAAAGGAGAATTCGGGTTTTTTCGGGGTTTTTTTTGGGGAGGTTTTGGGGTCTTGGGTTCAAAGCAGAATTTGGGGGGTTTTCGGTTTTTTTTCCAGTCTTTTCAGGAGGTTTTGGGGTCGGGGCTTTAAAGGAGAATTCGGGTTGAATTTGGGGGTTTTTCGGGTCTTTTTCGGGAGGTTTTGGGGTCAGGGGTACAAAGCAGAATTTGGGGTTTTATTTGGTATTTTTTCGGGAAGCTTTAAAGGAGAATTCGTTTTTTTTCGGGGTTTTTTGGGGTTTTGGGTTCAAAGCAGAATTTGGGTTTTTTTCGGGTTTTTTCGGGCAGTTTTGGGCTCGGGGATTCAAAGGAGAATTCGGGGTTTTTCGGGGTTTTTTGGGGAGGTTTTTGGGTTTGGGGTTCAAAGCAGAATTTGGGTTTTTTTTGGGTTTTTTTCCAGTCTTTTCAGGAGGTTTTGGGGTCGGGGCTTTAAAGGAGAATTCGGGTTGAATTTGGGTCTTTTTCGGGTCTTTTTTGGGAGGTTTTGGGGTCGCGGATTCAAAGCAGAATTTGGGTTTTTTTCGGGGTCTTTTTCGGGTTTTTTTCAGGAGGTTTTGGGGTCGTGGACTCAAAGCAGAATTTGGGGTTTTTTTCGGGATTTTTTCGGGGTTTTTTCGGGAGGTTTTGGGGTTTTGGGTTCAAAGCAGAATTGGGTTTTTTTCGGGTTTTTTCGGGCAGTTTTGGGCTCGGGTTATTCAAAGCAGAATTCGGGTTGAATTTGGGTGTTTTTTTGGGTCTTTTTCGGGAGGTTTTGGGGTCGCGGATTCAAAGGAGAATTCGGGTTTTTTCGGGGTTTTTTGGGGAGGTTTTGAGGTTTTGGGTTCAAAGCAGAATTTGGGTTTTTTTCGGGGTCTTTTTCGGGTCTTTTTCAGGAGGTTTTGGGATCAGGGATTTAAAGGAGAGTTCGGGTTTTATTGGGGTTTTTTCGGGTCTTTTTCGGGCAGTTTTGGGGCCGGGGATTCAAAGGAGAATTTGGGGTTTTTCGGGGTTTTTTTGGGAGGTTTTGGGGTCGTGGGTTCAAAGCAGAATTTGGGGTTTTTTCGTTTCTTTTCGGGCAGTTTTGGGCTCGAGGATTCAAACCAGAACTCGGGTTGAATTTCCGTTTTTTTTTCGGGTTTTTTCCGGTTTTTTTCGGGCGGTTTTGGGGTCAGGGATTCAAAGCAGAATTTCGGGTTTTATTTGGTATTTTTTCGGGAAGCTTTAAAGGAGAATTCGGGTTTTTTCGGGGTTTTTTGGGGTTCTGGGTTCAAAGCAGAATTTGGGGGGTTTTTGGGTTTTTTTCGGGCAGTTTTGGGGTCCGGGATTCAAAGGAGAATTCGGTTTTTTTCGGGTTTTTTGGGGGAGGTTTTGGGGTTTTGGGTTCAAAGCAGAATTTGGGTTTTTTTCGGGGTCTTTTTCGGGTCTTTTTCAGGAGGTTTTGGGGTCGGGGATTCAAAGGAGAATTCGGGTTGAATTTGGGTTTTTTTCGGGTCTTTTTCGGGAGGTTTTGGGGTTTTGGGTTCAAAGCAGAATTTGGGGTTTTTTTCGGATTTTTTCGGGGTTTTTTCGGGAGGTTTTGGGGTTGTGGGTTCAAAGCAGAACTCGGGTTTTTTTCGGGTTTTTTTCGGTTTTTTTCGGGCGGTTTTGGGCTCGAGGATTCAAAGCAGAACTGGGGTTGAATTTGGGCGGTTTTCGGCTCATTTTTGGGAGGTTTTGGGGTCGAGAATTCAGAGGAGAATTTGGGTCTTTTTCGGGAGGTTTTGAGGTCGGGGATTCAAAGCAGAATTCGGGTTGAATTTGGGTTTTTTCCAGTCTTTTCAGGAGGTTTTGGGGTCAGGGATTCAAAGGAGAATTCGGGTTGAATTTCGGGTTTTTTTTCGGGTCTTTTCCGGATTTTTTCGGGCGGTTTTGGGGCTCGGGGATTCAAAGGAGAATTCGGTTTTTTTCGGGGTTTTTTCAGGAGGTTTTGGGGTTTTGGGTTCAAAGCAGAATTTGGGTTTTTTCAGGGTTTTTTTCGGGCAGTTTTGGGGTCAGGGATTCAAAGCAGATTTCGGGTTTTTTTGTTTGTTTTTTTTTTTTCGTGGTTTTTTCGGAGGTTTTGGGGTCGGGGCTTTATAGGAGAATTCGGGTCGAATTTGGGCGGTTTTCGGGATTTTTTCGGGTCTTTTTCGGGAGGTTTTGGGGTCGGGAAATCAGAGGAGAATTGGTGGGGTTTTTTGGGTTTTTTTCGGGTCTTTTCAGGAGGTTTTGGGGTCGGGGCTTTAAAGGAGAATTCGGGTCGAATTTGGGTTTTTTTTGGGTCTTTTCCGGGAGGTTTTGGGGTCGAGAATTCAGAGGAGAATTTGGGGGTTTTTTTCGGGGTTTTTTCGGGTTTTTCCGGGCGGTTTTGGGGTCAGGGATTCAAAGCAGATTTTGGGGTTTTATTTGGTATTTTTTCGGGAAGCTTTAAAGGAGAATTCGGGTTTTTTCGGGGTCTTTTGGGGAGGTTTTGGGGTCGGGGATTCAAAGCAGAATTCGGGTTTTATTGGGGTTTTTTTTCGGGTCTTTTTCGGGAGGTTTTGGGGTCTTGGGTTCAAAGCAGAATTTGGGGGGTTTTCGGGTTTTTTCCAGTCTTTTCAGGAGGTTTTGGGGTCGGGGATTCAAAGCAGAATTTGGGTCGAATTTGGGTTTTTTTCGGGTCTTTTTCAGGACTTTTTCGGGCAGTTTTGGGGTCGGGGATTCAAAGGAGAATTCGGGTTTTTTCGGGGTTTTTCGGGAGGTTTTGGGGTCTTGGGTTCAAAGCAGAATTTGGGTTTTTTTCGGGTTTTTTCGGGCGGTTTTGGGTTCGGGGATTCAAAGCAGAATTCGGGTTTTTTTCGTTTCTTTTCGGGCAGTTTTGGGCTGGAGGTTTCAAACCAGAACTCGGGTTGAATTTCCGTTTTTTTCGGGTTTTTTCGGGGTTTTTTCGGGCGGTTTTGGGGCTCGGGGGTTGCCAAGGCGAATCGGGGTTTTTTTTGGGGGGGTCTGACCGTGTTCCCCCCCTGGAACCCCCCAGGTTTCTGCCACTTCTACCTCCCGGAGGAGCAGTACCCCAAGGGTTTCGCGTTCGACTGCGACGACGTCAACTTCGCCACCGACAACCTCTGCTTCGTGGGGCTCATGTCCATGATCGACCCCCCCAGAGCCGCCGTCCCCGACGCCGTCGGCAAATGCCGCAGCGCCGGCATCAAGGTGGGGACCCCCCCCCAAAACCCACCCCCACCCCCAAAACCCCCCAAATCCCCCCAAATCCCCCTAAACCACCCCAAATCCCCCTAAACCACCCCAAAATGCTCCCCAATCCCCAATAGATACCCCCAGGACCCCCTGACCCCCCCGCCTTCTTCCCCCCCCAAACCCATCCCTGCACCCCCAAATCTCCCCGGACCCTCCAAACCATCCCTGAACCCCCAAATCCCCCCCAAATCCCCCCCCAAATCCCCCCCAAATCCCCCTAAACCACCCCAAAATCCTCCCCAACTCCTCATCAAAACCCCCCAAATCCCCCCAAATCCCCCCCAAAAATCCCCCCCAGCCCCCCCAGATTCCCCCAGACACCCCCAAGACCCCCCCCTTTTTCCCCCCCCCAAACCCATCCCTGAACCCCCAAATCCCCCTAAACCACCCCAAAATGCTCCCCAATCCCCAATAGATACCCCCAGGACCCCCTAACCCCCCCTCTTTCCCCCAAACCCATCCCTGCCCCCAAATCCCCGGACCCCAAACCCATCCCTGAACCCCCAAATCCCCATCCCCCAAATCCCCTAAACCCCAAATCCTCCCAATCCCCAATAGATACCCCCAGGACCCCCTGACCCCCCTCTTCCCCCTAAACCCATCCCTGAACCCCCAAATCCCCCCCAAATCCCCCTAAACCACCCCAAAATCCTCCCCAACTCCTCATCAAAACCCCCCAAATCCCCCCAATCCCCCCCAAATCCTCCCCCAAATCCCCTCCAGCCCCCCCAAATTCCCCCAGACACAACCCCCCCATTTGCCCCCCCCAACCCATCCCTGAACCCCCAAATCCCCCAAAATCCTTCCCAGTCCCCCCCAGATCCCCCCCAGGACCCCCTAACCCCCCCTCTTCCCCCCCCCTAAACCCATCCCTGCACCCCCAATCCCCCAGACCCCCAACCCATCCCTGAACCCCCAAATCCCCCCCAAATCCTCCCCAAAATCCCCCCCAGCCCCCCCAGATTCCCCCAGATCCCCCCCAGGACCCCCTGACCCCCTCCCCCTCTTCCCCCCCCCTAAACCCATCCCTGCACCCCCGAATCCCCCCGGACCCCCCAACCCATCCCTGAACCCCCAAATCCCCCCAAATCCTCCCCAGAATCCTTCCCAGTCCCCCTCAGATTCCCCCAGATCCCCCCAGGACCCCCTGAGCCCCCCCAAATGCCATCAGAAAATGCCACAGTGTCAGCATCAAGGTGGGGACCCCCCCCCGGGACACCCCAAAACCCACCCCCACCCCCAAAACCCCCCAAATCCCCCCCAAATCCCCCTAAACCACCCCAAAATCCTCATCAAATCCTCATCAAATCCTCCCCAAATCCCCCCCAAAATCCCCCCCAGCCCCCCCAGATTCCTCCAGACACCCCCAGGACCCCCTGACCCCCCCTTTTCCTCCCCCTAAACCCATCCCTGCACCCCCGAA
Source organism: Archilochus colubris (assembly GCA_023079485.1). NCBI lineage: Eukaryota > Metazoa > Chordata > Aves > Apodiformes > Trochilidae > Archilochus > Archilochus colubris. The sequence continues at coordinate 82,862 of JALBCY010000045.1, forward strand.
TCCCCCCGGACCCCCCAACCCATCCCTGAACCCCCAATTCCCCCAGATTGCCCCAAATCCAGCCCTGAACCCCCAAAACCTCTGGAGTCCCCCAAACCTCCCTAAATCCTCCCCAGAACCCCCTGCCCCCCCCCAACCCCTTAAATAGGGGTCCCTGCACCCCAAAACCCCCCTGTACACCCCAAAACCCCTTAAATAGGGGTCCCTGCACCCCAAAACCCTGCTGTACCCCCCAATGGGCATCCCTGCACCCCAAAACCCCCCTGTACACCCTGCAAAACCCCCCAAAATTGGGGCTTTTTCACCCTCCCATCCCTCCTGCACCCCCAAAACCCCTCTGTATGCCCCCAAACCCCTTAAATAGGGATCCCTGCACCCCAAAACCCCCCTGTACATTCCCCAAAACCCCCAAAATCGGGGGTTTTTCACCTCCCCCTCCCTCCTGCCCCCCTAAACCCCCCCTGTACATCCCCTAAAACCCCCCTAAATCGGGGTTTTTTCACCCCCCCATCCCTCCTGTTCCCCCAAACCCCCCTGTGCCCCCCTAATGAGCATCCCTGCACCCCAAAACCCCCCTGTACACCCCCCAAAACCCCCAAATCAGGGTTTTTTCGCCTCTCCCTCCCTCCTGCCCCCCTAAACCCCCCTGTACACCCCTCAAAACCCCATAAATCAGGGGTTTTTTGCCCCCCCATCCCTCCTGCACCCCCAAAACCCCTCTGTACCCCCCCAATGGAGATCCCTGCACCCCAAAACCCCCCTGTACACCCTGCAAAACCCCCCAAAATTGGGGCTTTTTCACCCTCCCATCCCTCCTGCACCCCCAAAACCCCTCTGTACCCACCCAATGGGTATCCCTGCACCCCAAAAACCTCCTGTACACCCCCAAAATCGGGGTTTTTTCGCCCCCCCCTCCCTCCTGCACCCCTAAAACCCCTCTGTACCCCCCTAAACCCCTTAAATAGGGGTCCCTGCACCCCAAAACCCCCCTGTACATTCCCCAAAACCCCCAAAATCGGGGGTTTTTCACCTCCCCCTCCCTCCTGCACCCCTAAACCCCCCCTGTACACCCCTCAAACCCCCATAAATCGGGGTTTTTTTGCCCCCATATCCCTCCTGCACCCTCTGTACCCCCCTAATGAGCATCCCTGCACCCCAAAACCCCCCTGTACACCCCCCCAAAACCCCTGAAATAGGGGTCCCTGCACCCCAAAAGCCCGCTGTACACCCCCCAAAACCCCCAAAATCGGGGTTTTTTCACCTCCCTCTCCCTCCTACACCCCCAAACCCCCTCTGTATGCCCCCAAACCCCTAAAACAGGGATCCCTGCACTCCAAAACCCCCCTGTACACCCCCCAGCCCCCCCCAAATCAGGGTTTTTTCACCCCCCATCCTTCCTGCACCCCAAAACCCCTCTGTACACCCCCCAAACCCCCCTAAATCGGGGTTTTTTCACCCTCCCATCCCTCCTGCACCCCCAAAACCCCTCTGTATGCCCCCAAACCCCTAAAATAGGGATCCCTGCACCCCAAAACCCCCCTGTACACCCCCCAACCCCCCCCCAAATCAGGGTTTTTTCACACCCCATCCCTCCTGCACCCCAAAACCCCCCCTGTACACCCCTCAAAACCCCATAAATCGGGGTTTTTTGCCCCCATATCCCTCCTGCACCCCCTGTACCCCCCTGTACCCCCCTAATGAGCATCCCTGCACCCCAAAACCCCCCTGTACACCCCCAAAACCCCCCTGTACACCCCCCAAAACCCCTTAAATCAGGGTTTTTTCACCCTTCCATCCCTCCTACACCCCCAAACCCCCCCCATCCCTTGCCCAACTTGGGGTCCCTGACCCCCCTATGTGTCTGTCCCCCCCCCCCAGGTGATCATGGTGACCGGGGACCACCCCATCACGGCCAAAGCCATCGCCAAGGGCGTGGGGATCATCTCCGAGGGCAACGAGACCGTGGAGGACATCGCGGCCCGGCTGAACATCCCCGTCAGCCAGGTCAACCCCAGGTGGGGGATTTGGGGGGGATCTGGGGGGGCTGGGGGGGGCTGAGGGGGAGATGGGGTTCTTACGGGGCTGGGGGAAGGGGTTTTGGGGGGTTTGAGGGGGATACAGAGGAGTTGGGGGGCTGGGGGTGGGGGGTTTGGGGGTCTGGGAGGGGGATTTGGGGGTGCAGAAGGGGATGGGGAGGGGGATTTGGGGGGGCCTGAGATGGAGATGGGGTTCTTACAGGGCTGGGGGAAGGGGTTTTGGGGGGTCTGAGGGGGATACGGAGGAGTTGGGGTGCAGGGGATGGGGGTTTGGGGGTCTGGGAGGGATGGGGAGGGGGGTTTTGGGGTGCAGAAGGGGATGGGGGGCCAAGGGAAGGGGATTTGGGGGGCTGGGGGGCACCAGGAGGGGGATTTGGGGGTGCAGAAGGGGCTGGGAGAGGAGTTGGGGTGCAGGGGATGGGGGGTTTGGGGGTCTGGGGGGCTGTGGGGGTCCAGGAGGGGGATTTGGGGGTACAGAAGGGGATGAAGAGGAGTTGGGGGGCAAGGGAAGGGGTTTTGGGGTGCAGAAGATGATGGGGAGGAGTTGGGGGGCAGGGGATGGGGGATGGGGGGCACCAGGAGGGGGATTTGGGGGTGCAGAAGGGAGATGAAGAGGAGTTGGGGTGCAGGGGATGGGGGATTTGGGGGTCTGGGGGTCTGTGGGAGTCCAGGAGGGGGATTTGGGGGTGCAGAAGGGGATGGGGAGGGGGATTTGGGGGGGGCTGAGATGGAGATGGGGTTCTTATGGGGCTGGGGGAGGGGGTTTTGGGGGGTCTGAGGGGGATACGGAGGAGTTGGGGGGCAGGGGATGGGGGGTTTGGGGGTCTGGGAGGGATGGGGAGAGGGGTCTGGGGGGCTGTGGGGGTCCAGGAGGGGGATTTGGGGGTGCAGAAGGGGATGGGGAGGGGGATTTGGGGGGGGCTTGGGGGATGGGGTGGGGGTTTTGGGGTGCAGAAGGGGCTGGGAGAGGAGTTGGGGTGCAAGGGATGGGGGGATTGGGGGTCTGGGGGGCTGTGGGGGTCCAGGAGGGGGATTTGGGGGTACAGAAGGGGATGGGGAGGGGGATTTGGGGGGGCCTGAGATGGAGATGGGGTTCTTACGGGGCTGGGGGAAGGGGTTTTGGGGGTGCAGAGGGGGATACGGAGGTGTTGGGGGGCATGGGATGGGGGTTTGGGGGTCTGGGAGGGATGGGGAGGGGGGTTTTGGGGTGCAGAAGGGGATGGGGGGCCAAGGGAAGGGGATTTGGGGGGCTGGGGGGCACCAGGAGGGGGATTTGGGGGTGCAGAAAGGGGATGAAGAGGAGTTGGGGTGCAGGGGGAGAGGGATCTGGGGGGGTTTGGGGTGGAGAAGGGGATTTGGGGGGCTGGGGGGGACCAGGAGGGGGGTTTGGGGGTGCAGAGGGGGATATGGAGGTGTTTGGGGGCTGGGGAAGGGGATTTGGGGGTGCAGGGAGGGATTTGGGGAGGTTTTGGGGTGCAGTGTGGGATTTTGGGGGTGCAGGGGGATACCAGGAAGTTTTGGGGTACAACGTGGGGGTTTTGGGGTGCAAGGGGGAAGATGGGGAGGTTTTGGGGTGCAGTGTGGGGTTTTGGGGGTGCAGGGGGATACCAGGAAGTTTTGGGGTACAACGTGGGGGTTTTGGGGTGCAAGGGGGAAGATGGGGAGGTTTTGGGGTGCAGTGCGGGGTTTTGGGGTGCAGGGACGATTTGGGGCGGTTTTGGGGTTCCCTGAGGGGTCTTTTGGGGTGCAGTGAGGTATTTTTGGGGTGCTGGGGATATCGGGAGGTTTTGGGGTACAACGTGGGGGTTTTGGGGTGCAAGGGGGAAGATGGGGAGGTTTTGGGGTGCAGTGCAGGGTTTTGGGGTTCAGGGACGATTTGGGGCGGTTTTGGGGTGCACTGAGGGGTTTTTTGGGGTGCAATGAGGTATTTTTGGGGTGCTGGGGATATCGGGAGGTTTTGGGGTGCAAGGAGGAAGATGTGGGGAGGTTTTGGGGTGCAGTGTGGGATTTTGGGGGTGCAGGGGGATATCAGGAAGTTTTGGGGTACAACGTGGGGGTTTTGGGGTGCAGGGAAGATTTGGGGAGGTTTTGGGGTGCAGTGTGGGGGTTTTGGGGTGCTGGGGATGTTGGGAGGTTTTGGGGTGCAAGGGGGAAAGCTGGGGAGGTTTTGGGGTGCAGGGAAGATTTGGGGCGGTTTTGGGGTGCCCTGAGGGGTTTTTTGGGGTGCAGTGAGGTATTTTTGGGGTGCTGGGGGATATCGGGAGGTTTTGGGGTGCAGGAGGGGAAGATGGGGAGGTTTTGGGGTACAGTGCAGGGTTTTTGGGGTGCTGGGGATGTTGGGAGGTTTTGGGGTACAACGTGGGGGTTTTGGGGTGCAAGGGGGAAGATAGGGAGGTTTTGGGGTGCAGTGCAGGGTTTTGGGGTACAGGGAAGATTTGGGGCGGTTTTGGGGTTCCCTGAGGGGTTTTTTGGGGTGCCCTGGAAAGGCACCAAGTTTTGGGGGGTTCCGTGGGATTTTGTTTAATTTCGGGGGACTTGGGGGGATTTTTGGGGTGCGGGGTTTTGCCTGGGGGTTTTTTGGGGTGAGGGTGTGGGATTTTGGGGTGCCTGAACCCCGTTTTTCCCCCCCAGGGACGCCAAAGCCTGCGTGATCCACGGCACCGACCTGAAGGACATGAGCTCGGAGCAAATCGATGAAATCCTCCAAAACCACACCGAAATCGTCTTCGCCCGCACCTCCCCCCAGCAGAAACTCATCATCGTCGAGGGATGCCAGAGACAGGTGGGGGGGGGACCCCAAAAATCGCCCCAAAACCCCCCAAAAATCCCCCAAAACTCCCCGACCCCAAAAACGCGAAAAAACGCCCAAAATCACCCCAAAATCGCCCCCAAAACCCCCACAGAGCCCCCCAAATGTCCCCAAATGTCCCCAAATGTCCCCATCAACCCCAAGCCCCCCAACACCCCCAAGCCCCCCACTGACCCCAACGCCCCCAACGTCCCCAACCCCCCCGATGTCCCCAACCCCCCCAGCCCCCCCAATGTCCCCGACGTCCCCAACGCCCCCAATGTCCCTGATGTCCCCATCAACCCCAAGCCCCCCGACACCCCCAACCCCCCCCACTGTCCCCAGCGCCCCCAACACCCCCAATGTCCCCAATGTCCCCATTACCCCCCAATGCCCCCATCAACCCCAACGTCCCCCAATGCCCCCGACGTCCCCAATGTCCCCAACACCCCCAATGTCCCCATCAACCTCAACGCCCCCAATGTCCCCAATGGCCCCATCAACCCCAACCCCCCGCCGCTGTCCCCAACGCCCCTGATGTCCCCAATGCCCCCACTGTCCCCGACGCCCCCAACACCCCCAATGTCCCCAATGTCCCCATCAACCTCAACGCCCCCAACATCCCCAAATGTCCCCATCAACCCCAACCACCCCCGCTGTCCCCAACGCCCCCGATGTCCCCAACACCCCCATCAACCCCAACGCCCCTGACGTCCCCAATGTCTCCGATGTCCCCATCAACCCCAACCCCCCCAATGCCCCAAATGTCCCCAACACCCCCAATACCCCCAACACCCACAACCCTCCCAATGTCCCCAATGTCCCCATCAACCCCAACACCCCCCATGTCCCCAACGCCCCCATCAACCCCAACCTTCCCAATGTCCCCAATGTCCCCATTACCCCCCGATGTCCCCATCAACCCCAACGCCCCCAACACCTCCAACCCCCCCAATGTCCCCAATGTCCCCATCAACCCCACCCCCCCCGCTGTCCCCAATGCCCCCAACACCCCCATTGCCCCCAAGCCCCCAAATGTCCCCAACGCCCCCGATGTCCCCAATGTCCCCATCAACCCCGACGCCCCCAACACCCCCGCTGTCCCCAACACCCCCAATGTCCCCAACACCCTCATCAACCCCAACCTTCCCAATGTCCCCAATGTCCCCATTACCCCCCAATGTCCCCATCAGCCCCAACGTCCCCAACGCCCCCGACGTCACCAATGTCCCCATCAACCCCAACCCCCCCAACACCCCCAACCCTCCCGATGTCCCCAACACCTCCAACACCCCCAATGTCCCCAGTGTCCCCATCAACCCCAACACCCCCAATGCCCCAGATGTCCCCAATGTCCCCAACACCCCCAATGTCCCCAATGTCCCCATTACCCCCCAATGCCCCCATCAACCCCAACGTCCCCAATGCCCCCGACGTCCCCAATGTCCCCATCAACCCCAACGTCCCCAATGTCCCCAACGCCCCTGATGTCCCCAACGCCCCCTCTGTCCCCGCTGTCCCCAGGGCGCCATCGTGGCGGTGACGGGGGACGGGGTGAACGACTCGCCCGCGCTGAAGAAAGCCGACATCGGGGTGGCCATGGGCATCGCCGGCTCCGACGTCTCCAAGCAGGCGGCCGACATGATCCTGCTGGACGACAACTTCGCCTCCATCGTCACCGGCGTCGAGGAAGGTCGGGGGGGACAAAGGGAACCCCAAAAACACACCCGGCACCCCAAAAAAACCCCGGGACCTCTCTGTACCCCATAAACCCCCCCCAGCACCCCAAAAACCCCCCCAGGACCTCCCTGTACCCCATAAACCCCCCCAGCACCCTAAAAACTCCCACAGCACCCCAACCCTCCCCCCCAGAACCTCCCTGTACCCCATAAACACACCCAGCACCCCATAAACACACCCAGCACCCCCAAACCCCCCCACGGGACCTCCCTGTACCCCATAAACACACCCAGCACCCCAAAACCCCCCCCAGCACCCCAAAACTCACCCCGGGACCTCCCTGTACCCCAAAAACAAACCCAGCACCCCATAAACCCCCCCAGCACCCCAAAACCTTCCCAGGACCTCCATGTACCCCATAAACACACCCAGCACCCCAAAACTCCCCCCCGGGACCTCCCTGTACCCCATAAACACATCTGGCACCCCATAAACACACCCAGCACCCCAAAACCCCCCCCTGGGACCTCTCTGCACCCCATAAACACACCTAGCACCCCAAAAACACCCCCAGCGCCCCAAAACTCACCCCAGGACCTCCATGTACCCCATAAACCCCCTCAGCACCCCAAAAACCCCAAAAGCCCACACAGAACCCCAAAACCTCCCCATATCTCTCCTGTGCCCCAAAAACACCCCCAGCACCCCAAACTCCCCCCCCCGGGACCCTCCTGCACCCCAAAACAAACCTGGCACCCCAAACCCCCGGGACCTCTCTGCACCCCATAAACCCCCCCAGCACCCCAAAACCTCCCCGGGACCTCCCTGTACCCCAAAAACAAACCCAGCACCCTAAAAACTCCCACAGCACCCCAAAACTCACCCCGGGACCTCCCTGTACCCCAAAAACAAACCTGGCACCCCAAAACTCACCCCGGGACCTCCCTGTACCCCATAAACACACACCTGGCACCCCAAAACCTCCCCCCAGAACCTCCCTGCACCCCAAACCCCCACACAGAACCCCAAACCCCCCCATATCCCTCCTGCACCCCAAAACCCCACCCGGCACTTTTTTTGGGGTGAAGCCCCCAAGTTTTTGGAGATGTCCCCAATATTTGGGGTCTCCCCAATTTGGGGGGCTCTCCCCAACGTTTTGGGGTCCCCTGCACCCCAAAACCTCCCTTTCCCCCCCAAACCCCCTCTTGTTTTCCCCCTGAACCTTCGTGTGGGTTTTGGGGTTATTTTGGGGATTTCCCCAATTTTTTGGGGTCTCCCCAATTTTGGGGGGGTTTCTCCAGTTTGGGGGGGTCTCTCTAGTTTTGGGGGGCTCTCCCCAACGTTTTGGGGTCCCCCCAGACCTCCCTGCACCCCAAAACCTCCCCTTTCCCCCCAAACCCCCTCTCGTTTTCCCCCTGAACCTTCGTGTGGGTTTTGGGTGGGTTTGGGGTTTTTTTGGGGGGTTTCCCCAATTTTTTTGGGGTTTCCCCAATACTTGGGGTCTCCCCAGTTTTGGGGGGGTCTCCCCAGTTTTGGGGGTCTCTCCCCAACGTTTTTGGGGTCCCCCCAGACCTCCCTGCACCCCAAAACCTCCCCTTCTGCCCCCAAACCCCCTCTCGTTTTCCCCCTGAACCTTCGTGTGGGTTTTGGGGTTTTTTGGGGGGTTTCCCCAATTTTGGGGGGGTCTCCCCAATACATGGGGTCTCCCCAGTTTTGGGGGGGTCTCTCCAGTCTTGGGGGGGTCTCCCCAATGTTTTTGGGGTCCCCTGCACCCCAAAACCTCCCCTTCCCCCCCAAACCCCCTCTCGGCTTCCCCCTGAAGCTTCGTGTGGGTTTTGGGTGGGTTTGGGGTTTTTTTGGGGGGTTCCCCAATTATTTGGGGTATCCCCAGTTTTGGGGGGGCCTCCCCAGTTTTGGGGGGGTCTCCCCAACGTTTTTGGGGTCCCCTGCACCCCAAAACCTCCCCTTCTGCCCCCAAACCCCTTCTCGTTTTCCCCCTGAACCTTCGTGTGGGTTTTGGGTGGGTTTTGGGTTTTTTTTGGGGTCTTCCCAATTTCTGGGGGGTCTCCCCAATTTTTGGGGTCTCCCCAGTTTTTGGGGGGGTCTCCCCAACGTTTTGGGGTCCCCCCAGACCTCCCTGCACCCCAAAACCTCCCCTTCCCCCCCAAACCCCCTCTCGTTTTCCCCCTGAACCTTCGTGTGGGTTTTGGGTGGGTTTGGGGTTTTTTTTGGGGGTTTCCCCAATACTTGGGGTCTCCCCAGTTTTGGGGGGCTCTCCCCAGTTTTGGGGGGCTCTCCCCAACGTTTTTGGGGTCCCCCCCCAGGCCGTTTGATCTTCGACAACCTGAAGAAGTCGATCGCCTACACCCTGACCAGCAACATCCCCGAGATCACCCCCTTCCTCCTCTTCATCATGGCCAACATCCCCCTGCCCCTGGGCACCATCACCATCCTCTGCATCGACCTGGGCACCGACATGGTGAGGGCACCCCAAAAAACCCCGAAAACACCCCAAAAAACCCCAAAACTACCCCAAAATCCCAGAAACCCCCAAAATCCCCCCAAACCCAAACCCTGCTCCAAAAACCCCCAAATCCCCCCCAAGAACCCATCCCTGGAGTCCCCATCCCCATCCTCTGCACCCATCTGGGCACCCACAGGGTGAGGGCACCCCAAAAAATCCCCAAAACACCCCAAAAATCCCAAAACCACCCCAAGAATCCAAGAAACCCCCCAAAATCTCAGGAATGCCCCAAAACCCCCCAAACCCTGCTCCAAAATCCCCAAAATCCCCTCCCAGTGTCCCCATCTGCACCCATCTGGGCACCCACAGGGTGAGGAGACCCCAAAAAATCCCCAAAACACCCCAAAAATCCCCCAAATACCCCAAAAAACCCCAAAACTACCCCAAAATCACAGGAACCCCCAAAATCCCCCCAAAACCCAAACCCTGCTCCAAAAACCCCCAAAACCCCCAAAGCACCCCCAAAAAATCCCCAAATCCCCCCAAAAATCCCAAGAACCCCCCCCACAAAATCCCAAAACCCCCCAAAATCCCCCAAACCCCCCCAAAATCCCAGGACCCCCCCAAAACACCCCCAACCCCCCCCCCCAGGAGCCCCCTCCCCATATTCCCCTCTCCCCCTTCCCCACTCCCCCCAAACCCCTTGAGTCCCCCCCAGATTTTGGGGGGACCCCCCCCATATTTTTGGGTCCTCCTCACCCTGACCCCCCCCCCCCCCAAACCTGGGACCCCCCCCAACTTTTGGGACCCCCCCCCCAAACCCCTTAAGCCCCCTCCCCATCTTCCCCTCTCCCCCCACCCCACTCCACTCCTCAACTTGAGACCCCTCTGGGTCCCCCCAAACCCTTCGAGACCCCCCCCATATTTTGGGGTCCTCCCCACCCTGACCCCCCCCCCCCAACCTGGGACCCCCCCCAACTTTTAGGACCCCCTCCCCACCCCCATTGCCCCCCCCAAGCCCCCTCCCCACATTCCCCTCCCCGCATCCCTGACTCCCATGAGATCCGGGGTGGGATGGGGGGGATGTGGGTGACCCCCACCCACCCGTGACCCCCCCCCTATATTCTTGGGTCCCCCCTCCCCACACAACCTGGGACTCTCTCGAACCTTTGGGACCCCCCCCCAACCCCATCCCCCCCCCCAAACCCCTTAAGCCCCCTCCCCATATTCCCCTCTCCCCCCACTCCACTCCTCAACTTGGGACCCCCCTGGGTCCCCCCAAACCTTTTGGGACACCCCCCAGATTTTGGGGTCCTCCCCACCCTGACCCCCCCACCACAACCTGGGACCCCCCCAACTTTTAGGACCCCCCCCCACCCCCATTGCCCCCCCCAAGACCCCCCAAGCCCCCTCCCCACATTCCCCTCTCCCCATCCCTGACTCCCATGAGATCCGGGGTGGGATGGGGGGGATGTGGGTGACTCCCACCCACCCGTGACCGGGATGGGGGGGATGTGGGTGAACCCCACCCCCCCGCGACCCCCCCCCTATATTCTTGGGTCCCACACAATCTGGGACCCCCCCCAACTTTTAGGACCCCTCCTCAACCCCATTGCCCCCCCCAAACCCCTTAAGCCCCCTCCCCATATTCCCCTCTCCCCCCACCCCACTCCTTAACTTGGGACCCCTCTGGGTCCCCCCCAACCTTTTGGGACCCCCCCCAATTTCTTGGGCCCCCCCTTTAACATCCGGGACCCCTCCCCAACCCCATCCCCCCCCCCCCAAAACCCCCCCAGGAGCCCCCTCCCCACATTCCCCTCTCCCCATCCCTGACTCCCATGAGATCCGGGGTGGGATGGGGGGGGATGTGGGTGACTCCCACCCACCCGTGACCGGGATGGGGGGGATGTGGGTGACCCCCCCCCACCCGTGACCCCTCCCCACGCCCCCCACACAAGGTCCCCGCCATCTCCCTGGCGTACGAGGCGGCCGAAAGCGACATCATGAAACGGCAGCCCCGGAACCCCCGCTCCGACAAACTGGTGAACGAGAGGCTGATCAGCATGGCCTACGGGCAGATCGGTGTGTGGGGAGGGGGCTTCAGGGGGGGGGGGGGTCTGATCAGCATGGCCTACGGGCAGATCGGTGTGTGGGGAGGGGGCTTCGGGGGTCTGATCAGCATGGCCTACGGGCAGATCGGTGTGGGGAGGGGCTTCGGGGGGTCTGATCAGCATGCTTCAGGGCAGATCGGTGTGGGAGGGGGCTTCGGGTCTGATCAGCATGGCACGGGCAGATCGGGGTGGGAGGGTGGTCTGATCAGCATGGGGGTCGATGTAGCATGGCCTACAGGCAGATCGGTGTGTGGGGAGGGGGCTTCAGGGGGGGGGGGGGTCTGATCAGCATGGCCTACGGGCAGATCGGTGTGTGGGGAGGGGGCTTCGGGGGGTGGGGGCTTCGGGGAGGGGGTTTCTGAGGAGTATGGGCTATAGGGAGATTGGTATTTGGGGAGGGGGCTTGGGGGGGGCGTGTCTGAGCAGCATGGGGGGATGAGCAGTATGGGGTACGGGCAGATCGGTGTGTGGGGAGGGGGCTTCATGGGGGGGCTTCAGGAGTGTGTCTGGGGTGAGCAGTATGGGGTATGGGGAGACTGGTAATTTGGGGAGGGGGCTTCGGGGGGTGGGGGCTTCGTGGGGGGGGTCTGATCAGCATGGGGGGATGAGCAGTATGGGGTACGGGTGGATTGGTATTTGGGGAGGGGGCTTCGGGGCGTGGGGGCTTCGTGGGGGTGGGGGCCGAGGAGTATGGGCTATAGGGAGATCGGTATTTGGGGAGGGGGCTTCGGGGGGGGGGGTGTCTGATCAGCATGGCCTATGGGCAGATCGGTGTGTGGGGAGGGGGCTTCGGGGGGTGGGGGGGGCTGAGCAGTATGGGGTACGGGCAGATCGGTGTGTGGGGAGGGGGCTTCTGGGGGGGGGGGTCTGAGCAGTATGGACTATGGGAAGATCGGTGTGTGGGGAGGGGGCTTCAGGGGGGGGTGTCTGAGGAGTATGGGCTATAGGGAGATCGGTATTTGGGGAGGGGGCCTCGGGGGGGGGGGACTTCGGGGAGGGGGTGTCTGAGGAGCATGGGCTGTGGGGAGATCGGTGTGTGGGGAGGGGGCTTCAGGGGTGGGGGCTTTGTGGGGGCTGAGCAGTATGGACTATGGGAAGATCGGTGTGTGGGGAGGGGGCTTCGGGGGGGGAGGGGGCTGAGCAGTATGGGGTACGGGCAGATCGGTGTGTGGGGAGGGGGCTTCGGGGGGAGGGGGCTTCGGGGAGGGGGCGTCTGAGGAGTATGGGCTGTGGGGAGATCGGTAATTTGGGGAGGGGGCTTCAGGGGGTGGGGGCTTTTTGGGGGCTGAGCAGTATGGCCTACGGGCAGATCGGTGTGGAGGGGCTTCGGGGGGCTGAGCAGTATGGACTATGGGAAGATCGGTGTGTGGGGAGGGGGCTTCGGGGAGGGGCTTCGGGGAGGGGGTGTCTGAGGAGTATGGGCTGTGGGGAGATCGGGATTTGGGGAGGGGCTTCGGGCGGGGGTCTGATCAGCATGGCCTACGGGCAGATCGGTGTGGGGAGGGGGCTTCGGGGGTCAGAGGGGGTGTCTGAGCAGTATGGACTGTGGGGAGGTCGGGATTTGGGGAGGGGGCTTCGGGGGGTGGGGGCTTCGTGGGGGTGGGGGCCGAGGAGTATGGGCTGTGGGAAGATCGATATTTGGGGAGGGGGCTTCGGGGGGGGGTCTGATCAGCATGGGGGGATGAGCAGTATGGGGTACGGGTGGATCCGTATTTGGGGAGGGGGCTTCGGGGCGGGGTCTCTGTGACCACGGGGGGGGGGTCTGATCAGCATGGTCTACGGGCAGATCGGTATTTGGGGAGGGGGCTTCAGGGGGTGGGGGCTTTGTGGGGGGGGTGCTGAGCAGTATGGGGTACGGGTGGATCGGTGTGTGGGGAGGGGGCTTCAGGGGGGGGGGCTTCAGGGAGGGGGTGTCTGAGCAGTATGGGCTGCGGGGAGATCGGTAATTTGGGGAGGGGGCTTCGGGGGGAGGGGGCTTCAGGGAGGGGGTGTCTGAGGAGTATGGGCTGTGGGGAGATCGGGATTTGGGGAGGGGGCTTCGGGGGGGGCGTGTCTGATCAGCATGGGGGGGTGAGCAGTATGGGGTAGGGGTGGATCCGTATTTGGGGAGGGGGCTTCATGGAGGGGCTTCAGGAGTGTGTGTGGGGTGAGCAGTATGGGGTATGGGGAGATCAGTAATGTGGGGAGGGGGCTTCATGGGGGGGGTCTGAGCAGTATGGGCTGTGGGGAGGTCGGGATTTGGGGAGGGGGCTTCGGGGGGGGCGTGTCTGATCAGCATGGGGGGGTGAGCAGTATGGGGTAGGGGTGGATCCGTATTTGGGGAGGGGGCTTCGGGGCGGGGTCTCTGTGACCACGGGGGGGGGGGTCTGATCAGCATGGCCTATGGGCAGATCGGTGTGTGGGGAGGGGGCTTCAGGGGGTGGGGGCTTTGTGGGGGTGAGGGCCGAGCAGTATGGGGTACGGGTGGATCGGTAATTTGGGGAGGGGGCTTCATGGGGGGGGTGTCTGAGCAGTATGGACTATGGGGAGATCGGGATTTGGGGAGGGGGCTTCGGGGGGAGGGGGCTTCGGGGAGGGGGTTTCTGAGGAGTATGGGCTATAGGGAGATTGGTATTTGGGGAGGGGGCTTCGGGGGGGGGGGCTTCGGGGAGGGGGTGTCTGAGGAGTATGGGCTGTGGGGAGATCGGTAATTTGGGGAGGGGGCTTCAGGGGGGGGTTCTGTTGGGTCCTGGTGGTTCCGATGGGTCCTCTGACCCCCCGCCCCCTCCCCAATTTCCCCCCTCCCCCCCCAGGGATGATCCAGACCCTCGGGGGGGTTTGGGATCCCTGGCACATCCAGGTGCATCCCGGGGGTTCTGGGGGTCCCGATTGGTTCTGTTGGGTTCTGCTGGGTTCTGGGGGTTCTGTTGGGTTCTGGTGGTTCCGATGGGTCCTCTGACCCACCCCCCCTCCTCAATTCCCCCCCCCCAGGGCCGATCCAGACCCTCGGGGGGGGGGAGGGTTTGGGGTCCATGGGACCGCAGAGCATCCCGGCGCATCCAGGAGCATCCCGGGGGTTCTGTTGGGTTCTGGGGGTTCTGATGGGTTCTGTTGGGTTCTGGTGGTTCCGATGGGTCCTCTGACCCACCCCCCCTCCCCAATTCCCCCCCCCAAGGGACGATCCAGACCCTCGGGGGGGTTTTGGGATCCACGGGATCCTGGTGCATCCCGGAGCATCCTCTGGTGTCTCCTGGGGATCCCGATGGATCCGGGGGGTTCTGTTGGGTTCTGGGGGTTCTGATGGGTTCCGATGGGTTCTGGTGGTTCCGATGGGTCCTCTGACCCACCCCCCCTCCCCAATTCCCCCCCCCCAGGGATGATCCAGACCCTCGGGGGGGGTTTGGGGTCCATGGGACCGCAGAGCATCCCGGAGCATCCTCTGGTGTCTCCTGGGGATCCCGATGGATCCGGGGGGTTCTGCTGGGTTCTGGGGGTTCTGTTGTGTTTTGGTGGTTCCGATGGGTCCTCTGACCCACCCCCCCCTCCCTAATTCCCCCCCCCCCAGGGATGATCCAGACCCTCGGGGGGGTTTTGGGATCCACGGGATCCTGGTGCATCCCGGAGCATCCTCTGGTGGCTCCTGGGGATCCCGATGGATCCGGGGGGTTCTGATGGGTTCTGTTGGGTTCTGGTGGTTCCGATGGGTCCTCTGACCCCCCCCCCCCTCCCCAATTCCCCCCCCCCAGGGATGATCCAGGCGCTCGGGGGTTTCTTTTCCTACTTCGTGATCCTGGCAGAGAACGGGTTCCTCCCCTCCTGCCTGGTCGGGATCCGCCTCAACTGGGACGACCGAACCATCAACGATCTGGAAGATTCCTACGGGCAGCAGTGGGTGAGTGGGGGGGGGGAAAGGGGCAACGACCCCCCCGAGACCCCCCCAAAACCCCACCCCCCCCCCAAAATCCCCGGGGGGGCTCTTAAAGGGGGGGTCTGCACCCCAAATCCCCAGGATTGGGCTCTGAGCATCCCCGCTGCCTCCAGGGAGGTGTTTTTTTTGGGGGGGGGTCTTTCCCCCCTTATTTTAAGGGTTGGGGGGGTCATTCACCCCCAAATATCGGGGGGGCTCTTAAGGGGGGGGTCTGCACCCCAAAATCCCCGGGGGGGCTCTTAAAAGGGGGGGGTCTGCACCCCAAATCCCCAGGATTGGGCTCTGAGCATCCCCGGTGCCTCCAGGGAGGTTTTTTTTTTGGGGGGGTCTTTCCCCCCTTATTTTTAGGGCTTGGGGGGGTCATTCACGCCCAAATATCGGGGGGCTCTTAAGGGGGGGGTCTGCACCCCGAAATCCCCGGGGGGGGCTCTTAAAGGGGGGTCTCTGCACCCCAAATCCCCAAGATTGGGCTCTGAGCATCCCTGGTGCCTCCAGGGAGGTTTTTTTTTGGGGGGGGGTCTTTCCCCCCTTATTTTAAGGGCTGGGGGGGTCATTCACCCCTAGATCTCGGGAGGGCTCTTAAAGGGGGGGGTCTGCACCCCAAAATCCCCGGGAGGGCTCTTAAAGGGGGGGGTCTGCACCCCAAATCCCTGGGATTGGGCTCTGAGCATCCCCGCTGCCTCCAGGGAGGGGTTTTTTTTGGGGGGGGTCTTTCCCCCCTTATTTTAAGGGTTGGGGGGGTCATTCACCCCCAAATATCGGTGGGGGGGGTTAAAGGAGGGGGTCTGCACCCCCAAATCCCCGGGGGGGCTCTTAAAGGGGGGGTCTGCACCCCAAATCCCCGGGATTGGGCTCTGAGCATCCGCGGTGCCTCCAGGGAGGGGTTTTTTTGGGGGGGGGTCTTTCCCTCCTTATTTTTAGGGCTGGGGGGGTCATTCACTCCCAGATCTCGGGGGGGGCTTAAAGGGGGGGGTCTGCACCCCCAAATCCCCGGGGGGGCTCTTAAAGGGGGGGTCTGCACCCCAAATCCCCAGGACTGGGCTCTGAGCATCCCCGGTGCCTCCAGGGAGGTTTCTTTTTGGGGGGGGGTCTTTCCCCCCTTATTTTTAGGGCTTGGGGGGGTCATTCACACCCAGATCTCGGGGGGGCTCTTAAGGGGGGGGTCTGCACCCCCAAATCCCCGGGGGGGCTCTTAAAGGGGGGGTCTGCACCCCAAATCCCCGGGATTGGGCTCTGAGCATCCCTGGGAGGTTTTTTTTGGGGGGGGGGTCTTTCCCCCCTTATTTTTAGGGCTGGGGGGGTCAGGAGGGACTTTTGGGGTGCCAGGGGGGATTTTGGGGTGTGGGGGAGGATTTTGGGGTCCCAGGGGGTGTTTTTGTTGGGTTTTTTTTTTGGGGGGGGGTCTGGAGGTACCTGTTGGTTTTGGGGGGATTTTAGTGCTTTAAGGGCTGAGTTTTTTGGGGTTTTTTTTTGGGGGGGGGGGGGGGAATTTCGGGGTGCATTTGGGGGGGATTTGAGGATTTGAAGGGGGGGGGTTTCTCACTCTTTGCCCCCCCTCTTGTCCTGTTTCCCCCCCCCTTCCCAGACCTACGAGCAGAGGAAGGTGGTGGAGTTCACCTGCCACACCGCCTTCTTCGTCAGCATCGTGGTGGTGCAGTGGGCAGATCTCATCATCTGCAAGACCCGGCGCAATTCTGTCTTCCAGCAGGGCATGAAGTGAGGGGGGGGGACCCCAAAAATCCCGGGGGGGGGTCGGCAAAACCTTTTTTTGGGGGGGGGGTTTGCTTAAAAAAAAACTCCGGGGGGGTTTTGAGCATCCCTGAGCATCCCTGAGGCAGTGGTACCCACAGGGGGGGATAAGAAGCACTGGGGG
The DNA here is from genome assembly GCA_023079485.1 of Archilochus colubris. Lineage (NCBI taxonomy): Eukaryota > Metazoa > Chordata > Aves > Apodiformes > Trochilidae > Archilochus > Archilochus colubris. Next base: position 99,721 of record JALBCY010000045.1, read on the forward strand.
GGTCCCCAAAATTAGAGGGGGGGCCTGAAAATTAGGGGGGGGTCTAGAGGATGGGGGGGACCCCAAAATTAGGGGGGGGGGTCGGGAAAACCCTTTGGGGGGGGGGTTGCTTAAAAGAGCTCCAGGGGGTTTCGAGCATCCCTGAGGCAGTGGTACCCAGGGGGGGGATAAGGACCACTGGGGGGGGGGTCCCCAAAATTAGAGGGGGGGTCCCAAAAATTGGGGGGGGGATCTAGAGGATGGGGGGGACCCCAAAATTCGGGGGGGGGGTCGGCAAAACGCTTTGAGGGGGGGGGTTTGCTTAAAAAAGCTCCGGGGGGTTCGAGCATCCCTGAGGCAGTGGTACCCGGGAGGGGGGGTATAAGGAGGGGGGTCCCCAAAATTAGAAGGGGGGTCCCAAAAGTTTGGGGGGGTCCTAAAAATTGGAGGGGGGGTTTACAAGATGGGGGGGTCCCCAGAATTTTTGGGGGGGGGGTTTAAAGGTTTTTGGGGGGGTTAAAAAGCTCTGTGGGGTTCGAGCATCCCTGAGACAGTGGTACCCGGGGGGGGGGGGGTTTTAAGTAGGGGGGGTCCCCAAAATTAGAGGGGGGGTCCCCAAAAATTTGGGGGGGCCCTAAAATTGTAGGGGGGGGGTTACAAGATGGGGGGGTCACCAGAATTTTGGGGGGGGGTTTTAAAGGTTTTGGGGGGGTTAAAAAGCTCTGTGGGGTTCGAGCATCCCTGAGACAGTGGTACCCGGGAGGGGGGGTATAAGGAGGGGGGGTCCCCAGAATTAGAGGGGGGGTCCCAAAAATTTGGGGGGGTCCTAAAATTGTAGGGGGGGGGTTTACAAGATGGGGGGGTCACCAGAATTTTTTTGGGGGGGGTTTAAAGGTTTTTGGGGGGGTTAAAAAGCTCTGTGGGGTCCGAGCATCCCTGAGGCAGTGGTACCCGGGGGGGGGATAAGAAGCACTGGGGGGGTCCCCAAAATTAGACGGGGGGTCCCAAAAATTTGGGGGGGTCCTAAAAATTGGAGGGGGGGGTTACAAGATGGGGGGGTCACCAGAATTTTGGGGGGGGGGGTTTAAAGGTTTTGGGGGGGTTAAAAAGCTCCGGGGGGTTCGAGCATCCCTGAGGCAGTGGTACCCGGGAGGGGGGGAGGGTATAAGGAGGGGGGGTCCCCAAAATTAAAGGGGGGGGTCCCCGAAAATTTGGGGGGGTCCTAAAAGATGGAGGGGGGGTTTACAAGATGGGGGGGTCACCAGAATTTGGGGGGGGGCTTTAAAGTTTTGGGGGGGTTAAAAAGCTCTGTGGGGTTCGAGCATCCCTGAGGCAGTGGTACCGGGGGGGTGGGGGGTTTTAAGTAGGGGGGGTCCCCAAAATTAGAAGGGGGGTCCCAAAAATTTGGGGGGGTCCTAAAAATTGTAGGGGGGGGTTTACAAGATGGGGGGGTCACCAGAATTTTTGGGGGGGGGGGTTAAAGGTTTTGGGGGGGTTAAGAAGCTCTGTGGGGTTCGAGCATCCCTGAGGCAGTGGTACCCGGGAGGGGGGGTATAAGGAGGGGGGGTCCCCAAAATTAGAGGGGGGGTCCTAAAAATTTGGGGGGGTCCTAAAAGATGGCGGGGGGGTTACAAGATGGGGGGGTCCCCAGAATCTTGGGGGGGGGGGTTTAAAGGTTTTTGGGGGGGTTAAAAAGCTCTGTGGGGTCCGAGCATCCCTGAGCATCCCGGGGAGTGGGGGGGAAAAGGGGGTTTTTTTTGGGGGGGGGCGTGATTTTGGGGGGGGTTTTCGTGGCGGGGGGGCCGTGGGTGATGTTCCCCGTGTGTTCCCCCCCCCGCAGGAACAAAATCTTGATTTTTGGGCTGTTTGAGGAGACGGCGTTGGCCGCGTTCCTCTCCTACTGCCCCGGCATGGACGTGGCGCTGCGCATGTACCCCCTGAAGTAATTCTGGGGGGGGGGCTTCGGGCTGGGGGGGGGGGCTACAAAATCTTTTGGGGGGGGGTTCAAAGTTTAGGGGGGGGGCTTTAATTTGGGGGGGGGGACAAAACTGGGGACCCCCCCTTTTCCGAGGATGAAGAGAAAAGGGCTGAGCCCCCCCCCAAAGGGGTTCATGGGGAAAGAAAGAGGAGGGGGCTTGGAATTGGGGGGGGGGGAGAAAATTGGGGGGGGGGTGTCAAAAGTTGGGGGGGGGATTCAAAGTTTAGAGGGGGGGCTTTAATTTGGGGGGGGGCACACAACTGGGGACCCCCCGTTTTCCAAGGGATGGGGGGAAAGGGCTGAGCCCCCCCCCGAGGTTGGGGAAAGAAAGAGGAGGGGGCTTGGAATTGGGGGGGGGGAGAGAAAATTGGGGGGGGGTGTCAAAAGTTGGGGGGGGGGATTCAAAGTTTAGGGAGATTTAGTTTGGGGGGCACACAACTGGAGACCCCCCCTTTTCCAAGGGATGGGGGAAAAGGGCTGAGCCCCCCAAAGGGGTTCGTGGATAAAAGAGGAGGGGGCTTGGAAATGGGGGGGGGGGGAAAGTTGGGGGGGGTGTCAAAAGTTGGGGGGGGCTTCGAAGTTTAGGGGGGGACTTCAATTTGGGGGGGGGCACACAACTGGGGACCCCCCCTTTTCCAAGGGATGGGGGGAAAGGGCTGAGCCCCCCCCGAGGTTGGGGAAAGAAAGAGGAGGGGGCTTGGAAATGGGGGGTGGGCTTCGGGCTGGGGGGGGGGCTACAAAATCTTTTGGGGGGGGGATTCAAAGTTTAGGGGGGGGGCTTCAGTTTGGGGGGGGGGACAAAACTGGGGACCCCCCCTTTTCCAAGGGGTGAGGGGAAAGGGCTGAGCCCCCAAAGGGTTCGTGGATAAAAAGGGGAGGGGGGGCGGGAGTTGGGGGGGGGGGGAAAATTGGGGGGGGGGTGTCAAAAGTTGGGGGGGGGTTCAAAGTTTAGGGGGGGGGCTTCAATTTGGGGGGGGGCACACAACTGGGGACCCCCCGTTTTCCAAGGGATGGGGGAAAAGGGCTGAGCCCCCCCCCGAGGTTGGGGAAAGAAAGAGGAGGGGGCTTGGAAATGGGGGGGGGAAAGTTGGGGGGGGTGTCAAAAGTTGGGGGGGGGGCTTCAAAGTTTAGGGGGGGGGCTTCAGTTTGGGGGGGGGGATAAAGCTGGGGAACCCCCCTTTTCCAAGGGATGGGGAGAAAGGGCTGAGCCCCCCCCCGAGGTTGGGGAAAAATAGGGGAGGGGGCTTGGAAATGGGGGGGGGGGGAAAGTTGGGGGGGGGGCCTTTATTTTTGGGGGGGGTCCCTTTATTTCGGGGGGGTCCTTTTATTTCGGGGGGGTCCCTTTACTTGGGGGGGGTCCCTTTATTTGGGGCATTTCCCTCTATTTTCGGGGCTTTCCTCTAGTTTCGGGGTTTCCTTCATTTCGGGGGGGTCTCTTCATTTTGGGGGGGTTTCCTCTATTTTAGGGCTTTCCTTCATTTCGGGGGGGTCCCTTTTATTATCGGGGGTGTCCCTTTATTTGGGGGGGTCTCCCTTTATTTGGGGGCTTTTCCCCTCCCTCCCCCCTCCCCATCCCCTCGCTCTTCTCTTCTCGTTTTTTCCCGTTTTTTCGGGTTTTTTCCCCATTTTTTCTCTCTCTCTCTCTCCGGGGGGGTCTCTTCCCTCTTCCCCCCCCCTCTCTAACCCCCCCTCTGTTTATTCCTGCCCCCCCCAGACCCAGCTGCTGGTTCTGTGCCTTTCCATACAGTCCCTTCATTTCGGGGGGGGGGGTCCCTTTATTCTCGGGGTCTCCCTTTATTTTGGGGGGGTTTCCTTCATTTCGGGGGGGTCCCTTTATTATCGGGGGGGTCCTTTTATTTTTAGGGTCTCCCTTTAATTTGGGGGGGTCCCTTTATTTGGGGGGGGTCCCTTTATTTTCGGGGCTTTCCTCTATTTTCGGGGTTCCCTTTATTATCGGGGGGGTCCCTTCATTTCGGGGGGGTTTCCCTTTATTTTGGGGGGGTTTCCTTTATTTTAGGGGTTCCCTTTATTTCGGGGGGGTCCCCTTATTTTATGGGGGGTCCTTTTATTTTGGGGGGGTCCCTTTTATTCGGGGGGGTCCCTCTATTTTCGGGGCTTTCCTCTATTTTCGGGGTTCCCTTTATTATCGGGGTTTCCTTCATTTCGGGGGGGGTCTCTTTATTCTGGGGGGGTTTCCTTTATTTTAGGGGTTCCCTTTATTTCGGGGGGGTCCCCTTATTTTATGGGGGGGTCCTTTTATTTCGGGGGGGTCCCTTTATTTGGGGCATTTCCCTCTATTTTCGGGGCTTTCCTCTAGTTTCGGGGTTCCCTTTATTATCGGGGTTTCCTTCATTTCGGGGGGGGTCTCTTTATTTTGGGGGGGTTTCCTCTATTTTACGGCTTTCCTTTATTTGGGGGGGGTCCCTTTTATTATCGGGGGTCTCCCTTTATTTGGGGGGGGTTCCCTTTATTTGGGGGGGGTCCTTTCCCTTTCCCTCCCCCTCCCCATCCCCTCGCTCTTCTCTTCTCGTTTTTCCCCGTTTTTTTTCGGGTTTTTTCCCCGTTTTTTCTCTCTCTCTCTCTCCGGGGGGGTCTCTTCCCTCTTCCCCCCCCCTCTCTAACCCCCCCTCTGTCTATTCCCCCCCCCCCAGACCCAGCTGGTGGTTCTGCGCCTTCCCATACAGTTTCCTCATCTTCGTTTACGACGAGATCCGCAAGCTCATCCTGCGCCGCAACCCCGGAGGTGGGGAGGGGGCTCCGGGGGGGCTTCATCCCCTTTTCCTTGGGGGGGGGCACCTTATTTTGGGTTCATTTCTGTCCCTCCCACCCCCCCCACCCCTTTTAACCCCCCCTTTCTCTTTTCTCTTCGCAGGATGGGTGGAAAAAGAAACTTATTACTGAACCCCCCCCCCCCAAGCCCCCTCCTCAAACCCCCCCCCTCCTTATTTTGCCGACCCCCCCCCACCCCAAACCCCCCCTTAAATAGGGGGGGGGGGGCTCCTCGCCTTATAAATGGGGGGGGAAAAGGAGGGGGGGTGCTGGGGGGGTTGTTGGAGGGGGGGTGAGGACCCCCCCCCACCCAAGGGTTATGGACCTGGGGACCCCCCCCCGTGTTGTTTCCCGTTCCCCCTCGTTGTGTTGTGTGGAAAAAATAAGAAAAATGAGGAAAAAAATAAAATAAAAAAAAATAAAGTAAATAAAACCCCCCCGGGAAAAAAAAAATAATAAAAAAAAATAAAAAAAAAAAAATAGGGAAATTATGAAAAAAAAACCCAAAAAATAAAATAAAATAAAATAAAATAAAATAAAATAAAATAAAAAACTGGCTGGGAAAAGGAAAAAAAGGAAAAGAACTGAAAATGATGGAAATGGAAATAAAAAGAAATAAAAAGAAATTAAAATAAAAAAAAAGCCCCAAACCGGTGCCAAATCCTCCTGAATTTCCCCTAAAAACAAGGGGGGGACAAAAGGGGGCAGAAGGGACAATGGGGGCACGGACTGGGAGCACTGGGAGTGATGGGGATGGGAGTGGGAGCACTGGGAGCCAAATTGGGGGCACTGGGAGGGGGACTGGGGACACTGGGAGAGGAACTGGGAGCACTGGGAGCGATGGGAATGGGACTGGGGGCACTGGGAGCTGAACTGGGAGCAATGGGAGTGATGAGAATGGGACTGGGGGCACTGGGAGAGGAACTGGGAGCAATGGGAGTGATGAGAATGGGACTGGGGGCACTGGGAGAGGAACTGGGAGCAATGGGAGCGATGGGAATGGGACTGGGGGGACTGGGACATGAACTGGTTGAACTGGGAGCCGAGCTGGGAGCACTGGGAGCTGAACTGGGAGCACTGGGAGCCGAACAGGAGGAACTGGGAGTGATGAGAATGGGACTGGGGTGACTGGGAACTGAACTGGGAGCCAAACAGGGGGAACTGGGAGTGATGGGGGGACTGGGACACGAACTGGTTGAACTGGGAGGGGGACTGGGAGCAATGGGAATGGGACTGGGGGGCTGGGACACAAACTGGGTGAACTGGGAGGGGGACTGGGGGCACTGGGAGCCGAACTGGGGGTACTGGGAGGGGGACTGGGAACTCAACTGGGAGCTGAACTGGGAGCACTGGGAGCTCATCTGGGGGCACTGGGAGTGATGAGAATGGGATTGGGGGGACTGGGACACGAACTGGGGGCACTGGGAGCCGAACTGGGAGCACTGGGAGCAATGGGAACGATGTGAATGGGAATGGGGGGACTGGGACACGAACTGGGTGAACTGGGAGGGGGACTGGGAGCATTGGGAGAGGAACTGGGAGCAATGGGAGTGATGGGAATGGGACTGGGGGGACTGGGACACAAACTGGGAGCACTGGGAGCTGAACTGGGAGCACTGGGAGCTCATCTGGGGGAACTGGGATTGATGGAGGCACTGGGACACAAACTGGGTGAACTGGGAGGGGGACTGGGGGCACTGGGAGCGATGGGAATGGGACTGGGGGCACTGGGACACAAACTGGGGGCACTGGGAGCCGAACTGGGAGCACTGGGAGCAATGGGAATGGGACTGGGGGGACTGGAACACGAACTGGTTGAACTGGGAGGGGGACTGGGGGCACTGGGAGCAATGGGAATGGGACTGGGGACACTGGGGCACGAACTGGGTGAACTGGGAGAGGGTCTGGGAGCACTGGGAGCCGAACAAGGGGAAGTGGGAGTGATGAGAATGGGACTGGGGGCACTGGGAGAGGAACTGGTTGAACTGGGAGGGGGACTGGGGGCAGTGGGAGCCGAACTGGGAGCGATGTGAATGGGACTGGGGGGACTGGGACACAAACTGGGTGAACTGGGAGCCGAACAGGGAGCACTGGGAGCCGAACAGGGAGCACTGGGAGCCGAACTGGGAGCTCTGGGAGCTAAACTGGGAGCACTGGGAGCCGAACTGGGAGCACTGGGAGCCGAACTGGGAGCACTGGGAGGTCATCTGGGGGAACTGGGAGCGATGTGAATGGGACTGGGGGCACTGGGACATGAACTGGGGGAACTGGGAGGGGGACTGGGAGCACTGGGAGCCGAACTGGTAGCACTGGGAGCCGAACTGGGAGCTCTGGGAGCTGAACTGGGAGCACTGGGAGCCGAACAGGGAGCACTGGAAGCCGAAGTGGGAGCTCTGGGAGCCGAACTGGGAGCACTGGGAGCCGAACTGGGAGCTCTGGGAGCTGAACTGGGAGCACTGGGAGCCGAACTGGGAGCACTGGGAGCCGAACTGGGAGCACTGGGAGCTCATCTGGGGGAACTGGGAGCGATGTGAATGGGACTGGGGGCACTGGGACATGAACTGGGGGAACTGGGAGGGGGACTGGGAGCACTGGGAGCCGAACTGGGAGCACTGGGAGCCGAACTGGGAGCTCTGGGAGCTGAACTGGGAGCACTGGGAGCCGAACAGGGAGCACTGGAAGCCGAACTGGGAGCACTGGGAGCTCATCTGGGGGAACTGGGAGTGATGTGAATGGGACTGGGGGCACTGGGACACAAACTGGGGGCACTGGGAGCCGAACTGGGAACACTGGGAGCCGAACTGGGAGCACTGGGAGCCGAACTGGGAGCACTGGGAGCACTGGTACTCCACTTCCGGACTCCACTTCCGGACTCCACCTCCAGACTCCACCTCCGTACCCCGGCACTTCCGGACTCCATTTCCCGTGATGCCCCATGCCCGTTCCGCCACCTTCCCGCCGTCCTTTGCGCCCCCTCCTCCCCCGTTCCTCCCGCAGCCGCCATGTTCCTGCAGTGCTACACGGGCCGGGGCGGGGAGCGCGTCTACACCCTAAAAGTACCGAAACTGAGGGGAAAATGGGGCCGAATCGGGAAAATCCCCCGCGGGGAAGCATCGGGAAGGGTGAAACGTTCATTCTGTGGTGGTTTTGTTTCTCTTTGGGCAGAAAGTGTCTCCGGACGGGCAGCCCACCCGCTCGGCTCACCCGGCTCGCTTCTCCCCTGACGACAAGTTCTCCCGGCACCGCCTGGTTCTGAAGAAAAGGTTCGGGGTTCTGCTGACCCAGGCGCCGAGACCGGTTCTGTGAGGACAAAGCAGCCGCTCCGGGTCGGTTCGGTTCGGGGCCGAGCGAAGGATGAGAAATAAAAAGCGGTGAAACGGATCCGGTGGGTTCGGGTCGGGTCGGGTCGGTTCGGGAGGGGTTCGGATCGCAGGGAGGGAGAAAATGGCGGTTTTTCCACTCAAAATGACCTTTTCCCTGCAGAATACCTCCTTTTCCTCCCCAAATCCCCGTTTTTCTCCCCAAAATGACATTTTTTCCCTCAAAATTAACATTTTTACCCCAAAATGCCGTTTTTTCACTGCAGGATTCCTCTTTTTCTCCAAAAATGCCCTTTTTTCCCTCAAAATGACCTTTTCCCTGCAGAATTCCTTTTTTTTCTCCCCAAAATGCTATTTATTTCCCTCAAAATGACATTTTTACCCAAAAATTACATTTTTTCCCTCAAAATGACCTTTTTTCCCTGCAGAATCCCATTTTCCTTCCCAAAATGCCATTTTTTCCCTCAAAATGACATTTTTACCCAAAAATTCCATTTTTTCACTGCAGCATTCCTTGTTTTCTCCAAAAATGCCGTTTTTTCCCTCAAAAGAACATTTTCCCTGCAGAATTCCTCTTTTTCCTCCTCAAAATCCCATTTTTCTCCTCAAAATCCCATTTTTCTCCTCAAAATCCCATTTTTTCCCTCAAAATGACATTTTTACCCAAAAATGCCATTTTTTCACTGCAGGATTCCTCGTTTTCCCCAAAAATGGCGTTTTTTCCCTCAAAATGACCTTTTTCCTGCACAATTCCTCTTTTTCCTCCTCAAAATCCCATTTTTCTCCCCAAAATCCCATTTTCTCCCTCAAAATGACATTTTTACCCAAAAATGCCATTTTTTCACTGCAGAATTCCTCTTTTTCTCCAAAAATGCCGTTTTTTCCCTCAAAATGACCTTTTTCCTGCAGAATTCCACTTTTTCCTCCCCCAAATCCCATTTTTTCCCCTCAAAATGACATTTTTACCCAAAAATTACATTTTTTGCCTCAAAATGACATTTTTCCCAGCATAATCCCATTTTCCTTCCCAAAATCCCATTTTTTCCCTCAAAATGACATTTTTACCCCAAAATCCCATTTTTTCACTGCAGAATTCCTCTTTTTCCCCAAAAATGCCCTTTTTTCCCTCAAAATGACCTTTTTCCTGCAGAATTCCTCTTTTTCCTCCCCAAAATCCCATTTTTTCCCTCAAAATTACATTTTTACCCAAAAATGCCGTTTTTCCCCCAAAATGCCCTTTTTTCCCTCCAGATCCCATTTTTCTCTCCCCAAAATCCCATTTTTTTCCCTGCAGAATTTCTGGGTTTTTCCTAAAAATGCCATTTCTGCTCCCAGTGCTCCCAGTTCCTCTCCCAGTGCTCCCAGTTCGGCTCCCAGTGCTCCCAGTTCGGCTCCCAGTGCTCCCAGTTCAGCTCCCAGTGCTCCCAGTCCCATTCTCATCACTCCCAGTTCCCCCCATTCGGCTCCCAGTGCTCCCAGTTCAGCTCCCAGTTCACCCAGTTCCTCTCCCAGTGTCCCCAGTCCCATTCTCATCACTCCCAGTGCTCCCAGTTCAGCTCCCAGTTCAACCAGTTCGTGTCCCAGTCCCCCCAGTCCCATTCTCATCACTCCCAGTACTCCCAGTCCCCCTCCCAGTGCTCCCAGTTGATCTCCCAGTGCTCCCAGTTCCCTCCCAGTGCTCCCAGTTCCCTCCCAGTTCCATTCCCATCACTCAGAGTCCCCCTCCCACCCCTCCCAGTGCCCCCAGTTTGTGTCCCAGTGCCCCCAGTCCCATTCCCATTGCTCCCAGTTTCCCCAGTTCAGCTCCCAATGTCCCCAGTTGAGCTCCCAGTGCTCCCAGTTGCACACCAGTACACACAGCCCTGGTCTCCCCATCACCTTTATTGTTCCCAGTGCTCCCAGTTCAGGTCCCAGTGCTCCCAGTTCAGCTCCCAGTTCCCCCAGTTCAGCTCCCAGTGCTCCCAGTCTGTGTCCCAGTGCCCCCAGTCCCATTCCCATCGCTCCCAGTTCCCCCAGTTCAGCTCCCAATGTCCCCAGTTCAGCTCCCAGTGCTCCCAGTTGCACACCAGTACACACAGCCCCAGTGTCCCCATCACCTTTATTGTTCCCAGTGCCCCCAGTTCAGCTCCCAGTCCCCCCAGTCCCATTCTCATCACTCCCAGTGCTCCCAGTTCCCTCCCAGTCCCATTCTCATCACTCCCAGTTCCCCCTGTTCGGCTCCCAGTTCCCCCAGTTCAGCTCCCACCCCTCCCAGTGCCCCCAGTTTGAGTCCCAGCCCCCCAGCCCCATTCCCATCGCTCCCAGTTCAGCTCCCAGTGCTCCCAGTTGCACACCAGCACACACAGCCCCGATGTCTCCATCACCTTTATTGTTCCCAGTGCCCCCAGTTCAGCTCCCAGTGCTCCCAGTCCCTTTCCAATCGCTCCCAGTGCCCCCAGTTCAGCTCCCAGCACTCCCAGTCTGTGTCCCAGTGCTCCCAGTTCAGCTCCCAGTGCTCCCAGTTCAGCTCCCCGCACTCCCAGTCTGTGTCCCAGTTCCCTCCCGGTCCGTCCCAGTCTCCTCCCAGTGGCTGAGGAGCTGCCGGCACTGGTTCTGCCTGGTTCCGGTGTAGGTTCGGTACCGGTGCTCCCAGTTCACCCAGTCTGTGTCACAGTGCTCCCAGTTCAGCTCCCAGTCCCCCCAGTTGAGCTCCCAGTGCTCCCAGTTGCACACCAGTACACACAGCCCTGGTCTCCCCATCACCTTTATTGTTCCCAGTGCTCCCAGTTCAGCTCCCAGTGCCTGCAGTTTGTGTCCCAGTCCCCCTCCCAGTCCCATTCTCATGACTCCCAGTTCCCCCAGTTTGTCTCCCAGTGCTCCCAGTTCGTCTCCCAGTGCCCCCGGTTTGTCTCCCAGTGCTCCTAGTGCCCTCCCCGTCCCTCCCAGTTCCGTCCCAGTTCCATTCCCATCACTCAGAGTCCCCCTCCCACCCCTCCCATTGTCCCCAGTTTGTGTCCCAGTTCCCCTCCCAGTGCTCCCAGTTGCACACCAGTACACACAGCCCCAATGTCTCCATCACCTTTATTGTCCCCAGTGCTCCCAGTTCAGCTCCCAGTTCCCCCAGTTCAGCTCCCAGTGCCCCCAGTTCAGCTCCCAGTGCTCCCAGTTCAGCTCCCAGCGCTCCCAGTCTGTGTCACAGTGCCCCCAGTTCAGCTCCCAGTGCCCCCAGTTCAGCTCCCAGCGCTCCCAGTCTGTGTCCCAGTGCTCCCAGTTCAGCTCCCAGTGCCCCCAGTTCAGCTCCCAGCGCTCCCAGTCTGTGTCCCAGTGCTCCCAGTTCAGCTCCCAGTGCCCCCAGTTCAGCTCCCAGCACTCCCAGTCTGTGTCCCAGTGCTCCCAGTTCAGCTCACAGCGCTCCCAGTCTGTGTCCCAGTGCTCCCAGTTCAGCTCCCAGTGCCCCCAGTTCAGCTCCCAGCACTCCCAGTCTGTGTCCCAGCGCTCCCAGTTCCCTCCCGGTCCCTCCCAGTCTCCTCCCAGTGGCTGAGGAGCTGCCGGCACTGGTTGTGCCTGGTTCCGGTGTAGGTTCGGTACCGGTGCTCCCAGTTCACCCAGTTTGTGTCCCAGTGCTCCTAGTTTAGCTCCCAGTCCCCCCAGTTGAGCTCCCAGTGCTCCCAGTTGCACACCAGTACACACAGCCCTGGTCTCCCCATCACCTTTATTGTTCCCAGTGCTCCCAGTTCAGCTCCCAGTGCCTGCAGTTTGTGTCCCAGTCCCCCTCCCAGTCCCATTCTCATGACTCCCAGTTCCCCCAGTTCGTCTCCCAGTGCCCCCAGTTTGTCTCCCAGTGCTCCTAGTGCCCTCCCCGTCCCTCCCAGTTCCCCCAGTTCAGCTCTCTGTGCTCCCAGTTCCCTCCCAGTTCCATTCCCATCACTCAGAGTCCCCCTCCCAGCCCTCTCATTGTCCCCAGTTTGTGTCCCAGTTCCCCTCCCAGTGCTCCCAGTTGATCTCCCAGTGCTCCCAGTTGCACACCAGTACACACAGCCCCGATGTCTCCATCACCTTTATTGTCCCCAGTGCTCCCAGTTCAGCTCCCAGTCCCATTCCCATTGCTCCCAGTTCCCCCAGTTCAGCTCCCAGCGCTCCCAGTCTGTGTCCCAGTGCCCCCAGTTCAGCTCCCAGTCTGTGTCCCAGTGCCCCCAGTCCCATTCCCATCGCTCCCAGATCCCCCAGTTCAGCTCCCAATGTCCCCAGTTGAGCTCCCAGTTGCACACCAGCACACACAGCCCCTATGTCTCCATCACCTTTATTGTCCCCAGTGCTCCCAGTTCAGCTCCCAGTCCCATTCCAATTGCTCCCAGTCCCTTTCCAATCGCTCCCAGTGCCCCCAGTTCAGCTCCCAGCGCTCCCAGTCTGTGTCCCAGCGCTCCCAGTTCCCTCCCGGTCCGTCCCAGTCTGCTCCCAGTGGCTGAGGAGCTGCCGGCACTGGTTCTGCCTGGTTCCGGTGTAGGTTCGGTACCGGTGGATCAGGGGGGGGTTCCCGTGCAGCCGGTACCGGGTCCCCAGCGCCCCCTGCGCGGTGCCCGCCCCGTACAGGACCCTCCGCACCCTCGCGTGGGACAGCGCGGCCGCGCAGAGCGCGCAGGGCTCGCGTGTCAGGTACACGTCACACCGGGTCAGGAGGTGTCCGCCCGTGACGTCATGCCCGCCCCGCCCCGTGACGTCACCCTCGCCCCGCCCCGTGACGTCACGCTGCCGCCGAGCCACCTCCTCCAGGCAGAGCAGAGCCGCGTGGGCCAGGGGGTGACCCCCGCGGCGACCGTCGTGGGACACGGCCACCAGGGTGCCCACGGACACCCCCCCCGTGGGCACTGAGGTCCCCAGGGACACCACGGGGGTCACCGGGGACACCTCGGGACACGGGGACAGCGACACGGGTGGCACTGGGGACGTCCCCGAGGTCCCCACGGGTGACCCCGATGTCCCCAAGGTCCCCACGGACACCCCCCCCGTGGGCACAGAGGTCCCCAGGGACACCTCGGGACACGGGGACACCGACACGGGTGGCACTGGGGACATCCCTGGTGTCCCCAAGGTCCCCACGGACACCCCCCCCGTGGGCACTGAGGTCCCCAGGGACACCACGGGGGTCACTGGGGACACCTCGGGACACGGGGACACCGACACGGGTGGCACTGGGGACGTCCCTGGTGTCCCCAAGGTCCCCACGGACACTCGTGGTGGCCCCACGGACACCGCCCCGGGTGGCACCACTGTCCCCTGGGCCCCTCCTGTCCCCGAAGTCCCCAAGGTCCCCAGAGCCACCCCCACCCCTGGGGTCCCCACTGTCCCCTCTGTCCCCACTGCCCCTGATGTCCCCATTGTCCCCGATGTTCCCCCTGCCCTCTTTGTCCCCTCTGTCCCTGACGTCCCCAGAGCCACCCCTGTCCCTGGGGTCCTTTCTGTCCCCTCTGCCACCCCTGTCCCCAAGGTCCCTCCTGCCCCTGATGTCCCCTCTGTCCCCATTGTCCCCAGAGCCATCCCTGTCCCTGAGGTCCTTTCTGTCCCCACTGTCCCTGCCATCCCCAAGGTCCCCCCTGTCCCCAAGGTCCCCCCTGTCCCCGATGTCCCCAAGGTCCCCTCTGTCCCCAAGGTCTTCACTGTCCCTGCCATCCCCATTGTCCCCCCTGCCCTCCCTGTCCCCAAGGTCCCTTCTGTCCCCATTGTCCCCCCTGTCCCCGTTGTCCCCTCTGTCCCCAGAGCCACCCCTGTCCCTGGGGTCCTTTCTGTCCCCAACATCCCCTCTGTCCCCCTTGCCCCCCAGGTCCCTCCTGCCCCCGATGTCCCCTCTGTCCCCAAGGTCTTCACTGTCCCTGCCATCCCCATTGTCCCCCCTGTCCCCATTGTCCCCATTGTCCCCCCTGTCCCCGTTGTCCCCTCTGTCCCCAAGGTCCCTCCTGCCCCTGATGTCCCCAGTGTCCCCAACATCCCCTCTGTCCCCTCTGTCCCCAGAGCCACCCCTGTCCCTGAGGTCCTTTCTGTCCCCATTGTCCCCATTGTCCCCCCTGTCCCCATTGTCCCCTCTGTCCCCATTGTCCCCTCTGTCCCTGATGTCCCCAGAGCCACCCCTGTCCCTGGGGTCCTTTCTGTCCCCAATGTTCCCCCTGTCCCTGATGTCCCCTCTGTCCCCAACATCCCCTCTGTCCCCATTGTCCCCAACATCCCCTCTGCCCCCCCTGTCCCCGTTGTCCCCTCTGCCCCCCCTGCCCCCTCTGTCCCCGTTGTCCCCCCTGTCCCCATTGTCCCCCCTGTCCCCAACATCCCCTCTGTCCCCCCTGCCCCCTCTGCCCCCATTGTCCCCTCTGCCCCCCCTGTCCCCTCTGTCCCTCCTGTCCCCGTTGTCCCCGTTGTCCCCTCTGCCCCCCCTGTCCCCAACATCCCCTCTGTCCCCCCTGTCCCCACTGCCCCCCCTGTCCCCTCTGCCCCCATTGTCCCCCCTGTCCCCGTTGTCCCCCCTGTCCCCAACATCCCCTCTGTCCCTCCTGTCCCCGTTGTCCCCATTGTCCCCCCTGCCCCCTCTGTCCCCACTGCCCCCCCTGTCCCTGTTGCCCCCCCTGCCCCCTCTGCCCCCTCTGTCCCCACTGCCACCACCGCAGCCCCCGCTGCCACCATTCCCCTCCTTGCCCCCCTCCTGGCCGCCCCCAGTGCCACCCCCCTGGCCGCCACCGCCACCGCCACCTCCGTGGGGGTCAGGGACTGGCTGTCCCCCCCGCCCCCGGGATGTCCCCTCGTGTCCCCTCCCCGGGACACCCAAGGCCACAGCCCCGCTGCCACCGCTGCCACCGCCTCGGCACCCGGGGACGGCGCCCGCGCGGGGACCCAGACCCGGAACGGGGGACCCAGGAGTGTCCCCAAGGAGGGGGGGACGAGGGACGGGGGGGGACACGGGGACACGGGGACGCTCGGGATGTCCCCAGGGCCACCAGGGCCACCTGGGGTCACGGTGTCCCCAAGGCCACCAGAGATCATGGTGTCCCCAGGGCCACCAGGGCCACCAGAGCCACCTGGGGTCACGGTGTCCCCAAGGCCACCAATGTCCCCAAGGCCACCAGTAAGGGTCACGGTGTCCCCAGTGTCCCCCCCAATGTCCCCAGGGCCACCACAGCCCCCAGTAAGGGTCACGGTGTCCCCAAGGCCACCAGTAAGGGTCACACTGTCCCCAGTGTCCCCAGTGTCCCCCCCAGTGTCCCCAGGGCCACCACAGCCCCCAGTAAGGGTCACGGTGTCCCCAGTGTCCCCCCCAATGTCCCCAGTGTCCCCCCCAGTGTCCCCAGTGCCACCACAGCCCCCAGTAAGGGTCACAGTGTCCCCAGTGTCCCCCCCAATGTCCCCAGTGTCCCCCCCAGTGTCCCCAGGGCCACCACAGCCCCCAGTAAGGGTCACAGTGTCCCCAGTGTCCCCCCCAATGTCCCCAGTGTCCCCCCCAGTGTCCCCAGTGCCACCACAGCCCCCAGTAAGGGTCACGGTGTCCCCAGTGTCCCCCCCAGTGTCCCCAGGGCCACCACAGCCCCCAGTAAGGGTCACGGTGTCCCCCCCAGTGTCCCCCCCAGTGCCACCACCTCCTCCAGGGCTCGCAGTGTCCCCGATGTCCCCAGCGGTGTCCCCAGGGGTGGCTCTCGCGGTGACGTCGCCGGTGACGTCATCAGGGACGCGCAGGACATCACCTGTGACGTCATCAACACCACAGGGTCACAGCGGCTCCCAGTGCTCCCAGTAACCCCTCCCAGTCCCCCCCAATCCCCTCCCAGTCTATCCCAGTCCCTCCCAATCCCCCCCCCCAGTCCCTCCCAGTTCCTCCCAATCCCCTTCCAGTACCTCCCAGTTCCCCCAATCCCCTCCCAGTCCATCCCAGCCCCCCCCAATCCCCTTCCAGTACCTCCCAGTCCCCCCCAATCCCCTCCCAGTCTATCCCAGTCCCTCCCAATCCCCCCCCCCAGTCCCTCCCAGTTCCTCCCAATCCCCTTCCAGTACCTCCCAGTTCCCCCCAATCCCCTCCCAGTCCATCCCAATCCCCTTCCAGTACCTCCCAGTTCCCCCCAATCCCCTCCCAGTCCCCTCCCAGTCTATCCCAGTCCCTCAAAATCCCCATTCCCCTTCCAGTCCATCCCAGTTCCTCCCAATCTCCTCCAGTCCCCCCAATCCCCCCAGTCCCCTCCCAGTCCCTCCCAATCCCTCCCAGTCCATCCCCAGTTCCTCCCAATCTCCTCCCAATCCCCCAGTCTCTCCCAGTTCCTCCCAATCCCCTCCAGTTCCTCCCAATCCCCTCCCAGTCCCCTCCCTCCCCTCCCAGTCCCCCAGTCCCCTCCCAGTCCATCCCAGTCCCCCCAGTCCATCCCAGCCCCCCCCAATCCCCTTCCAGTCCCTCCCAGTTTCCCCCAATCCCCTCCCAGTACCTCCCAGTCCATCCCAATCCCCTCCCAGTTCCCCCCAATCCTCTCCCAGTCCATCCCAGCCCCCCCCAATCCCCTTCCAGTCCCTCCCAGTTCCCCCCAATCCCCTCCCAGTCCATCCCAATCCCCTCCCAGTTCCTCCCAATCCCCCAGTCTCTCCCAGTCCCTCCCAATCCCCTCCCAGTCCCCCCAATCCCCTCCCAGTCCATCCCAGCCCCCCCCAATCCCCTTCCAGTACCTCCCAGTTCCCCCCAATCCCCTCCCAGTCTCTCCCAGTCCATCCCAATCCCCTCCCAGTTCCCCCCAATCCTCTCCCAGTCCACCCCAGTTCCTCCCAGTCCCTCCCAATCCCCTCCCAGTCCCTCCCAACCCCCTCCCAGTCCCTCCCAACCCCCTCCCAGTCCCTCCCAGTCCCACCCAACCCCCTCCCAGTCCCTCCCAGTACCTGCGGGGGGGTCGGTTCCCAGCAGGATGTGTATCCCCTTTTCCCTTCCCCCCCCCGGAACCTTTTCCCCCCGGACCCTTTTGATGTGGGGGAGGTGGGGGAGGGGCCGGAAGTGACGCAGCTCCCGCACCGCACGCTCCGTCTCCCGCTTCCGGAGCACCGGGGCCGCCCAACCCCCCAGCAGGGGCAGCCCCGCCCCCCCCGGCCCCTCCCCCACCCACGGCACCAGGCGGGGGGGGGGCTCGGGGGGGGGAGGGGAGGGGGGGCCGGGGGGGTCCCCAAAGCCCCCCCAGGGCAGGGAGAGGTCGGGGGGGAGCAGGAGGAGCAGCAGCCCCTCCCCCACCCTCGGCTTCTTGGGGGGGGGGTGAAGGAGTCCTGGGGGCTCCATGGGAACGATCCTGGGGGACCCCAAGATTAGGACCCTCCCCCACCCTTGAACACCCCCACCCCAAGGACCCCCCAAAGGGCCCCTCCCCCACCCATAGGGACCCCCCCCCAAGGACCCCTCCCCCCCAAGGACCCCCCCAATTTTCCCCTCCCCCCCCACCCAGGACCCCCCTCCAAGGCCCCTCCCCCACCCTTGAACCCCCCCACCCCAAGGACCCCCCCCCGACCCCTCCCCCTCAAGGGACCCCCAAGGCCCTTCCCCCGACCCCTCCTCAGGACCCCCCAAGTTTCCTCTCCCCCCATAGGGACCCCCAAAGGGCCCCTCCCCCAGGACCCCCAATTTCCCCCAGGACCCCCTCTGAGGCCCCTCCCTTGAACCCCCCCCCCTCAGGACCCCCAAGTTTCCTCTCCCCCCACAGGACCCCCAAGGGGCCTCCCCTCAGGACCCCCAGATTTCCCCCCCCCCCCTCAGGACCCCCCCCCAAGTTTCCCCCCGTGACCTCTGACCCCTCCCTGACCCCCCCTCCCCTCCCCTCCCCTCACCCCCCGGTGCCGCCTCCTCCTCTGCTCCCCGCACGCTGTGGGAGTCGCGCCGGAAGTGACGCAACGGGAGAGGAGACGGAAAGGGAGGAAGGGAGGGAAGGGGGAGAGAGCGCCCCCTGGCGGCCGGAGGACTCGCGGGGAGCGGGGTGGAACCAGTACGGACCAGTAGGCACCAGTATGGACCAGTATGGCATCCGTAGGCACCAGCAGGCACCAGTAGGCACCAGCATGGACCAGTACGGACCAGTATGGCATCAGTAGGGACCAGTAGGCACCAGTATGGCATCCGTAGGGACCAGTATGGACCAGTATGGACCAGTAAGCACCAGTATGGACCATTAGGCATCAGCATGGACCAGTATGAACCAGTATGGCATCTGTAGGGACCAGTATGGACCAGTATGGATCAGTATGGACCAGTATGGACCAGTATGACATCAGTAGAGACCAGTACAGACCAGTATGGACCAGTAGGCACCAGTATGGACCAGTATGACATCAGTAGAGACCAGTACAGACCAGTATGGACCAGTAGGCACCAGTATGGACCAGTATGACATCAGTAGAGACCAGTATGGGGGGGGGGACCAAGAACTGGGGAGGTCCCAGTGGGACTGAGGCCGGGGGGGAAACTGAGGCACAAGTGGGGATACTGGTTCTGATGGGTCCTGGTTCCGATGGGTCCTGGTTCCGATGGGGAGGGCTCTATAGGTGCTGGTTCTGGTGGGTCCCAGTTCTGATGATCCTGGTTCTGGTGGGTTCCGGTCCCCATGGGGCAGGTGCTCTGGGTCCCGGTTCTTGGTGGGTCCCGGTTCCGGTGGGGAGGGAACTCTATGAGCCCTGGTTCTGATGGGTCCCAGTTCTGATGGGCCCCGGTTCTGATGGGCCCTGGTCCCCATGGGACAGGCGCAACGAGTCCCGGTTCCGATGGGGCAAGCTCTATGGGTCCTGGTTCTGGTGGGTCCCAGTTCCAGTGGGGTGGGTTCTCTGGGTCCCAGTTCCGATGATCCAGGTTCTGATGGGTCCTGGTTCCGATGTGGGGGGGTTCTCCTGGTCCTGGTTCCGATGTGGGGGGTTCTCTGAGTCCCAGTTCCATTGGGGGGGTTCTCCTGGTCCCGGTTCTGATGGGGCAGATTCTCCTGGTCCCGGTTCTGTTGGGAGGGGTTCTCTGGGTCCCGGTTCCTATGGGGGGGGGCTCTCTGGGTCCCGGTTCCGGTGTGGGGGGGTTCTCCTGGTCCCGGTTCCGATGGGGGGGCTCTCTGGGTCCCGGTTCTGTTGGGGGGGGGGTTCTCCTGGTCCCAGTTCCTATGGGGGGGGTTCTCTGGGTCCTGGTTCCGATGATCCAGGTTCCGAAGGGTCCCGGTTCCGTTGGGAGGGGTTCTCTGGGTCCCGGTTCCGGTGTGGGGGGGGGGTTCTCCTGGTCCCGGTTCCTATGGGGGGGGCTCTCTGGGTCCCGGTTCCAGTGTGTGGGGGGGGTTCTCCTGGTCCCGGTTCCGTTGGGCCCGCCCCCGGTGCCGTGGGGCGCATCTCCTGCCCCGTGGTGCGGGGGGGAGGTGACAGCAGCGGTGAGACGGCGCCTGCAGAGCCCCCCGCACCCCAAAACCCCCCGGGACCCCCCCAGAGAGACCCCCGGGACCCCCCCCCAAATCGTGGGACCCCCCCCCCCCAAACCGAGGGCCCCCCCAACCCGGGGGTCTCGCCCCAAATGGGGGTCCCACCCCACGAGTGGGGGTCCTGGCGCCTCCTCCTCCTCCTCCTCCTCCTCCCAGGTAAGGGCTGGGGGAGACAGTGGGAGACCCCCAAAATGGGGGCGTGGGGGACACCCCCTTTTTTGGGGGGGTGGGTGCAGCCCCCCCCCCCCTAAAATGGGGTCTGATCCCCCCCTAAAATGGGGTCTGAGCCCCCCCCTCCTTCTAGGTAGGGGATCGTGGGGGGCTCTGGGGGGCTCCTGGGGGGGGGTCATGGCAGTGAGGACCCCCCCAAAATGGGGGGGGGGCCTTGGGAAGGGGGACGTTGGGAAGGGGCAGCCTTCCCCCCCCCAATTTGCATCTTGGTTCCCCTGGGACCCCCCCCGGAGCTTCCTGAGCCCCACCCGGGGGGAACTGAAACCCAGGGAGGGGTCCCAGGGGGGTCCTGGGGATTTGGGGGGGCCCCCAGGGGGGGTCCCGGGGGTCTTTGAGGGGTTCAAGGGGTCTGGGAGGGGTCCCAGAAATCTGGGGGGTGGGGGGGTCCCGTTTGGGGGGGGATTCCAGGGGTCTCTCGGGGTTCCCAGAGGGGTTTGGGGGTCCCAAGAACCTTTTGGGGGTCCCAGGGGTTTCTGGGGGGGTCTGGGAGGGGGGAGGGGGGTCCTGGGGTTCTCTGGGGGGGGTCCCAGGGGTCTTGTGGGTGTCCGGGGGGGTCCCCAGGGTTTCCTTTGGGGTCCTGGGGGATTTTTGGGGGGGGTCCCGGGGGTCTCTGGGGAGTTCAGGGGGGGTCCCGGCGTTCCCTTTGGGGTCCTGGGGTCTCTGGGGGTTTTGGGGGGGTCCCGGGGGTCTCTGGGGTTCCCTCTGGGGTCCTGGGGGTCTCTGGGGAGTTCAGGGGGGGGGTCCCGGGGTTCCCTCTGGGATCCTGGGGGTCTCTGGGGGTTTTGGAGGGGGTCCCGGGGGTCTCTGGGGAGTTCAGGGGGGGTCCCGGGGTTCCCTTTGGGGTCCCGGGGGTCTCTGGGGGTTTTGGGGGGGGTCCCGGGGGTCTCTGGGGGTTCCTGGGGTTCCCTCTGGGGTCCCGGGGGTCTCAGGGGAGTTCAGGGGGTCCCGGGGGTCTCTGGGGGGGTCCCGGGGTTCCCTTTGGGGTCCCGGGGGTCTCTGGGGGGGTCCCGGGGTTCCCTTTGGGGTCCCGGGGGTCTCTGGGGAGTTTGGGGGGGGTCCCGGGGGTCTCTGGGGAGGTCGGGGGGGTCCCCAGGGTTTTCTTTGGGGTCCTGGGGGTCTCTCGAGGGTTTGGGGGGGGTCCAGGGGTTCCCTTTTGGGTCCTGGGGGTTTTGGGGGGTGGGTCCCGGGGGTCTCTGGGGACTTCAGGGAGGTCCTGGGGTTCCCTTTGGAGTCCTGGGGTCTCTGGGGGTTTTGGGGGGGGTCCTGGGGGTCTCTGGGGAGTTCAGGGGGGGTCCCGGGGGTCTTTTGGGAGGTCGGGGGGGGTCCCGGGGGTCCCTCTGGGGTCCTGGGGTCTCTGGGGGTTTTGGGGGGGCTCCCGGGGGTCTCTGGGGAGTTCGGGGGGGTCCCGGGGTTCCCTTTGGAGTCCTGGGGTCTCTGGGGGTTTTGGGGGGGCTCCCGGGGGTCTCTGGGGAAGTCGGGGGGGGTCCCAGGGTTTCCTTTGGGGTCCCGGGGGTCTCAGGGGAGTTCGGGGGGGGTCCCGGGGTTCCCTTTGGGGTCCCGGGGGTCTCAGGGGAGTTCAAGGGGGGTCCCGGGGGTCTCTGGGGGTTTTGGGGGGGGTCCCGGGGGTCTCTAAGGGGGTCCCGGGGGTCTCTGGGGGGGTCCCGGGGTTCCCTCTGGGATCCTGGGGGTCTCTGGGGGGTTTGGAGGGGGTCCCGGGGGTCTCTGGGGAGTTCGGGGGGGTTCCGGGGTTCCCTTTGGGGTCCCGGGGGTCTCTGGGGAGTTTGGGGGGATCCCGGGGGTCTCTGGGGGTTCCTGGGTTCCTTTGGGGTCCGGGGTCTCTGGGGTTTTGGGGGCTCACCGGGGGTCTCTGGGGGTTTGGGGGGTCCCGGGGTTCCCTTTGGGGTCCCGGGGGTCTCTGGGGATTTTGGGGGGGGTCCCGGGGTTCCCTTTGGAGTCCCGGGGGTCTCTGGGGAGTTTGGGGGGGGGTCCCGGGTTCCCTTTGGGGTCCTGGGGGTCTCTGGGGAGGTTGGGGGGGGTCCCGGGGTTCCCTTTGGGGTCCCAGGGGTCTCTGGGGGGGCCTCGGGGTTCCCTTTGGGGTCCCGGGGGTGTCTGGGGAGTTTGGGGGGGGGTCCCGGGGCTCCCTCTGGGGTCCTGGGGGTCTCAGGGGAGCTCGGGGGGGGTCCCGGGGTTCCCTTTGGAGTCCTGGGGTCTCTGGGGTTCCTGGGTTCCTTTGGGGTCCCGGGGTCTCTGGGAGTTTGGGGGTCCGGGGTTCCCTTTGGGGTCCGGGGGTCTCTGGGGAGTCTGGGGGGGGGGTCCCGGGTTCCCTTTGGGGTCCTGGGGGTCTCTGGGGATTTTGGGGGGATCCCGGGGGTCTCTGGGATTTTTGGGGGGGGTCCCGGGGGTCTCTGGGGAGTTCGGGGGGGTCCTGGGGTTCCCTTTGGGGTCCCGGGGGTCTCAGGGGAGTTCGGGGGGGGTCCCGGCATTCCCTTTGGGGTCCCGGGGGTCTCTAAGGGGGTCCTGGGGTTCCCTCTGGGGTCCCAGGGGTCTCTGGGGAGTTCGGGGGGGGGGTCCCAGGGTTTCCTTTGGGATCCTGGGGGTCTCTGGGGGTTCCCTTTGGGGTCCCGGGGTTTTTTTTGGGGGGGGGTCCCTGTGTGACGCCCCCTCCTCCCGCAGGCTCCGTGTACACCACCCCCCCACTGCAGAGGAACGAGAGCGCGACCCCCGGTTTTGGGGGGTGCGGGGGGGGCTGGGTGGAGCCCGGACCCCTTTCCCTCACTGCCCCCCCCGGTTCCCCCCTGGTTCTGTTCTGCCGGTTCCGTTTGGACCTCCCGGTTTCGAGCGAGAACGTGTCGGTGAAGTGGTACCGGGTCTGCCCCCCCCGCGGGGGTTGCGGGGACCTCCTGGAGGAGGTGAAGGTTGGGGAGGGGGCTTGGTGCCCCCGGGGGGGTCTCTGCACCCTCAACCTCACCCTCTCCCCCCTCGCCCCCCACCACTCCGGGATCTATTACTGCCACGTCCGGCTGCGGGGGTTCGGTTCCGCCCACTCCTGCGGGACCTTCGTACGCAGCAGGGGTGAGGGGGGGTCCTAAATGGGTTCTGAGGGGGATTGAGGGGGTCCTGGGGGGTCCTAAGGGGGTCCTGAGAGATCCTAAATGGGTTCTGAGGGGGATTGAGGGGGTCCTGGGGGGGATTGAGGGGTCCTGGGGGGGATTGAGGGGGTCCTTGGGGGGTCCTAAGGGGGTCCAGGGAAGGTTTGAGGGGTCCTGGGGGGACTGAGGGGGTCCTGGAGGGTCCTAAGAGGGTCCTGGGGGAGATTGAGGGGGTTCTGAGTGATATTGAGGGGGTCCGGGGAAGGTTTGAGGGGTCCTGGGGGATTGAGGGGGTCCTGGGGGATTGAGGTCCTGAGGATATTGAGGGGGTCCAGGGAAGGTTTGAGGGGTCCTGGGGGGTTCTAAGGGGGTCCTGGGGGGGATTGAGGGGTCCTGGGGGGGATTGAGGGGGTCCTGGAGGGTCCTAAGAGGGTCTTGGGGGGGATTGAGGGGGTTCTGAGTGATAATGAGGGGGTCTGGGGAAGGTTTGAGGGGTCCTGGGGGGGTCCTAAGGGGGTCCAGGGAAGGTTTGAGGGGTCCTGGGGGTGATTGAGGGGGTTCTGAGTATGAGGGGGTCCGGGGAAGGTTTGAGGGGTCCTGGGGGGTCCTAGAGGGGTCCTGGGGGGGTTGAGGGGTCCTGGGGGGATTGAGGGGGTCCTGAGTGATCTTGAGGGGGTCTGGGGATGGTTTGAGGGGTCCTGAGGGGGTCCTGGAGGGTCCTAGGGGGGTCCTGGGGGGGACTGAGGGGGTCCTGGGGGGGACTGAGGGGGTCCTGAGGGGTTCTAAGGGGGTCCTGGGGGGGATTGAGGGGGTCCTGGGGGGTCCTAAGGGGGTCTGGGGGGGTTGAGGGGTTCTGAGGATACTGAGGGGTCCGAGGAAGGTTTGAGGGGTCCTGGGGGTCCTAAGGGGGTCCAGGGAAGGTTTGAGGGGTCCTGGAGGGGTTGAGGGGTTCTGGGGTCCTGGGGGATTGAGGGGTCCTGGGGGCTTGAGGGTCCTGAGTGATATTGAGGGGGTCTGGGGATGGTCAGAGGGGTCCTGGGGGGCCTGAGGGGTCCTGGGGGGTTCTGAGGGGGTCCTGAAGGGACCTGAGGGGGTCCTGAGGGGTCCTAATGGGTTCTGAGGGGGATTGAGGGGGTCCTGAGAGATCCTAAATGGGTTCTGAGGGGGATTGAGGGGGTCCTGGGGGGTCCTAAATGGGTTCTGAGTGATATTAAGGGGGTCCAGAGAAGGTTTGAGGGGTCCTGGGGGGTCCTATAGGGGTCCTGGGGGGGATTGAGGGGGTCCTGGGGGGGGTTGAGGGGGTCCTGGGGGGGGTTGAGGGGGTCCTGGAGGGTCCTAAGGGGTCCTGGGGGGATTGAGGGTCCTGGGGGATTGAGGGGTCCCTGGGGGGTCCCTAATGGGTTCTGAGGGGGATTGAGGGGGTCCTGGGGGGTCCTAAAGGGGTTCTGAGTGGTATTAAGGGGGGCATGGGAGGGTCTGAGGGGTCCTGGGGGGTCCTAGAGGGGTCCTGGGGGGCATTGAGGGGGTCCTGGTGGGGGTTGAGGGGGACCTGGGGGGGGTTGAGGGGGTTCTGAGGGATCCTGAGGGGGTCCGGGGAGGTTTGAGGGGTCCTGGGGGGGATTGAGGGGGTCCTGGAGGGTCCTAAGGGGATCCTGGGGGGGATTGAGGGGGTCCTGGGGGGGACTGAGGGGGTCCTGGAGGGTCCTAAGAGGGTCCTGGGGGGGATTGAGGGGGTCCTGGGGGGTCCTGAGAGGGTCCTGGGGGGGATTGAGGGGGTCCTGAGTAATATTGAGGGGGTCTGGGGAGGTTTGAGGGGTCCTGGGGGGTCCTATAGGGGTCCTGGGGGGGACTGAGGGGGTTCTGAGTAATATTGAGGGGGTCTGAGGATGGTTTGAGGGGTCCTGGGGGGGATTGAGGGGTCTGGGGGGGTCCTAAGGGGGTCCTGAGGGGTCCTAAGCTGGTTCTGAGGGGGATTGAGGGGGTCCGGGAAGGTTTGAGGGGTCCTGGGGGGGTCCTTAGGGGTCCTGAGGGTCCTAAAGGGTTCTGAGGGGGATTGAGGGGGTCCTGGGGGGGACTGAGGGGATCCTGGGGGGTCCTAAGGGGGTCCTGAGAGGTCCTAAAGGGTTCTGAGGGGGATTGAGGGGGTCCTGGGGGGTCCTAAATGGGTTCTGAGGGGGATTGAGGGGGTCCTGGGGGGGTCTGAAGGGGTCCAGGAGGGGGGTCCTAAAAGGGTCTGGGGGAGATCTGAGGGGGTCCTGGGGGGTTTGGGGAGTCTGGGGGTGCTGTTGGGTGATCTGGGGGGGTGTCCTGGGAGCTTTGGGGAGGGGGTTGAGAGGTTCCGTGAGGGGGGACAGGGCACCCCCTCTGACCCCCAGCCCCCCAATATCCCCTCAGCCCCCCTCAGCCCCATCCTGACCCTGCTGCCCCTGGGGGACGACACCAAGAACCGAATCATCCGGACCCAGGGGGTTCTGCTGCTGCTCTGTGTGGGGGGACCCGGACTCCTCCTGCTCTTCAGGGTGAGGGGGGAGTCTGGGGGGGGGGGGGATCTGAGGGGGTTTGGGGGGGATTGAGGGGTCTCAAAGGCATCCAGGGTGTCCTGGGGGTATCTAGAGAGGGATTTGGGGGACCCTGGGGGGGTCTTGCGGGACCTTTCTGCAGAGCAGTGGTGAGGGGGGGTCTTGGGGGGTTTTGGGGGGGGGTCCTGGATCCTGAATGTGCCCTATTTCCCCATCCCCCCCCCAGAAGCGTTGGGCCAACGAGCAGCTGGAGCAGAGCAAGAAAAGGGAAAGCGAGGAGGAGAGGATCTACGAGGTGTGGGGGGGAGTCTGGGGGCTTCGGGGGCTTCTGGGGAGGGGTTGGAAGCTTCTTCAGGGAGGTGTTTTGGGGGTCTGGGGGCTTTGGGGGGTTCTGGGGAGGGGTTGGAAGCTTCTTCAGGGAGGTTTGGGGGTCAGGGGCTTTGGGGGCTTCGGGGGCTTCTGGGGAGGGGTTGGAAGCTTCTTCAGGGAGGTGTTTTGGGGGTCTGGGGGCTTTGGGGGGTTCTGGGGAGGGGTTGGAAGCTTCTTCAGGGAGGTTTCTG
>JALBCY010000045.1:125676-233199 GCA_023079485.1 Archilochus colubris
AGGGGGATTGGGGGGAAAAGGAGGGGCTGGGGGGGATTTGGGGGGGATTTGGGGGGAGAAAGGGGGTTGGGGGGGGAAAAAGGGGGTTTGAGGGGGATTGGGGGAGAAATGAGGGGGTTTGGGGGGGGAAAGGGGTTGGGGGGGAGAAAAAGGGGGTTTGGGGAGAAAAGGGGGTTTGGGGGAGGGGATTGGGGGGTTTGGGGGAGAAAAGGGGGTTTGGGGGATGGGGTTTTGGGGGTCTGAGGGATAAAGGGGGTTGGGGGATAAAAGGGGGCTTGGGGGTTGGGGAATAGAGGGGGTAAAGGGGGTTTGGGGGTTGGAGGAGCTAAGGGGGTTTGGGGGATAAAAGGGGGGTTTGGGGGCTGGGGAGTGGAGAAAAGGGGTTTTGGGGAGAAGGGGGTTTAGGGGGAGTTGGGTTAAAGGGGAGTTTGGGGGGGATAGGGGGGGTTTGGGGTGCATAAAGGGGGTTTTGGGGGGGTCTGAGGGGGCTAAGGGGCAATTTGGGGGGGAAAAAGGGGGTTTAAGGGGGAATAAAGGGGGTTTAGAGGCGGATAAGGGGGGGTTCGGGGGGGGAAAAGGGGGGTTTAGAGGGGATCAAGTGGTTTAAGGGGGATAAAAGGGGATTTGGGGGGGTTTGGGGGGGCTATGGGGCAATTTGGGGGGATCAAGGGGGAGTTTGGGGGGGATCAAGGGGGTTTTGGGGGGATAAAGGGGGGTTTGGGGGTTGGAGGCTGGAAGGGGGTTTGGGGGGGATAAAGGGGGGTTTGGGGGAGGTAAGGGGGGATTTGGGGGAGAAAAAGGGGGGTTTAGGGGGGGTAAGGGGCAATTTGGGGGGGGTTGGGGGGGTTTGGGGGGGATCAAGTTGGGTTTGGGGGGATAAAAGGGAGTTTGGGGGGTTTGGGGGGGCTAGGGGGCAATTTGAGGGGGAAAAAGGGGGGTTTGGGGGGGATAAAGGGAGGTTTGGGGGGGTTTGGGGGGGCTGGAAGGGGGTTTGGGGGGGATAAAGGGGGGTTTTGGGGGGGTCTGGGGGTCTAAGGGGCAAATTGGGGGGATCAAGAGGGAGTTTGGGGGGATAAAGGGGGGTTTTGGGGGGGTCTGGGGGGGTTAAAGGGAGGTTAGGGGGGGATTTGGGGGGGTTGAGGGTGGTTTGGGGGGGCTAAAGTGGGGTTTGGGGGGCATAAGGGGGGGTTTGGGGGGGGCAAGGGGGGATTTGGGGGGGTTTGGGGGGGCTAAGGGGCAATTTGGGGGGATCAAGGGGGGGCTTGGGGGGGATCGAGGGGGGGTTGAGGGGGATAAAGGGGATTTGGGGGGCTGAGGGGGGGTTGGGGTGGGAGTTGGGGGGGTTAAAGGTGAGTTTGGGGGGGTCTGGGGGGGTTTGGGGGGGGTCTCGGGGTTATTCTGGGGGGGGGTCTTGGGGTTATTTTGGGGGGGGTCTCGGGGTTATTTTGGGGGGGGGTCTGGGGGTTATTTTTGGGGTTTCTGGGTTATTCTGGGGGTCTTGGGGTTATTTGGGGGTTCGTACTTTGGGGGCTTTTGGGGCTTTTTTGGGGGTCTTGGGGTTATTTTGGGGGTCTCGGTTTTGGGGGGGTCTGGGGTTATTTGGGGGGTCTCGGGTTATTTGGGGGTCTTGGGTTATTTTGGGGGTTTGGGGTTATTTGGGGGTCTTGGGGTTATTTGGGGGTCTCGGGGTTATTTTGGGGGTCTGGGTTATTTGGGGGTCTGGGGTTATTTTGGGGGGTTCTCGGGGTTATTTGGGGGTTGTGCTATTTTGGGGTGTCAGTTATTTGGGGGGTCTCTTTGTGGGGTTATTTGGGGTCTTGGGGGTCTTGGGGTTACTTGGGGGGGGTCTTGGGGTTATTTTGGGGGGGTTCGGGGGTTTTTTGGGGGGGCTTTTGGGGCATTTTGGGGGGGTCTCGGGGTTATTTGGGGGGGGTCTCGGGGTTATTTTGGGGGGGGTCTTGGGGTTATTTGGGGGTCTTGGGGTTATTTTGGGGGTCTGGGGTTATTTGGGTCTCGGGGTTATTTGGGGTCCTGGGGGCTATTTGGGGGTCTCGGGGTTATTTGGGGGTCTTGGGGTTATTTTGGGGGCTGGGTTACTTGGGGGGTCTCGGGGTTATTTTGGGGTTGGGGTTATTCTGGGGGTCGTTATTTGGGGGTCTGGGGTATTTTGGGGGGTCTGGGGTTATTTTGGGGGTCTGGGGTTATTTTGGGGTCTCTGGGTTATTTTGGGGGTCTTGGGGTTATTTTGGGGGGTCTGGGGTTATTTGGGGGTCTTGGGGTTATTTGGGGGTCTCGGGGTTATTTTTGGGGGGGTCTGGGTTATTTTGGGGGGGGTCTCGGGGTTATTTGGGGGGGGGTCTTGGGGTTATTTTGGGGGGGTCTTGGGGTTATTTTGGGGGGGTCTCGGGGTTATTTTGGGGGGGGTCTCGGGGGTTTTTTTTGGGTTTTTGGGGTATTTTGGGGGTCCCGGGGTGGTTTTTTTGGGGCATTTTTGGGGGGTCTGGGGTTATTTGGGGGGGGTCTTGGGGTTATTTTGGGGGGGGTCTGGGGGTTATTTGGGGGGGGTCTGGGGGTTATTTGGGGGGGGGTCCTGGGGCTATTTGGGGGGGGTCTCACCCCTGTCCTGCAGACGGAGCACAAGATGTCGATCGAGGAGGTTTGCAGGAAATACAACACGGATTGCGTGCAGGTGAGACCCCGAAACAGGGGGGGGTCCCCCCAAAGCTTTCCCTCCTTGGGGGGGCTTTAGTTTGGGGGGGGTCCCTTTTTGGGGTCCCTTTTTGGGGTCTTTATTTTGGGGGGGTCTCTCTTTGGGGTCCCTTATGGGGTCTCTGTTTTAGGGGGTCTCTTTTGGGGTCTTTATTTGGGGGTCCCCTTTTTGGGGTCCCCCCCAATTCTCCTTCCTGGGGTCTTTATTTGGGGGGGGTCTCTCTTTGGGGTCCCTTTTGGGGTCTTCATTTTAGGGGTTTCCTTTTTGGGGTCTCTCTTTGGGGTCCCTTTTTGGGGTCTTTATTTTGGGGGGGCTTTTTTGGGGGTCCCCTTTTGGGTCCCCCCCAATTCTCCCTCTTGGGGTCTTTAATCTTTTTGGGGTCCCTTTTGGGGTCTTTAATTTGGGGGTCCCCTTTTTGGGGTCCCCCCAATTCTCCCCCCTGGGGTCTTTAATTTTGGGGGGGGGTCCCTTTTGGGGGTCCCTTATGGGGTCTTTATTTTGGGGTCCCTTTTGGGGTCTTTATTTGGGGGGGTCTCTCTTTGGGGTCCCTTTTGGGGTCTTTACTTGGGGGTCCCCTTTTTGGGGTCCCCCCCAATTCTCCCACTTGGGACTTTTTTTTGGGGGGGGTCTCTTTTGGGGTCCCTTTTTGGGGTCTTTATTTTAGGGGGTCCCTTTTTGGGGTCCCTTTTGGGGTCTCTTATGGGGTCTTTATTTTGGGGGGTCCCTTTTGGGGTCTTTACTTGGAGGTCCCTTTTTGGGGTCCCCCCCAACTTTCCCTCTTGGGGTCTTTATTTTGGGGTCTCTTTTGGGGTCTTTATTTTGGGGGGGGTCTCTCTTTGGGGTCCCTTTTGGGGTCTTTATTTTGGGGGGTCCCTTTTGGGGTCTTTACTTGGGGGGGGGGTCTCTCTTTGGGGTCCCTTTTAGGGTCCCCCCCAATTCTCCCTCTTGGGGTCTTTAGTTTTTGGGGGGTCCTTTTTGGGGTCCCTTTTGGGGTCTTCATTTTAGGGGGTCCCTTTTGGGGTCTTTATTTGGGGGGGTCCCATTTGGGGTCTTTATTTGGGGGTCCCTTTTTGGGGTCCCTTTTTGGGGTCTTTATTTTGGGGGGGGCCTTTTAGTATCTTTAATTTTGGGGGTTCCCTTTTTGGGGTCCCTTTTGGGGTCTCTTATGGGGTCTTTATTTTAGGGGTTCCCTTTTTGGGGTCTTCATTTTAGGGGGTCCCTTTTGGGGTCTTTATTTGGGGGTCCCCTTTTTAGGGTCCCCCCCAATTCTCCCTCTTGGGGTCTTTAATCTTTTTGGGGTCTCTTTTGGGGTCTTTATTTTGGGGGGGTCTCTCTTTGGGGTCCCTTTTGGGGTCTTTATTTTAGGGGGTCCCATTTGGGTTCTTTATTTGGGGGGGTCCCGTTTTGGGGTCCCTTTTTGGGGTCCCCCCCAATTCTCCCTCCTGGGGTCTTTAATTTTGGGGGGGGTCTCTCTTTGGGGTCCCTTTTGGGGTCTTTACTTGGAGGTCCCTTTTTGGGGTCCCCCCCAACTTTCCCTCTTGGGGTCTTTATTTTGGGGTCCCTTTTGGGGTCTTCATTTGGGGGGTGTCTCTCTTTGGGATCCCTTTTGGGGTCTCTGTTTTAGGGGGTCCCTTTTTGGGGTCTTTATTTGGGGGGGGTCCCGTTTTGGGGTCCCTTTTAGGGTCCCCCCGAATTCTCCCTCCTGGGGTCTTTAATTTTGGGGGGGGTCCCTTTCTGGGGTCCCTTTTTGGGGTCTTTATTTTGGGGGGGGGTCCCTTTTTGGGGTCCCTTTTGGGCTCTTTATTTGGGGGGGTCTCTCTTTGGGGTCCCTTTTGGGGGTCTTTATTTGGGGGGGTCCCATTTGGGGTTTTTATTTTAGGGGTTCCCTTTTTGGGGTCCCTTTTGGGGTCCCTTTTGGGGGGGTCGTTTGGGCACCACTTTGGGCTTTCCCTCTTTTCCTCCTCCATCGTTTTTTTGGGGCAGATTCTGCCAACTTTGGGTTTTTTTTGTTTTTTTTTGGGGTTTTCTGCCAACTTGGGCCAATTCTGACCATTTTTTTGGGGGGTTTTCCCCCCAATTTGTTGTTTTTAGGGCCTGACCCACAGCAAAGCTCAGGAGATCCTGGCCCGGGATGGTCCCAACGCCCTCACCCCCCCCCCGACCACCCCCGAGTGGGTGAAGTTCTGCCGCCAGCTTTTTGGGGGGTTTTCCATCCTTTTGTGGATCGGGGCCATCCTCTGCTTCCTGGCGTACGGCATCCAGGCGGGCACCGAGGACGAGCCCTCCAACGATAACGTGGGTGGGGGGCACCCGGGGGGGGAGCTGGGGGGGCTTGGGGGGGTTTGGGGGAGATATGGGGGGGATACAGGGGGTTTTATGGGGTTTGGGGGTTTGGGGAGATACAGAGGGTTTTGGGGGTTGGGGGTCTTGGGGTTAGAGGGGGTTTAGGGGGGTTTGGGGGTTTAGGGTTTCAGGGGGTCTTGGGGGGGTTTGGGGGTGATTTGGGGGGGTTTTATGGGGGTTTGGGGGGTCTTGGGGGGATCTGGAGGGGCTTGGGGGGGTTTAGAGGGGGGATTTGGGGGGGTTTAGGGGGTCTTGGGGGGATTTGGGGGTGATTTGTGGGGGTCTTGTGGGGATCTGGAGGGGCTTTGGGGGGGTTTGGGGGACATTTGGGGGGTCTTGGGGGGATTTAGGGGGGTTTCAGGGGGTCTTGGGGGGGTTTGAGGGAGATACAGGGGGTTTTGGGGGGGATCTGGGGGGGTTTGGGGGAGATTTGGGGGGGTTTGGGAGGGTTTAGAGGGGATTTGGGGGGTCTTGGGGGGGTTGGGGGGGGATACAGGGGGTTTTGGGGGGGTTTTATGGGGGTCTGGGGGGTTTAGGGGGGCACCGAGGACGAGCCCTCCAATGATAACGTGGGTGGGGGGCTGGGGATCTGGGGGTTGGGGGTTTGGGGTGATTTGGGGTTTTGGGGGGATTTAGGGTTCAGGGGGTTTGGGGGTGTAGGGTGGTCTTAAGGGGGTTTGGAGGAGATGGGGGGTTTAGAGGGGGGGTTTGGGGGAGATCTGGAGGGGCTTGGGGGGGTTTAGAGGGGGTTTGGGGGGATTGGGGGGGTCTGGGGGGATTTGGGGGGGTTTGGGGGGGATTTGGGGGGGTTTGGGGGGTTTTGGGGGGGATTTGGGGGGGTTGTGGGGATTTGGGGGGTCTGGGGGAGATTTGGGGGGGTCTTGGGGGGTCTTGGGGGTTCATGGGCTGATTTGGGGTCGATTTGGGGGGGTTGAGAAAAATTGGGGGGTGTTTTGGGGCGATTTGAGGTGATTTGGGGGGGGTTGGGGGGGATTTGGGGTCGATTTGGGGAGATTTGGGGGGATTTTGGGTGATTTTGGGGCGATTTGGGGTGATTTTTTTGGTGTTTTTTTTGGGGTTCTGGCCTTCTGTCCTCCCCCAAACCCTGCCCTCTGGGCTGACCCTGCCCCCCCCTCCCCCCCCAGCTGGACCTCGGCATCGTCCTGGCCGCCGTCGTCATCATCACCGGCTGCTTCTCCTACTACCAGGAGGCCAAGAGCTCCAAGATCATGGAGTCCTTCAAGAACATGGTGCCCCAGGTGGGGGGGGGGGGCCCGATATCGCGATATCGCGGGTGGGGGGTGCGATATAAGGGGTGAGGAGTCCGATATGGGGTGTAAGGGGGGCGATATCGCGGGTTGGGGGCGCGATATCGCGAGTTGGGGGGCAATATCGCGAGTTGGGGGGCGATATCGCAAGTTGGGGGCACGATATCGTGGGTTGGGGGTGCGATATAAGGGGTGAGGAGTCCGATATGGGGTGTAAGGGGGGCGATATCGCAGGTTTGGGGCGCGATATCGCCAGTTGGGGGGCGATATCATGGGGGCGGGGGGTGATATCAGGGGTGGGGAGGGTGATATCGTGGGTTGGGGGGCGATATCGTGGGTTGGGGGCGCGATATAAGGGGTGAGGAGTCCGATATGAGGTGTAGGGGGGGCGATATCGCGAGTTGGGGGGCGATATCGCAGGTTGGGGGGGGTGATATCGTGGATCTAGGGGTGATATCGCGGGTGGGGGGTGCGATATAAGGGGTGAGGAGTCCGATATGGGGTGTAAGGGGGGCGATATCGCGGGTTGGGGGCGCGATATCGTGAGTTGGGGGGCGATATCGTGGGTTGGGGGCACGATATCGTGCTTTGGGGGTGCGATATAAGGGGTGGGGAGTCCGATATGGGGTGTAGGGGGGGCGATATTGCAGGTTTGGGGCACGATATCGCGGGTTGGGGGGTGATATCGCAGGTTGGGGGGCGATATCGCAAGTTGGGGGCACGATATCGTGGGTTGGGGGTGCGATATAAGGGGTGAGGAGTCCAATATGGGGTGTAGGGGGGGCAATATCGTGGGGGGGAGGGGCAATATCGTGGGTTTGGGGGCGATATTGTGGGTTGGGGGTGCGATATCGTGGGTGGGGGGTCCAGTATTGTGGGTTGGGGTGTGATGTCAGGGGTGGGGGTTCCGATATTGCAGGTGTGGGGTCCAATACCATGGGTGTGGGGGGCGATATCGTGCGATATTGTGCGATATTGTGGATTGGGGGTGGGATATCGGGCACGGGGAGTGTGATATCGTGCGATATCGTGGATTGGGGGTGCGATATCGTGCGATATCGTGCAATATCGTGCGATATCGTGCGATATCGTGCGATATCATGCGGTATCGTGGGTTGGGGGTGCAATGTCAGGCATGGGGAGTGCGATATCGTGCAATATCGTGGACTAGGGGTGCGATATCGTGCGATATCATGCGATATCGTGGACTGGGGGTGCGATATCGGGCACTGGGAGTGAGATATCGTGCGATATGGTGGATTGGGGGTGCGATATCGTGCGATATCGTGTGATATCGTGGATTGGGGGTGACTATCGCCCCCCCCCCAGCAAGCCCTGGTGATCCGGGAGGGGGAGAAGATGCAGGTGAACGCGGAGGAGGTCGTGGTCGGCGACCTGGTGGAGGTGAAGGGCGGCGACCGCGTCCCCGCTGACCTCAGGATCATCTCGGCGCACGGATGCAAGGTGGGGGGGGAACCCCCGGACACCCCCTGCCCCCCAAAGTTCCCAGGGGAGCCCCCGGGGACCCCCAGAACCTCCAGAACCCCCCCAAAAAACTCCATTTTTTAATTTGTATTTTTTATTGTTTTTTATTTTTCACGTTTTTATTTTTATTCTTTCAGTTTTGTTTTTATTTTTGTGCTTGTTCTTTGGTTTGATTGGGTTTGGTTTCAGGTTTTAATTTTTTATTTTTATTTTCATTTTTACTATTTTTCATTTTCATTCTTTTATTTTTATTTAGATTTTTATTGTTTTTTAATTTTCATATTCTTATTTTAACTTTATTTTTTATTTTTTATTATTAGTTTTAGTTTTCTTTTTTATATTTTCATTTTCATTTTTAATCTTTATTTTTATTTTAATTTTTATTTTTAGTTTTATGTTAGTTTTATTATTTTTTATTTTTATTTTAATTTATGGGTTTTTTATTTTTATTTTTTAATTTTCATTTTAATTTTTATTTTTATTTTTTAACTTTTATTTTATTTTTATTTTAATTTATATTTTTATTTTCATTTTCGTTTTAATTTTAATATTAATTTTTAATTTTAATTTTAATTTAATTTTTATTTTTATTTTCCTTTTTATTTTTATTTTATTTTTTATAATTTTTATTTTTTATTTTTATTTCCATTTTAATTTTTATTACTTTATTTTTACTTTTCTTTCCTTTTTTATTTTTATTTTTATTATTTTAATTTTCATTTTAATTTTATTTTTTATTTTTTTAATTTTTATTTTTATTTTCGTTTTTATTTGTAGTTTTATTATTATTTTTAGTTTTAGTTTTATATTTTATATTTTCATTTTCATTTTTATTTTCATTTTTTAATTTTTATTTTCTTTTTCATTTTCATTTTTATTTTTATTTGTTTTCATTTTTATTTTCATTTATATTTTTATTTTTATTTTATTTTTTATTATTTTTATTTTTATTTTATTTTCATTTGTTTTTATTTTTATTTTTGTTTTCATTTTTATTTTCATTCATATTTATATTTTTATTTTATTTTTTATTATTTTTATTTTTGTTTTATTTTCATTTATGTTTTTATTTATATTTTTTATTTTTATTTTTTACTTTTCATTTTTATTTTTATTTTTTAATTTCTACTTTATTTTTTATTTTAATTTATATTTTTATTTTCATTTTCGTTTTAATTTTAATATTAATTTTAATTTTAATTTTATTTTTATTTTTATTTTCTTTTTTATTTTTATTTTCTTTTTATAATTTTTATTTTTATTTTTTATTTTCATTTTAATTTTTATTTTTTATTTTTATTTTCTTTTCTTTTTTATTTTTATTATTTTAATTTTAATTTTTATTTTATTTATTTATTTTATTTATTTATTTTATTTTTTATTTTAATTTTTATTTTCACTTTTATTTTCAGTTTTATTATTAATTTTATTTTGTTTTATATTTTATATTTTCATTTTTATTTTTATTTTTTAATTTTTATTTTCTTTTTCATTTTCATTTTTATTTTTATTTTTGTTTTCATTTTTATTTTCATTCATATTTATATTTTTTATTATTTTTATTTTTATTTCATTTTCATTTGTTTTTATTTTAATTTTTTATTTTTATTTTTTATTTTTATTTTTTATTTTTATTTTTTATTTTCATTTTAATTTTAATTTTCGTTTTCATTTTTATTTTATTTTTTAGTATTTTTATTTTTAATTTTTATTTTTGTTTTTATTTTTATTTTTATTTTTATTTTTTAATTTTTATTTTCATTTTTATTTTCGTTTTCCTTTTGATTTTATTTTTTTATTTTTATTTTTATTTTATTTTCATTCATGTTTTTATTTTTATTTTTATTTTTGTTTTCATTTTTATTTTTATTTTTATTTTATTTTTTATTATTTTTATTTTTAATTTTCATTTATTTTTTATTTTTATTTTTTTTATTTTTAATTTTTATTTTCATTTTAATTTTCGTTTTCCTTTTGATTTTCTTTGTTCTTATTTTTCTTTTCTCTTTTCCTGTTCTTTCTCCTCCTCCTCCAATCCCTCTCAACCTTCTCCTTTCCCTTCCCGTGCCCCAGGTGGACAACTCTTCCCTGACGGGGGAGTCGGAGCCTCAGACTCGCTCCCCCGACTGCACCCACGACAACCCCCTGGAGACCCGCAACATCACCTTCTTCTCCACCAACTGCGTCGAAGGTTGGGGGGGGGTCGGGGTGGGGGGGGGGTCCCCAAAACCCTTCCGAAAGGTTTGGGGTCTTTGGGGTCTTTGGGGTCTTGGGGAGTTGGGGAGTTGGGGGAGGTTGGGTTGGGGTCATCTCAAGGGGGTTTTGGGGTCACTTGAAGGGTTTTGGGGTCACCTGAATGGGTTTGGGACCACCCAAAGGGGCTTTGGGGTCACCTGAAGGGGTTTTGGGGTCATCTGTAGAGTTTTGGGGTCACTTCAAGGGGTTTTGGGGTCACCTGAAGAGTTTTGGGGTGACTTAAAGGGGTTTGGGGTCATCTGAAGAGTTTTAGGGCCACCTGAAGGGGTTTTGGGGTCATCTGTAGAGTTTTGGGGTCACTTCAAGGGGTTTTGGGGTCACCTGAAGGGTTTTTAGGGTCATCTGTAGAGTTTTGGGGTGATCTGAAGAGTTTTAGGGTCACCTAAAGGGTTTGGGGTGATCTGAAGAGGTTTGGGGTCACCTAGAGGGGGTTTGGGGGTCATCTGAAGAGTTTTGGGGTGACTTAAAGGGGTTTGGGGTCATCTGAAGAGTTTTGGGGTCACTTAAATGACTTGGGGTGACCTGAGGGGGTTTTGGGGCCACCAAAGGGGTTTTGGGGTCACCCAAGTCTTTGGCATCACCCAACGCCCTTTTTTCGACGCCATTTTGGGTTCCTTTCCCGGTTTTTGACCATTCCTTGACCCCTCCCTCTCCACCCACTCAGGAACTGCCCGTGGGGTGGTGATCGCCACGGGGGACCGGACGGTGATGGGTCGCATCGCCACCTTGGCCTCGGGGCTGGAGGTCGGGAAGACCCCGATCGCCGTGGAGATCGAGCACTTCATCCAACTCATCACCGGCGTCGCCGTCTTCTTGGGAATCTCCTTCTTCGTCCTCTCCCTCATCCTGGGCTACACCTGGCTGGAGGCCGTCATCTTCCTCATTGGCATCATCGTCGCCAACGTCCCCGAGGGCCTCCTGGCCACCGTCACCGTAAGGAGGCGCCGGGAGGGACTGGGAGGGACTGGGAGGGACTGGGAGGGACTGGGAGGGACTGGGAGGGACTGGTTGGCCGACGGTTCCGCTGGGATCTGCCCCTTGAGCTGGGGGATGCAGATTGACCCCCAAGGGTGCCCCCCAAGACCTTTGGGTGCCCGTTGACTCCCATGGGTCCTCATTGACCCTCAAGGGTGCCCGTTGACCCTGTTGGGTGCCCATTGACCCTGTTGGGTGCCCATTGACCCTGTTGGGTGCCCGTTGACCCCCAAGGGTTCCTGTTGACCCCCAAGGGTGCCCCTTGACCCCCATGGATGCCCTTTGACCCTGTTGGGTGCTCATTGACCCTCAAGGGTCTCTGTTGACCCAGTTGGGTGCCTGTTGACCCCCAGGGGTTCCTGTTGACCCCCAAGGGTGTCAGTTGACCCCCATGGATGCCCTTTGACCCTGTTGGGTGCCCCTTGACCCCCAAGGGTGTCTGTTGACCCCCAAGGGTGCCCATTGACCACCATGGGCTTCTCATTGACCCGCAAGCTCCATGGGTCTCTGTTGACCCAGTTGGGTGCTTGCTGACCCCCAAGGGTGCCCATTGACCCCCAAGGGTGCCCATTGACCCCCAGGGGTTCCTGTTGACCCCCAAGGGTGTCCATTGACCCCCATGGATGCCCATTGACCCTGTTGGGTGCCCCTTGACCCCCAAGGGTCTCTGTTGACCCCCAAGGGTGCCCATTGACCCAGTTGGGTGCCCATTGACCCCTGAGGGTCCCTGTTGACCCTGTTGGGTGCCCATTGACCCTGTTGGGTGCCCGTTGACCCCCAAGGGTGTCTCTTGACCCCCCTGTCTGCCCATTGACCCCCAAGGGTGCCCATTGACCCTGGTGGGTGCCTGTTGACTCCCACGGGTCCCTGTTGACCTTGTTGGGTGTCTGTTGACCCCCAAGGGTGCCCATTGACCCTGTTGGGTGCCCATTGACCCCCAAGGGTCTCTTTGACCCAGTTGGGTGCCTGTTGCCCCCCAGGGGTTCCTGTTGACCCCCATGGATGCCCTTTGACCCTGTTGGGTGCCCATTGACCCCCAAGGGTCTCTGTTGACCCCCAAGGGTACCCATTGACCCAGTTGGGTCCCTGTTGACCCCCGAGGGTCCCTGTTGACCCCCAAGGGTGCCCGTTGACCCAGTTGGGTGCCCGTTGACCCCCAAGGGTTCCTGTTGACCTCAATGGATGCCCCTTGACCCCCAGGGGTTCCTGTTGACCCCCAAGGGTGCCCATTGACCCCCAAGGGTGCCCATTGACCCCCAGGGGTTCCTGTTGACCCCCATGGATGCCCTTTGACCCTGTTGGGTGCCCATTGACCCCCAAGGGTGCCCGTTGACCCTGTTGGGTGCCCATTGACCCCCAGGGGTTCCCGTTGACCCCCAAGGGTACCCATTGACCCAGTTGGGTTCCCGTTGACCCCCAAGGGTTCCCGTTGACCCCCATGGATGCCCATTGACCTTGTTGGGTGCCCGTTGACCCCCAAGGGTTCCCGTTGACCCCCAAGGGTGCCCGTTGACCCCCAAGGGTGCCCATTGACCCCCAAGGGTGCCCGTTGACCCCCAAGGGTGCCCATTGACCCCCAAGGGTTCCTGTTGACCCCCAAGGGTTCCCGTTGACCCCCAAGGGTACCCATTGACCCAGTTGGGTGCCTGTTGACCTTGTTGGGTGCCCATTGACCCCCAGGGCTTCCTGTTGACCCCCAAGGGTTCCCGTTGACCCCCAATGGTGCCCGTTGACCTTGTTGGGTGCCCATTGACCCCCAAGGGTGCCTGTTGACCCCAATGGTGTCCATTGACCCCCATGGATGCCCATACCCTGTTGGGTGCCCATTGACCCTGTTGGGTGCCCATTGACCCCCAAGGGTTCCCGTTGACCCAGTTGGGTGCCCGTTGACCTTGTTGGGTTCCCATTGACCCCCAAGGGTTTCCATTGACCCCCAAGGGTTCCCGTTGACCCCCAAGGGTTCCTGTTGACCCCCAAGGGTGCCCCTTGACCCCCAGGGGTTCCTGTTGACCCCCATGGATGCCCTTTGACCCTGTTGGGTGCCCATTGACCCCCAAGGGTCTCTTTGACCCAGTTGGGTGCCCGTTGACCCCCAGGGGCTCCTGTTGACCCCCAAGGGTGCCCGTTGACCCCCAAGGGTGTCCATTGACCCCCATGGATGCCCATTGACCCTGTTGGGTGCCCGTTGACCCCCAGGGGTTCCTGTTGACCCCCATGGATGCCCCTTGACCCCCAGGGGTTCCTGTTGACCCCCATGGATGCCCTTTGACCCTGTTGGGTGCCCATTGACCCCCAAGGGTCTCTGTTGACCCAGTTGGGTGCCCGTTGACCTTGTTGGGTGCCCGTTGACCCCCAGGGGTTCCTGTTGACCCCCAAGGGTGCCCGTTGACCTTGTTGGGTGCCCGTTGACCCCCAAGGGTGCCCATTGACCCCCAAGGGTTCCCGTTGACCCCCAAGGGTGCCCATTGACCCCCAAGGGTTCCTGTTGACCCCCAAGGGTTCCCGTTGACCCCCAAGGGTACCCATTGACCCAGTTGGGTGCCCGTTGACCTTGTTGGGTTCCCGTTGACCCCCAAGGATCTCTGTTGACCCAGTTGGGTGCCCATTGACCACCAAGGGTGCCCGTTGACCTTGCTGGGTGCCCGTTGACCCCCAAGGGTCTCTGTTGACCCAGTTGGGTGCCCATTGACCCCCAAGGGTGCCCCTTGACCCCCAGGGGTGCCCATTGACCCCCAAGGGTTCCCGTTGACCCCCAAGGGTACCCATTGACCCAGTTGGGTGCCCGTTGACCCCCAAGGGTTCCTGTTGACCCCAATGGATGCCCCTTGACCCCCAGGGGTTCCTGTTGACCCCCATGGATGCCCTGTGACCCTGTTGGGTGCCTGTTGACCCCCAAGGGTCTCTGTTGACCCCCAAGGGTACCCATTGACCCAGTTGGGTTCCCGTTGACCCCCAAGGGTTCCTGTTGACCCCCAAGGGTACCCATTGACCCAGTTGGGTGCCTGTTGACCTTGTTGGGTTCCCGTTGACCCCCAAGGGTGCCCGTTGACCCCCAAGGGTTCCCGTTGACCCCCAAGGGTGCCCGTTGACCCCCAAGGGTGCCCGTTGACCCTGTTGGGTTCCCGTTGACCCCCAAGGGTTCCCGTTGACCCCCAAGGGTTCCCATTGACCCCCAAGGGTACCCATTGACCCAGTTGGGTGCCCGTTGACCCCCAAGGGTTCCCGTTGACCCCCAAGGGTGCCTATTGACCCTGTTGGGTGCCCGTTGACCCTGTTGGGTACCCATTAACCCCATGGCTTCCTTGTTGACCACCAAGCCTCATAGGTGCCCACTGACCCTGTTGGGTGCCCATTGACCCCCAGGGGTTCCTGTTGACCCCCAAGGGTGCCCGTTGACCTTGTTGGGTGCCCGTTGACCCCCAAGGGTACCCATTGACCCCCAAGGGTGCCCGTTGACCTTGTTGGGTTCCCGTTGACCCCCAAGGCTTCCCATTGACCCAGTTGGGTGCCCATTGACCCCCAACGGTCTCTGTTGACCTTGTTGGGTTCCCGTTGACCCAGTTGGGTGCCCCTTGCCCCCCAGGTGTGCCTGACGCTGACGGCCAAGCGCATGGCCCGGAAGAACTGCCTGGTGAAGAACCTGGAGGCCGTGGAGACCTTGGGCTCCACCTCCACCATCTGCTCCGACAAAACCGGGACCCTGACCCAGAACCGCATGACCGTGGCCCACATGTGGTTCGACAACCAGATCCACGAGGCTGACACCACCGAGGACCAGTCCGGTGGGTGGGAGGGCACTGGGAGCACTGGGGGAGACTGGGAGAGACTGGGGGTCTATGGGCTTGGGGGTTACTGGGGGTTACTGGGAGCTACTGGGGGGTATTTGGGGCTGGGGGTTACTGGGAGCTACTGGAGGGTATTTGGGGTTACTGGGGGATACTGGGGGTTACTGGGAGCTACTGGGGGTGTTTGGGGCTGGGGGTACTGGGGGTTACTGGGAGCAACTGGGGGTGTTTGGGGCTGGGGGTTACTGGGGGTTACTGGGAGCTACTGGAGGGTATTTGGGGTTACTGGGGGCTACTGGGAGCTACTGGGGGTGTTTGGGGCTGGAAGCTACTGGGGGCTACTGGTGGTTACTGGGAGCTACTGGTGGTTACTGGGAGCTATTGGAGCTATTTGGGGCTGGGGGCTACTGGTGTTTACTGGTGGTCACTGGGAGCTACTGGGAGTATTTGGGGCTACTGGGGGCTACTGGTGGTTATTGGGAGCTACTGGGGGTGTTTGGGTCTGGGGATACTGGGA
Organism: Archilochus colubris; assembly: GCA_023079485.1. Taxonomy (NCBI): domain Eukaryota; kingdom Metazoa; phylum Chordata; class Aves; order Apodiformes; family Trochilidae; genus Archilochus; species Archilochus colubris. The sequence continues at coordinate 141,016 of JALBCY010000045.1, forward strand.
GCTACTGGTGGTCACTGGGAGCTACTGGGAGTATTTGGGGCTACTGGGGGCTACTGGTGGTTACTGGGAGCTACTGGGGGTGCTTGGGGCTGGGGGCTACTGGAGCTATTGGGAGCTACTGGTGGTTACTGGTGGCTACTGGGGCTATTTGGGGCTGGGGGCTATTGGGAGCTACTGGTGGTTACTGGGTGCTGGGGGCTACTGGGGTTCTGTGGGGCTGGGGGCAACTGGTGGTTACTGGGAGCTACTGGAGGTTACTGGGGCTATTGAGAGCTACTGGGGCTACTGGTGGTTACTGGTGGCTACTGGGGCTATTTGGGGCTGGGGGCTATGGGGAGCTACTGGGGGCTACTGGTGGTTACTGGGTGCTGGGGGCTACTGGGGTTCTGTGGGGCTGGGGGCAACTGGTGGTTACTGGGGCTACTGGTGGCTACTGGTGGCTACTGGGGCTATTTGGGGCTGGGGGCTATGGGGGGGTATTTAGGGCTGGGGGCTACTGGGGGCTACTGGGGGCTACTGGGGGCTACTGGGGGCTACTGGGGGCTACTGGGAGCTACTGGGGGCTACTGGGGGCTACTGGGGGCTACTGGGGGCTACTGGGAGCTACTGGGAGCTACTGGGAGCTACTGGGGGTTACTGGTGGCTACTGGGGCTATTTGGGGCTGGGGGCTATCGGGAGCTACTGGGGGCTACTGGTGGTTACTGGGAGCTGGGGGTTACTGTCGTTCTGTGGGGCTGGGGGCAACTGGTGGTTACTGGGGCTACTGGTGGTTACTGGTGGCTACTGGGACTATTTGGGTCTGGGGGCTATGGGGGGTATTTAGGGCTGGGGACTACTGGGGGCTACTGGGAGCTACTGGGAGCTACTGGGAGCTACTGGGGGCTATTGGGAGCTACTGGGGGCTACTGGGGGCTACTGGGGGCTACTGGGGGCTACTGGGAGCTACTGGGGGCTACTGGGGCTATTGGGAGCTACTGGGAGCTACTGGGGGCTACTGGGGGCTACTGGGAGCTACTGGGAGCTACTGGGAGCTACTGGGGGCTACTGGGGGCTACTGGGGCTATTGGGAGCTACTGGGAGCTACTGGGGGTTACTGGGGGTTACTGGGGGTTACTGGGGGCTACTGGGGGCTATTGGGGGCTACTGGGAGCTACTGGGGGCTACTGGGGGCTACTGGGAGCTACTGGGGGCTACTGGGGGCTATTGGGAGCTACTGGGAGCTACTGGGGGCTACTGGGGGCTACTGGGAGCTACTGGGAGCTACTGGGAGCTGCTGGGGGCTACTGGGAGCTACTGGGGGCTACTGGGAGCTACTGGGGCTATTGGAAGCTACTGGGAGCTACTGGGGGCTACTGGGAGCTGCTGGGAGCTACTGGGAGCTGCTGGGAGCTACTGGGAGCTACTGGGAGCTACTGGGGGCTACTGGGGGCTACTGGGAGCTACTGGGGCTATTGGAAGCTACTGGGAGCTACTGGGAGCTACTGGGAGCTGCTGGGAGCTACTGGGAGCTACTGGGAGCTACTGGTGGTTACTGGGAGCTGGGGGTTACTGGGGTTCTGTGGGTCTGGGGGCAACTGGTGGTTACTGGGGCTACTGGTGGTTACTGGTGGCTAGTGGGGCTATTTGAGTCTGGGGGCTATGGGGGGGTATTTAGGGCTGGGGGCTACTGGGGGCTACTGGGGGCTACTGGGGGCTACTGGGGGCTACTGGGGCTATTGGGAGCTACTGGGAGCTACTGGGTGGCTACTGGTGGTTATTTGGGTCTGGGGGCTGCCGGGGGGGGGGTGTTTGGTGTCAATGAACTTCCTGTGATCCGGAGGTGGGAACTGGGGGGGGGTCTCTCCCCACTGACCCCTTCCCCCCCCCCCCCAGGCACCGCCTTCGACAAGAGCTCGGCCACCTGGGTGGCTCTGTCCCACATCGCCGGGCTCTGCAACCGAGCTGTCTTCAAGGGGGGGCAGGAGAACGTCCCCATCCTCAAGGTGTGGGGCTGGGGGAGGGCTATGGGGCAGGGGACCCCCCCCATAAAGGTTTGGGGCCAGGGGGACCCCCCCATACTCAGGGTGTGGGGCTATGGGGCAGGGGATGGGCTGGGGGGGGGATATGGGGCAGGGGACCCCCCCATACAGAAGGTGTGGGGCTATAGGGCAGGGAATGGGCTGGGGGGGGGATATGGGGCAGAAGATCCCCCCATCTTCAAGGTGGGGGGCTGGGGGGGGGCCTATGGGGCAGGGGACCCCCCCATCTTCAAGGTGTGGGGCTGGGGGGGGCTATGGGGCATGGGGACCCCCCCCATAAAGGTTTGGGGCTGGGGGACCCCCCCATACTCAGGGCATAGGGCTATGGGGCAGGGGGCTATGGGGCAGAAGACCCCCCTATACTGAGGGTGTGGGGCTGAGGGGGGGCTATGGGGCAGGGGACCCCCCCCCCATAAGGGTTTGGGGCAGGGGGGGACCCCCCATACAGAAGATGTGGGGCTATGGGGCAGGGGACCCCCCCATCCTCAAGGTATGGGGCTGGGGGGGGGGGCTATAGGGCAGAAGGCCCCCCCATCTTCAAGGTGGGGGGCTGGAGGGGGGCTATGGGGCAGGGGACCCCCCCCATAAAGGTTTGGGGCCAGGGGGACCCCCCATACAGAAGGTGTGGGGCTATAGGGCAGGGGACCCCCCCATCCTCAAGGTATGGGGCTGGGGGGGGGCTATGGGGCAGAAGACCCCCCCATCCTCAAGTTGAGGGGCTGGGGGGGGGCTATGGGGCAGAAGACCCCTCCCATACTCAGGGTGTGGGGATGGGGGGGGGCTATGGGGCAGAGGACCCCCCCCAAATACTCAGGTTGTGGGGCTATGGGGTTGGGGGGCTATGGGGCAGAAGACCCCCCCGTCCTCAAGGTGGGGAGCTGAGGGGGGGGCTATGGGGCAGGGGACCCCCCATCCTCAAGGTGTGGGGCTGAGGGGGGGCTATGGGGCAGGGGACCCCCCCCATAAAGGTTTGGGGCAGGGGGACCCCCCCCCCATCTTCAAGGGGATCCCCATGAGGTCCGGGTGGGATTCTGGGGGTTCCTATGGGGCAGGGGGGTTCCTATGGGTCCAGATGGGGTTTCTTGGGGTTCCTATGGGTCCGGGTGGGATTTTGGGGTCCTTTGGGTGCCGTTGTGTTTTGGGGACCCCCCCCCGAACCCCCCCTTTCCTTTGTGCCCCCCCCCCCCAGCGGGACGTGGCCGGGGACGCCTCGGAGTCGGCGCTGCTGAAATGCATCGAGCTCAGCTCGGGCTCTGTCAAGGTGATGAGGGAAAGGAACAAGAAAGTGGCCGAGATCCCCTTCAATTCCACCAACAAATACCAGGTGACCCCCCCGGGACCCCCCCGGACACAAAACATCCCAAAACATCCCCCCCAGACCCAAAACATCCCCCCCAGACCCACAGAATCCCCCCCAAACCTGCAGCATCCCCTCCATCCATCCCTCCCCCCAGGACATCAAAGCTCTTGGGGACCCCCCCAAAACCCCCTGTCCCCCCCCCCAAAAAAAAATACGAAGACCCCCCCCAGACCCATAGGGCCCCCCCAGACCCACAGGGACCCCCCCAGACCCAAAAAATCCCCCCCAGACCCATAGGGTCCCCCCCAGACCCACAGAATCCCCCCCAAACCTGCAGCATCCCCTCCATCCATCTCTCCCTCCAGGACATCAAACCTCTTGGGGACCCCCCCAAAACCTCCTGTCCCCCCAAAAAAATATGGACCCTCCGACCAAGGGACCCCCGGCACTATAGCCCCCCGCACCCAAAAACCCCCCCAACCACTGCAAAGAACCCCATCTCTATCATCCTTTCCTCTCCAGGACATTGGTGACGGCGGACCCCAGGCCCTAGCAACGGCTGAGCAGGGACCCCAGACCCATAGACCCCCAGACCCAAAAACATCCCCCCCAGACCCATAGGGCCCCCCCCAAGACCCATTAATCCCCCTCCATCCCCATCCCCATGGGGTTCCCCACACTCAAGAGGAAAATCCCTGGGTGGGGATTAATTAACCCCTAATTAATTAATTCTACTAATGAGAGGAGGGTGCAAAGAAGGTGTGGGGGGGCTCCAGACCCTGACCCCCCCCCCCAATTTTATTTTTTCCCCCCTCCCCATTCATCCCCCCCCCATCCCCATCCCCATCCCCATCCCCAGGGGATGCTCGGGGAGCACCCAAGAGGTTGGAGCTCAATCAACCCCTAATTAATTAATTCTAATAACGAGAGGAGGGTGCAAAGAAGGGGGGAGGGGCTGCTGACCCCCCCTTATTTTTTCCCACCCCCCCAAAGCTCCCCCCCTTTTTTTCTTTCTTTTTCCCCCTCCCCATTCATCCCCCCCATCCCCATCCCCATCCCCAGGGGATGCTCAGGGAGCACCCAAGAGGTTGGAGCTCAATCAACCCCTAATTAATTAATTCTAATAATGAGAGGAGGGTGTAACGAAGGTGGGGGGGGGCTGCTGACCCTGACCCCCCCCCAGTTTTATTTTTTCCCCCCTCCCCATTCATCCCTCCCCATCCTCCTCCTCATCCCCATCCCCAGGGGATGCTCAGGGAGCACCCAAGAGGTTGGAGCTCAATCAGCCCCTAATTAATTAATTCTAATAATGAGAGGAGGGTGCAAAGAAGGGGGGGAGGGACTGCTGACCCCCCCTTATTTCCCACACCCCCCCCAGAGCTCCCCCCCTTTTTTTCTTTCCTTTTCCCCCTCCCCATTAATCCCCCCCCCATCCCCATCCCCAGGGGATGCTCAGGGAGCACCCAAGAGGTTGGAGCTCAATCAACCCCTAATTAATTAATTCTAATAACGAGAGGAGGGTGTAACAAAGGTGTGGGGGGGCTTCAGACCCTGACCCCCCCCCAGTTTTATTTTTTCCCCCCTCCCCATTCATCCCCCCCCTCCCCATCCCCATCCCCAGGGGATGCTCAGGGGGCCCCCATGAGGTTGGGGATTAATTAACCCCTAATTAATTAATTCTAATAATAAGAGGAGGGTGCAAAGAAGGGGGGGAGGGGCTGCTGACCCCCCCTTAATTTCCCCCCCCCCCAAAGCTCCCCCCTTTTTTTTCTTTCCTTTTCCCCCTCCCCATTAATCCCCATCCCCACAGGATGCTCAGGGGGCTCCCAGGAGGTTGGGGATTAATTAACCCTAATTAATTCATTCTAATAATAAGAGGAGGGTGCAAAGAAGGTGGGGAGGGGCTGCTGACCCTGACCCCCCCCCCAATTTTATTTTTTCCCCCCTCCCCATTCATCCCCCCCCATCCCCATCCCCATCCCCATCCCCACAGGATGCTCAGGGGTCCCCCAGGAGGTTGGGGATTAATTAACCCCTAATTAATTAATTCTAATAACAAGAGGAGGGTGCAAAGAAGGGGGGGAGGGGCTGCTGACCCCCCCCTTATTTCCCCCCCCCCAAAGCTCCCCCCGTTTTTTTTTCCTTTTCCCCCCTCCCCATTAATCCCCATCCCCAGGGGATGCTCAGGGGGCTCCCATGAGGTTGGGGATTAATTAACCCCTAATTAATTAATTCTAATAATGAGAGGGGGGTGCAAAGAAGGTGTGGGGGGGCTGCTGACCCTGACCCCCCCCCCAATTTTATTTTTTCCCCCCTCCCCATTCATCCCCCCCCATCCCCATCCCCATCCCCATCCCCATCCCCACAGGATGCTCAGGGGGCCCCCAAGAGGTTGGGGATTAATTAACCCCTAATTAATTAATTCTAATAATAAGAGGAGGGTGCAAAGAAGGTGTGGGGGGGCTGCTGACCCTGACCCCCCCCCCCAATTTTATTTTTCCCCCCTCCCCATTAATCCAACCCCCCCATCCCCATCCCCATCCCCAGGGGATGCTCAGGGGGCCCCCAGGAGGTTGGAGCTCAATCAACCCCTAATTAATTAATTCTAATAAGAAGAGGAGGGTGCAAAGAAGGTGTGGGGGGGCTGCTGCCCCCCCCCTAATTCTTTTTTCCCCTCTCCCCCCCCCCAGCTCTCCATCCACGAGACCGAGGACCCCAATGACAACCGGTACCTGCTGGTGATGAAAGGAGCCCCCGAGCGCATCCTGGATCGCTGCTCCACCATCCTGCTGCAGGGCAAGGAGCAGCCCCTGGACGAGGAGATGAAGGAAGCTTTCCAGAACGCCTACCTGGAGCTGGGGGGGCTCGGGGAGAGGGTCCTGGGTGAGGACCTTTGGGGAGGGGAGGGGAGGGGTCTCGGGGGTCTTTGGGAGGGATACAGGAGGGATATGGGGGGTCCTGGTGGTGTCTGGAGGGGTGGGGAGGGGGAAATGGGGGGTCCTGAGGGGTCTTTGGGGTCCCTGGAGGGGTGGGGAGGGAGATATAGGGGGGATAGGGGGGGTCCCTGAAGGGTCTTGGGGGTCCCTGAGGGGTGGGAGGGGAATATGGGCATCCCTGAGGGGTCTTTGGGGGTCTCTGAGGGGCTGTCCCAGGGGGTGTGGGGAGGGGGATATGGGGGTTCCTGGGGGGTCCTGGTGGTGTCTGGAGGGATGGGGAGGGGGAAATGGGGGGTCCTGAGGGGTCTTTAGGGGTCCCTGAGGGGTCTTTTGGGGTCCCTGAGGGGTCTTGGTGGTTTCTGGAGGGGTGGGGAGGGAGATATAGGGGGGATATGGGGGTCCCTGAAGGGTCTTTAGGGATCCCTGAGGGGTCTTTGGGGGTCTCTGAGGGGTCCTGGGGGTCCCTGGGGGTGTGGGGAGGGGGACATGGGGGTTCCTGGGGGGTCCTGGTGGTGTCTGGAGGGGTGGGGAGGGGGAAATGGGGGGTCCTGAGGGGTCTTGGGGGTCCCTGGGGGTCTGGGGAGGGGGCTAAGGAGGTCCCTGGAGGGATGGGGAGGGGGCTAAAGGGGGTCCTGAGGTGTCTTGGGGGGTCCCTGAGGGGTCTTTGGGGGTCCCTGAAGGGTCTTGGTGGTGTCTGGAGGGATGGGGAGGGGGATATGGGGGGTCCTGGGGGGTACTGGGTGTCCCTGGAGGAGTGAGGAGGGGGATATAGGGGGGATATGGGGGTCCCTGAGGGGTCTTTGGGGTCCCTGAGGGGTCTTTGGGGATCCCTGAAGGGTCTTGGGGGTTCCTGGGGGTCTGGGGAGGGGAATATGGGCATCCCTGAGGGGTCTTTGGGGGTCCCTGAGGGGTCTTTTGGGGTCCCTGAAGGGTCCTGGTGGTCCCTGGAGGGATGGGGAGGGGGAAATGGGGGTTCCTGGGGGGTCTTGGGGGTCTCTGAAGGGTCTTGGGGGTCCCTGGGGGTCTGGGGAGGGGGCTAAGGGGGTACTTGGGGGGTTTTGGGGGTCCCTGGGGTTTGGGGAGGGGGAAATGGGGGGTCCCAAGGGGTCTTTTTCGGGAGGTTTTGGGGTCTTGGGTTCAAAGCAGAATTTGGGGTTTTTTCGGGTTTTTTTCCAGTCTTTTCAGGAGGTTTTGGGGTCGGGGCTTTAAAGGAGAATTCGGGTTGAATTTGGGCGGTTTTCGGGTCTTTTTCGGGAGGTTTTGGGGTCGCGGATTCAAAGCAGAATTTGGGGTTTTTTCGGGTTTTTTCGGTTTTTTTCGGGCAGTTTTGGGGTTTTGGGTTCAAAGCAGAATTGGGTTTTTTCGGGTTTTTTCGGGCAGTTTTGGGGTCGAGGATTCAAAGCAGAACTCGGGTTGAATTTCGGGGTTTTTTTCGGGTCTTTTCCGGATTTTTTCGGGCGGTTTTGGGGCTCCGGGATTCAAAGGAGAATTCGGGTTTTTTCGGGGTTTTTTCGGAGGTTTTGGGGTCGGGGCTTTATAGGAGAATTCGGGTCGAATTTGGGCGGTTTTCGGGATTTTTTCGGGTCTTTTTCAGGAGGTTTTGGGGTCGGGAAATCAGAGAATTGGTGGGGGTTTTTGGGTTTTTTTCGGGTCTTTTTCGGGCAGTTTTGGGGTCGAGGATTCGAAGGAGAATTCGGGTTTTATTGGGGTTTTTTTCGGGTCTTTTTCGGGAGGTTTTGGGGTTTTGGGTTCAAAGCAGAATTTGGGTTTTTTTCGGTTTTTTTCGGGCAGTTTTGGGGTCGGGGATTCAAAGGAGAATTCGGGTTTTTTCGGGGTTTTTTTGGAGGTTTTGGGGTTTCGGGTTCAAAGCAGAATTTGGGGGGTTTTGGGTTTTTTTCCAGTCTTTTCAGGAGGTTTTGGGGTCGGGGATTCAAAGCAGAATTCGGGTTGAATTTGGGGTTTTTTTCGGGTCTTTTTCGGGAGGTTTTGGGGTCGAGGATTCAAAGCAGAATTTGGGGTTTTTTTTGCTTTTTTTCGGGCAGTTTTGGGCTCGGGGATTCAAAGGAGAATTCGGGTTTTTTCGGGGTTTTTTTGGGGAGGTTTTGGGGTCAGGAAATCAGAGGAGAATTGGTGGGTTTTGGGGTTTTTTTCGGGTCTTTTTCAGGAGGTTTTGGGGTCGGGGATTCAAAGCAGAATTTGGGGTTTTATTTGGTATTTTTTCGGGAAGCTTTAAAGGAGAATTCGGGTTGAATTTGGGTCTTTTTTGGGTCTTTTTCGGGAGGTTTTGGGGTCGCGGATTCAAAGGAGAATTTGGGGTTTTTTTCGGATTTTTTCGGGACTTTTTCGGGAGGTTTTGGGGTCTTGGGTTCAAAGCAGAATTCGGGTTGAATTTGGGGTTTTTTTGGGTCTTTTTCGGGAGGTTTTGGGGTCGCGGATTCAAAGCAGAATTTGGGTTTTTTTTCTGGATTTTTTCGGGGTTTTTTCGGGAGGTTTTGGGGTTGTGGGTTCAAAGCAGAATTTGGGCTTTTTTCGGTTTTTTTCGGGCAGTTTTGGGCTCGGGGATTCAAAGGAGAATTCGGGTTTTTTCGGGTTTTTTTTGGGAGGTTTTGGGGTCAGGAAATCAGAGGAGAATTGGTGGGGTTTGGGGGTCTTTTTCGGGTCTTTTTCAGGAGGTTTTGGGGTCAGGGATTCAAAGCAGAATTTGGGCTTTTATTTGGTATTTTTTCGGGAAGCTTTAAAGGAGAATTCGGGTTTTTTCGGGGTCTTTTGGGGAGGTTTTGGGGTCGGGGATTCAAAGCAGAATTCGGGTTGAATTTGGGGTTTTTTTCGGGTCTTTTTCGGGAGGTTTTGGGGTCGCGGATTCAAAGCAGAATTTGGGTTTTTTTCGGGTTTTTTCGGGCAGTTTTGGGCTCGGGGATTCAGAGGAGAATTCGGGTTTTTTTGGGTCTTTTTCGGTTTTTTTCGGGCAGTTTTGGGGTCGGGGATTCAAAGGAGAATTTGGGTTTTTTTCGGGTCTTTTCGGGAGGTTTTGGGGTCGCGGATTCAAAGCAGAATTTGGGTTTTTTCGGTTTTTTCGGGCAGTTTTGGGCTGGAGGTTTCCAAGCAGAACTCGGGTTGAATTTCCGGTTTTTTTTCGGGTCTTTCCCGTTTTTTTTCGGGCAGTTTTGGGGCTCGGGGTTACCAAGGCGAATCGGGGGCTTTTTCGGGGGGGCTCTGACCGTGTCCCCCCCCCGGGACCCCCCAGGTTTCTGCCACTTTTACCTCCCGGAGGAGCAGTACCCCAAGGGTTTCGCTTTCGACTGCGACGACGTCAACTTCGCCACCGACAACCTCTGCTTCGTGGGGCTCATGTCCATGATCGACCCCCCCAGAGCCGCCGTCCCCGACGCCGTCGGAAAATGCCGCAGCGCCGGCATCAAGGTGGGGACCCCCCCCCAAAACCCACCCCCACCCCCAAAACCCCCCAAAACCCCCCCAAATCCCCCTAAACCACCCCAAATCCCCCCAAATCCCCCCCAAATCCCCCCCCAAATCCTCCCCAAATCCCCCCAAACCACCCCAAAATCCTCCCCAATCCCCAATAGATACCCCCAGGACCCCCTGACCCCCCCCCTTCTTCCCCCCCCCTAAACCCATCCCTGAACCCCCAAATCCCCCCCAAATCCCCCTAAACCACCCCAAAATCCTCCCCCAAATCCCCTCCAGCCCCCCCAGATTCCCCCAGACACAACCCCCCCATTTGCCCCCCCCAACCCATCCCTGAACCCCCAAATCCCCCCAAAATCCTCCCCAATCCCCAATAGATACCCCCAGGACCCCCTGACCCCCCCCTTTTCCTCCCCCCCAACCCATCCCTGCACCCCCAAATCTCCCCGGACCCCCCAAACCATTCCTGAACCCCCAAATCCCCCCAAATCCCCCCCAAATCCCCCCAATCCCCCCCCGAATCCCCCCCAGTCTCCCCCAGATTCCCCCAGACACCCCCAGGACCCCCTGAGCCCCCCCAAATACCATCAGAAAATGCCGCAGCGCCGGCATCAAGGTGGGGACCCCCCCCCCGGACACCCCAAAACCCACCCCCACCCCCAAATCCCCCAAATCCCCCAAACCACCCCAAAATCCTCCCCAATCCCCAATAGATACCCCCAGGACCCCCTAACCCCCCCTCTTTCCCCCCCCCCCAAACCCATCCCTGCACCCCCAAATCCCCCCGGACCCCCCCAACCCATCCCTGAACCCCCAAATCCCCCCCAAATCCCCCCCCAAATCCCCCCCAAATCCCCCCAAACCACCCCAAAATCCTCCCCAAATCCCCCCAGATCCCCCCAGGACCCCTTAATCCCCCCCTTTCTCCCCCCCCCTAAACCCATCGCTGCACCCCCAAATCTCCCCGGACCCCCCAACCCATCCTGAACCCCAAATCCCCCCAAATCCACCCAAATCCTCCCCAAATCCCCCAGATTCCCAGACACCCCAGGACCCCTGACCCCCCTTCTCCCCCTAAACCCACTGAACCCCCAAATCTCCCCGGACCCCCCAAACCATCCCTGAACCCCCAAATCCCCCCAAACCCTCCCCAAAATCCTTCCCAGTCCCCCCCAGATCCCCCCCAGGACCCCCTGAGCCCCCCCCAAATACCATCAGAAAATGCCGCAGCGCCGGCATCAAGGTGGGGACCCCCCCCCAAAACCCACCCGGACCCCCAAAACCCCCCAAATCCCCCCAAATCCCCCCAAATCCTCCCCAACTCCTCATCAAACCCCCCCAAATCCCCCCCAGATTCCCCCAGACACCCCCAGGACCCCATGACCCCCCCCTTTTCCCCCCCCCAAACCCATCCCTGCACCCCCAAATCACCCCAAAACCCCCCAAATCACCCCCAAAATCCTTCCCAGTCCCCCCCAGATCCCCCCCAGGACCCCTTAATCCCCCCCGTTTTCCCCCCCCCCAACCCATCCCTGAACCCCCAAATCCCCCCCAAATCCTCCCCCGAATCCCTCCCAGCCCCCCCAGATTCCCCCAGACACCCCCAGGACCCCCTGACCCCCCCCTTTTTCCCCCCCAAACCTATCCCTGAACCCCCAAATCCCCCAAAATCCTTCCCAGTCCCCCCCAGATCCCCCCAGGACCCCCTTAATCCCCCCCTTTTCCCCCCCTAAACCCATCCCTGCACCCCCAAATCTCCCCGGACCCCCCAACCCATCCCTAAACCCCCAAATCCCCCCCAAATCCCCCCAATCCCCCCCCGAATCCCCCCCAGTCCCCCCCAGATTCCCCCAGACACCCCCAAGACCCCCTTTTCCTCCCCCTAAACCCATCCCTGCACCCCAAATCCCCCCGGACCCCCCAACCCATCCCTGAACCCCCAAATCCCCCCAAACCACCTCAAAATCCTTCCCAGTCCCCCCCAGACACCCCCAGGACCCCCTGAGCCCCCCCAAATACCATCAGAAAATCCCACAGTGTCGGCATCAAGGTGGGGACCCCCCCTCGGGACACCCCAAACCCCCCCAACTCCTCATCAAAACCCCCCAAATCCCCCTAAACCACCCCAAAATCCTCCCCAAATCCCCCCCAGCCCCCCCATATTCCCCCAGACACCCCCAGGACCCCCTGACCCCTCCCTTCCCCCAACCCATCCCTGCACCCCCAAATCTCCTCGGACCCCCCAAACCATCCCTGAACCCCCAAATCCCCCCAAATCCCCCAAAATCCCCCCCAAAATCCCCCCCAGCCCCCCCCAGATTCCCCCAGACACCCCCAAGACCCCCCCCTTTCTCCCCCCCCCAAACCCATCCCTGAACCCCCAAATCCTCCCCAAATCCTCCCCAAAATCCTTCCCAGTCCCCCCCAGATCCCCCCCAGGACCCCTTAATCCCCCCCGTTTTCCCCCCCCCAACCCTCCCTGAACCCCCAAATTCCCCCCAAATCCTCCCCAAATCCCCCAGCCCCCCCAGATTCCCCCAGATCCCCCCCAGGACCCCCTGACCCCCTCCCCCTCTTCCCCCCCCCTAAACCCATCCCTGCACCCCCGAATCCCCCCAGACCCCCCAAACCATCCCTGAACCCCCAATTCCCCCAGATTGCCCCAAATCCAGCCCTGAACCCCCAAATCCTCTGGAGTCCCCCAAAACCCCCCTAAATCCTCCCCAGAACCCCCTGCCCCCCCCAACCCCCTTAAATGGGGATCCCTGCACCCCAAAACCCCCCTGTACACCCCCCAACCCCCCCCAAAATTGGGTTTTTTTCACCCCCCCATCCCTCCTGCACCCCCAAAACCCCCCTGTAGCCCCCCAATACCCCTTAAATAGGGGTCCCTGCACCCCAAAACCCCCCTGTACCCCCCCAATAGGCATCCCTGCACCCCAAAACCCCCCTGTGCACTCCCCAAACCCCCCTAAATCGGGGTTTTTTCACCTCCCCCTCCCTCCTGCACCCCCAAAGCCCCCCTGTACCCCCCCAAACCCCTTAAATAGGGATCCCTGCACCCCAAAACCCCCCTGTACATTCCCCAAAACCCCCCAAATCGGGGGTTTTTCACCTCCCCCTCCCTCCTGCACCCCAAAACCCCCCCTGTACACCCCTCAAAACCCCATAAATCGGGGTGTTTTTGCCCCCATATCCCTCCTGCACCCCCTGTACCCCCCTAATGAGCATCCCTGCACCCCAAAACCCCCCTGTACACCCCCAAAACCCCCCTGTACACCCCCAAAACCCCCCTGTACATCCCCCAAAACCCCCCTGTACACCCCCCAAAACCCCTTAAATCAGGGTTTTTTCACCCCCTCCTCCCTCCTACACCCCCAAACCCCCCCCATCCCTTGCCCAACTTGGGGTCCCTGACCCCCCCATGTGTGTGTCCCCCCCCCCAGGTGATCATGGTGACCGGGGACCACCCCATCACGGCCAAAGCCATCGCCAAGGGCGTGGGGATCATCTCCGAGGGCAACGAGACCGTGGAGGACATCGCGGCCCGGCTGAACATCCCCGTCAGCCAGGTCAACCCCAGGTGGGGGATTTGGGGGGGATCTGGGGGGGCTGGGGGGGCCTGAGATGGAGATGGGGTTCTTACAGGGCTGGGGGAAGGGGTTTTGGGGGGTTTGAGGGGGATACGGAGGTGTTGGGGTGCAGGGGATGGGGGTTTGGGGGTCTGGGAGGGATGGGGAGGGGGGTCTGGGGGGCTGTGGGGGTCCAGGAGGGGGATTTGGGGGTGCAGAAGGGGATGGGGAGGGGGATTTGGGGGGGCCTGAGAGGGAGATGGGGTTCTTACAGGGCTGGGGGAGGGGGTTTTGGGGGGTCTGAGGGGGATACGGAGGAGTTGGGGGGCATGGGATGGGGGTTTGGGGGGGCTTGGGGGATGGGGAGGGGGGTTTTGGGGTGCAGAAGGGGATGGGGGGCCAAGGGAAGGGGATTTGGGGGGCTGGGGGGCATCAGGAGGGGGTTTTGGGGGTGCAGAAGATGATGGGGAGGAGTTGGGGTGCAGGGGATGGGGGGTTTGGGGGTCCAGGAGGGGGATTTGGGGGGTGCAGAAGGGGATGGGGAGGATTTGGGGGGCTGAGGGGGATACGGAGGAGTTGGGGGGCAGGGGATGGGGGCTTGGGGGTTGGGGGGGCAGCAGGAGGGGGATTTGGGGGTGCAGAAGGGGATATGGAGGTGTTTGGGGGCAGGGGAGGGGGTTTTGGGGTGCAGAAGGGGATGGGGATGGGGTTTTGGGGTGCAGGGGGGGTTATGGGGCTCTTATGGGGCTGGGGGAGGGGATGTGGGGGTGCAGGGAGGGATTTGGGGAGGTTTTGGGGTGCAGTGCAGGGTTTTGGGGGTGCAGGGGGATACCAGGAAGTTTTGGGGTACAACGTGGGGGTTTTGGGGTGGAAGGGGGAAGATGGGGAGGTTTTGGGGTGCAGTGCAGGGTTTTGGGGTGCTGGGGATGTCGGGAGGTTTTGGGGTGCAAGGAGGAAGATTTGGGGAGGTTTTGGGGTACAGTGCAGGGTTTTGGGGTGCAGGGAAGATTTGGGGCGGTTTTGGGGTGCCCTGGGGGGTTCTTTGGGGTGCTGTGGAAAAGCACCAAGTTTTGGGGGGTTCTGTGTGATTTTGTTTAATTTCCGGGGACTTGGGGGGTTTTTGGGGTGCGGGGTTTTGCCTGGGGGGGTTTTGGGGTGAGGGGGTGAGATTTTGGGGTGCCTGAACCCCGTTTTTCCCCCCCAGGGACGCCAAAGCCTGCGTGATCCACGGCACCGACCTGAAGGACATGAGCTCGGAGCAAATCGATGAAATCCTCCAAAACCACACCGAAATCGTCTTCGCCCGCACCTCCCCCCAGCAGAAACTCATCATCGTCGAGGGATGCCAGAGACAGGTGGGGGGGGGACCCCAAAAATCGCCCCAAAACCCCCCAAAAACACCCCAAAACTCCCCGACCCCAAAAACGTGAAAAAACGCCCAAAATCGCCCCAAAATCGCCCCCAAAACCCCCATAGAGCCCCCCAAACTTCCCCCCCCATCAAAGGTCCTCATGGGGGGGGTTTATTGCTCCATTTAGGGGGGGGACACCCCAAAAATCGCCCCAAAACCCCCCCAAAAAACCCCCGAAACTCCCTGACCCCAAAACCGCGAAAAAACGCCCCAAATCGCCCCAAAATCGCCCCAAAACCCCCATAGAACCCCCAGATACGTCCCCCCCAGCACGAAGTCCTCATGGGGGGGGGGTTCCAGCACCATTTGGGGGGGACACCCCAAAAATCACCCCAAAACCCCCCCAAAAAAACCCCAAAACTCCCCGACCCCAAAAACGCGAAAAAACGCCCAAAATCGCCCCAAAATCGCCCCCAAAACCCCCATAGAACCCCCCAAACTTCCCCCCCCATCAAAAGTCCTCATGGGGGGGGTTTATTGCTCCATTTAGGGGGGGGACACCCCCAAAATCACCCCGAAACCCCCCAAAAAAACCCAAAACTCCCCAAACCCAAAAACCACACCAAAACGCAAAAAAAAGCCCCAAAATCACCCCCAAAACCCCCATAGAACCCCCCAAATGTCCCCAACGTCCCCAAATGTCCCCAACACCCCCAAGCCCCCCACTGTCCCCAATGCCCCCAATGTCCCCAACGTCCCCATCAACTCCAACGCCCCCGATGTCCCCAAATGTCCCAAAATCCCCAATTTCCCCCCAAATGTCCCCAACTCTCCCCACACCCCCAATGCCCCCGACATCCCTGATGTCCCCAACACCCTCATCAACCCCAACCCTCCCGATGTCCCCAACGTCCCCAATGTCCCCAACCCCTCCAACACCCCCAACCCCCCCAACCCCCCAAATGTCCCCAACGCCCCCAACACCCCCAACACCCACAACCCTCCCACTGTCCCCAACCCCCCAAATGTCCCCGATGTCCCCAAATGTCCTAAAATCCCCAATTTCCCTTCAAATGTCCCCAACACCCCCAACACTCCCCCGTCCCCAAAGCCCCCAACCCCCCTGATGTCCCCAATGTCCCCAACGCCCCCCATGTCCCCAACACCCCCAACGTCCCCAACCCCCCCAATGTGCCCAATGTCCCCATCAACCCCGACGCCCCCAACGCCCTCAATGCCCCCGATGTCCCCAACGTCCCCGATGTCCCCAACGCCCCCAATGTCCCCATCAACCCCAAACCCCCCAATGCCCCAGATGTCCCCAACGCCCCCAACACCCCCATTGCCCCCAACGTCCCCAATGTCCCTAACGCCCCCAATGTCCCCATCAACCCCAACCTCCCCGATGTCCCCAACACCCCCAACGCCCCCAACGTCCCCCAATGTCCCCATCAACCCCAACCCCCCCGACACTCCCAACCCCCCCACTGTCCCCAACGCCCCCAATGTCCCCAACGTCCCCAACATCCCCAACGTCCCGATGTCCCCAATGTCCCCATACCCCCCAAATGTCCCCAACTCTCCCCGCACCCCCAACGTCCCCAATGTCCCCGATGTCCCCAACGTCCCCATCAACCCCAACCTTCCCGATGTCCCCAACCCCCCCAATGTCCCCATTACCCCCCAATGCCCCCATCAACCCCAATGTCCCCAATGCCCCCAACGTCCCCAATGTCCCCATCAACCCCAACCCCCCCAATGCCCCAGATGTCCCCAACGTCCCCAACCCCCCCAATGTCCCCAACACCCCCAACCCCCCAAATGTCCCCAACCCCCCTGATGTCCCCAACGCCCCCAATACCCCCGATGTCCCCAATGTCCCCAACAACCTCAACGCCCTCAATGTCCCCAATGTCCCCATCAACCCCAAGCCCCCCGACACCCCCCACCCCCCTGATGTCCCCAACGTCCCCATCAACCCCAACGCCCCCGACGTCCCCAATGTCCCCAACTCTCCCAACACCCCCAAAGCTCCCAATGTCCCCGATGTCCCCAACAACCCCAACCTCCCCGACACCCCCAACCCCCCCAATGTCCCCAACACCCCCGATGTCCCCAACGCCCCCGATGTCCCCAACGTCCCCAACACCCCCAATGTCCCCATTACCCCCCAATGCCCCCATCAACCCCAACGTCCCCAATGCCCCCAACATCCCCAATGTCTCCGATGTCCCCATCAACCCCAAGCCCCCCACTGTCCCCAACGCCCCTGATGTCCCCAACACCCCCATCAACCCCAACCTTCCCGATGTCCCCAATGCCCCCGACGTCCCCAATGTCCCCGATGTCCCCATCAACCTCAATGCCCCCAATGTCCCCAAATGTCCCAAAATCCCCAATTTCCCTTCAAATGTCCCCAACACCCCCAACACTCCCCCGTCCCCAAAGCCCCCAACCCCCCAAATGTCCCCAATGTCCCCAACGCCCCCAACCCCCCCAATGTCCCCAACGTCCCCATCAACCCCAACGCCCCCAATGTCCCCAACGCCCCCATCAACCCCAACCTTCCCGATGTCCCCAATGACCCCATTACCCCCCGATGTCCCCATCAACCCCAACGTCCCCAATGCCCCAAATGTCCCAAAATCCCCAATTTCCCCAACACCCCCAACGCCCCCGATGTCCCCGATGTCCCCAATGTCCCCATCAACCTCAACGCCCCCAACGCCCCCAACCCCCCTGATGTCCCCAACACCCCCGATGTCCCCAACGCCCCCAATACCCCCAACACCCACAACCCTCCCAATGTCCCCAACGTCCCCACCAACCTCAACCCCTCCGATGTCCCCAAATGTCCCAAAATCCCCAATTTCCCTTCAAATGTCCTCAACGTCCCCAAATGTCCCCATCAACCCCAACCCCCCCGACACCCCCAACACCCCCACTGTCCCCAACGCCCCCGATGTCCCCAACACCCCCATCAACCCCAACCCTCCCAATGTCCCCAACCCCCCCAACCCCCCCAGTGTCCCCAATGCCCCCAACACCCCCAATGTCCCCAATGTCCCAATCAACCCCAACCCTCCCGGCACCCCCAACCCTCCCGATGTCCCCAATGTCCCCATTACCCCCCAATGCCCCCATCACCCCAACGTCCCCAATGCTCCCGACGTCCCCAAATGTCCCCGATGTCCCCATCAACCCCAACGCCCCCGACGTCCCCAACGCCCCCAATGTCCCCGATGTCCCCATCAACCCCGACACCCCCAAGCCCCCCACTGTCCTCAACGCCCCCGATGTCCCCGATGTCCCCATCAACCCCAACCCCCCCAACACCTCCAACCCCCCCAATGTCCCCAGTGTCCCCATCAACCCCAACCCTCCCGATGTCCCCAACACCCCCAATGCCCCCAACGTCCCCAATGTCCCCAGTGTCCCCATTACCCCCCAAGGCCCCCAAGGCCCCCAACCCCTCCAACACCCCCAACACCCCCAACACCCCCGATGTCCCCAATGTCCCCATCAACCCCAACGTCCCCAACGCCCCCAACGTCACCAACGCCCCCAACACCCCCAACCCCCCCTCTGTCCCCAACCCTCCCAATGTCCCCAATGTCCCCATCAACCCCAACGTCCCCAATGTCCCCGATGTCCCCAACCCTCCCAATGTCCCCAATGTCCCCATCAACCCCAACACCCCCAACCCCCCCAACGCCCCCTCTGTCCCCGCTGTCCCCAGGGCGCCATCGTGGCGGTGACGGGGGACGGGGTGAACGACTCCCCCGCGCTGAAGAAAGCCGACATCGGGGTGGCCATGGGCATCGCCGGCTCCGACGTCTCCAAGCAGGCGGCCGACATGATCCTGCTGGACGACAACTTCGCCTCCATCGTCACCGGCGTCGAGGAAGGTCTGGGGGGGGCACAGGGAACCCCAAAAACACACCCAGCACCCCAAAACCCCCCCCCAGGACCTCCCTGCACCCCATAAACCCCTCCAGCACCCCAAAACCCCCCCTGGGACCTCCCTGTACCCCATAAACACATCTGGCACCCCATAAACACACCCAGCACCCCATAAACACACCCAGCACCCCAAACCCCCCCCCCAGAACCTCCCTGTACCCCAAAAACAAACCTGGCACCCCAAAACCCCCCCCCGGGACCTCCCTGTACCCCATAAACAAACCCAGAACCCCCAAAACTCCCCATATCCCTCCTGCACCCCAAAACCACACCCAGCACCCCAAAACCCCCCCTGGGACCTCCCTGTACCCCATAAACCCCCCAGCACACCAAAACCCCCCCCCAGAACCTCCCTGTACCCCATAAACACACCCAGCACCCCAAAACCCCCCCCAGCACCCCAAAACTCACCCCGGGACCTCCCTGCACCCCATAAACCCCCCCAGCACCCCAACCCCCCCCCCAGAACCTCCCTGTACCCCAAAAACAAACCCAGCACCCTAAAAACTCCCACAGCACCCCAAAACTCACCCCGGGACCTCCCTGTACCCCATAAACACACCCAGCACCCCATAAACACCCCCAACACCCCAAAACCTCCCCAGGACCTCCCTGTACCCCAAAAACAAACCTGGCACCCCAAACCCCCCCCTGGGACCTCCCTGCACCCCAAAAACACACCCAGCACCCCAAAACCTCCCCCTGGGACCTCCCTGTACCCCCAAAACAAACCCAGCACCCTAAAAACTCCCACAGCACCCCAAAACTCACCCCTGGGACCTCCCTGTACCTCATAAACAAACCCAGCACCCCAACACCCCCCCATGGGACCTCCCTGTACCCCATAAACACACCCGGCACCCCAAAAACACCCCCAACCCCCCCCCCCCGGGACCTCCCTGCACCCCATAAACCCCCCCAGCACCCCAAAACCTCCCCGGGACCTCCCTGTACCCCATAAACACACCCAGCACCCCATAAACCCCCCCAGCACCCCAAAACTCACCCCGGGACCTCCCTGCACCCCATAAACCCCCCCAGCACCCCAAAACCCCACACAGAACCCCAAACCCCCCCCATATCCCTCCTGCACCCCAAAACCCCACCTGGCACCTTTTTTGGGGTGAAGCCCCCAAGTTTTTGGAGATGTCCCCAATATTTTGGGGTCTCCCCAATATTTTGGGGTCTCCCCAATATTTGGGGTCTCCCCAGTTTTGGGGGGCTCTCCCCAACGTTTTGGGGTCCCCCCAGACCTCCCTGCACCCCAAAACCTCCCCTTTCCACCCCAAACCCCCTCTCGTTTTCCCCCTGAACCTTCGTGTGGGTTTTGGGTGGGTTTGGGGTTTTTTTGGGGGGTTCCCCAATTATTTGGGGTCTCCCCAGTTTTGGGGGGGTCTCCCCAGTTTTGGGGGGCTCTCCCCAACGTTTTTGGGGTCCCCTGCACCCCAAAACCTCCCTTTCCCCCCAAACCCCCTCTCGATTTCCCTCTGAACCTTCGTGTGGGTTTTGGGTGGGTTTGGGGGTTTTTTGGGGGTTTCCCCAATTTTTTTGGGGTCTCCCCAATTTTGGGGGGGTCTCCCCAGCTTTGGGGGGGTCTCCCCAACGTTTTTGGGGTCCCCTGCACCCCAAAACCTCCCCTTCCCCCCCAAACACCCTCTCGTTTTCCCCCTGAACCTTCATGTGGATTTTGGGGTTTTTTGGGGGGTTTCCCCAATTTTTGGGAGTTTCCCCAATCTTTTGGGGGTCTCCCCAGTTTTGGGGGGGTCTCCCCAACGTTTTGGGGTCCCCTGCACCCCAAAACCTCCCCTTCCCCCCCAAACCCCCTCTCGGTTTCCCCCTGAACCTTCGTGTGGGTTTTGGGTGGGTTTGGGGTTTTTTTTGGGGTCTCCCCAATTTTTTTGGGGTCTCCCCAGTTTTGGGGGGGTCTCCCCAATTTTGGGGGGGTCTCCCCAACGTTTTTGGGGTCCCCCCAGACCTCCCTGCACCCCAAAACCTCCCCTTCCCCCCCCAAACCTCCTCTCGGTTTCCCCCTGAACCTTCGTGTGGGTTTTGGGTGGGTTTGGGGTTTTTTTGGGGGTTTTTTTGGGGGGTTCCCCAATTTGGGGGGGTTTCCCCAATATTTGGGGTCTCCCCAGTTTTGGGGGGCTCTCCCCAACGTTTTGGGGTCCCCCCAGACCTCCCTGCACCCCAAAACCTCCCCTTCCCCCCCAAACCCCCTCTCGTTTTCCCCCTGAACCTTCGTGTGGATTTTGGGTGGGTTTGGGGTTTTTTTTGGGGTCTCCCCAATACTTGGGGTCTCCCCAATTTTGGGGGGGTCTCCCCAGTTTTGGGGGTCTCTCCCCAACGTTTTTGGGGTCCCCCCCAGGCCGTTTGATCTTCGACAACCTGAAGAAGTCGATCGCCTACACCCTGACCAGCAACATCCCCGAGATCACCCCCTTCCTCCTCTTCATCATGGCCAACATCCCCCTGCCCCTGGGCACCATCACCATCCTCTGCATCGACCTGGGCACCGACATGGTGAGGGCACCCCAAAAAACCCCAAAAACACCCCAAAAAACCCCAAAACTACCCCAAAAATCCAAGAACCCCCAAAATCCCCCCAAAACCCAAACCCTGCTCCAAAAACCCCCAAATCCCCCCCAAGAACCCATCCCTGGGGTCCCCATCCCCATCCTCTGCACCCATCTGGGTACCCACAGGATGAGGGCACCCCAAAAATCCCCAAAACACCCCAAAAAACCCCAAAACCACCCCAAAAATCCAAGAAACCCCCCAAAATCTCAGGAATGCCCCAAAACCCCCCAAACCCCGCTCCAAAAACCCCCAAATCCCCTCCCAATGTCCCCATCTGCACCCATCTGGGTATGCACAGGGTGAGGAGACCCCAAAAAACCCCAAAACACCCCAAAAATCCCCCAAAAAACCCAAAACTACCCCAAAATCCCAGGAATGCCCCAAAATCCCCCCAAAACCCAAACCCCGCTCCAAAAACCCCCAAATCCCCCCCAAGAACCCATCCCTGGGGTCCCCATCCCCATCCTCTGCACCCATCTGGGTACCCACAGGGTGAGGAGACCCCAAAAAATCCCCAAAACACCCCAAAAATCCTGAAAAAACCCCAAGAATCCAAGAAACCCCCCAAAATCTCAGGAATGCCCCAAAACCCCCCAAACCCTGTTCCAAAAACCCCCAAATCCCCTCCCAATGTCCCCATCTGCACCCATCTGGGTATGCACAGGGTGAAGACACCCCAAAAAACCCCCAAAACACCCCAAAAATCCCCCAAATACCCCAAAAACCCCCCAAACCACCCCAAAATCCCAGGAACCCCCAAAATCCCCCCAAACCCCAAACCCTGCTCCAAAAACCCCCAAATCCCCCCCAAGAACCCATCCCTGGGGTCCCATCCCCATCCTCTGCACCCATCTGGGTACCCACAGGGTGAGGGCACCCCAAATAACCCCAAAACACCCCAAAAATCCCCAAAACACCCCAAAAATCCCCAAAACACCCCAAAAATCCAAGAAACCCCCCAAAATCTCAGGAATGCCCCAAAACCCCCCAAACCCTGCTCCAAAAACCCCAAAATCCCCTCCCAATGTCCCCATCTGCACCCATCTGGGCACCCACAGGGTGAAGACACCCCAAAAATCCCCAAAACACCCCAAAAATCCCCAAAACACCCCAAAAATCCTGAAAAAAACCCAAAAATCCAAGAAACCCCCCAAAATCTCAGGAATGCCCCAAAACCCCCCAAAACCCAAACCCTGCTCCAAAAACCCCCAAAATCCCCAAAGCACCCAAAAAAATCCCAAAATCCCCCCCCAAAAAATCCCAAAACCCCCCAAAATCCCCCAAACCCCCCCAAAAAATCCCAGGACCCCCCCAAACCCCCCCAACGCCCCCCCCAGGAGCCCCCTCCCCATATTCCCCTCTCCCCCTTCCCCACTCCCCCCAAACCCCTTGAGTCCCCCCCAGATTTTGGGGGGACCCCCCCCAGATTTTTGGGTCCTCCTCACCCTGACCCCCCCCCCCCACAACCTGGGACCCCCCCAACTTTTAGGACCCCCCCCCAAACCCCTTAAGCCCCCTCCCCATATTCTCCTCTCCCTCTCCCCCTACCCCACTCCTCAACTTGGGGCCCCCCTGGGTCCCCCCAAACGCTTCGGGACCCCCCCCAGATTTTGGGGTCCTCCCCACCCTGACCCCCCCCACAACCTGGGACCCCCCCCAACTTTTAGGACCCCCTCCCCACCCCCATTGCCCCCCCCAAGCCCCCTCCCCACATTCCCCTCTCCCCATCCCTGACTCCCATGAGATCCGGGGTGGGATGTGGGGGGATGTGGGTGACCCCCCACCCACCCGTGACCGGGATGGGGGGGATGTGGGTGACTCCCCCCCACCCGTGACCCCTCCCCACGCCCCCCACACAAGGTCCCCGCCATCTCCCTGGCGTACGAGGCGGCCGAAAGCGACATCATGAAACGGCAGCCCCGGAACCCCCGCTCCGACAAACTGGTGAACGAGAGGCTGATCAGCATGGCCTACGGGCAGATCGGTGTGTGGGGAGGGGGCTTCGGGGGGTTGATCAGCATGGCCTACGGGCAGATCGGTGTGGGGAGGGGGCTTGGGGGGGGCGTGTCTGAGCAGCATGGGGGGATGAGCAGTATGGGCTACGGGCAGATCGGTGTGTGGGGAGGGGGCTTCATGGGGGTGTGTCTGAGCAGTATGGGGTATGGGGAGATTGGTGATTTGGGGAGGGGGCTTCGGGGGGTGGGGGCTTCGTGGGGGTGGGGGCGAGGAGTATGGGCTATGGGGAGATCGGTATTTGGGGAGGGGGCTTCGGGGGGGTCTGATCAGCATTGGGGGTGAGCAGTATGGGGTATGGGGAGATCGGTATTTGGGAGGGGGCTTGGGGAGGGGGCTTGGGGAGGGGGCTTCGGGGGGGGGTCTGAGGAGGAGTGGGGCGGGGAGATCGGGATTTGGGGAGGGGGCTTCAGGGGGTGGGGGCTTTGTGGGGGGGGTCTGAGCAGCATGGGGCATGGATCGTGGTGTGGGGAGGGGGCTGGGGGCTGGAGTATGGGGTGTGGGCAGATCGGGTGTGTGGGGAGGGGGCCGGGGGTCTGATCAGCATGGGCTTACGGGCAGACTGTGGGAGGGCTTGGCGGGGGGGGTCTGAGCAGTATGGGCTGTGGGGAGGCCGTGTGGGAGGGGGCTTCAGGGGGGCTGAGGAGGAGGGGTACGGGCAGATCGGTGTGGGGGAGGGGGCTTCAGGGGGTCTGATCAGCATGGCCTACGGGCAGATCGGTGTGTGGGGAGGGGGCTTCGGGGGGAGGGGGCTTCGTGGGGGTGAGGGCCGAGCAGTATGGGGTAGGGGTGGATTGGTAATTTGGGGAGGGGGCTTCATGGGGGGGGTGTCTGAGCAGTATGGACTATGGGAAGATCGGGATTTGGGGAGGGGGCTTCAGGGGGTGGGGGCTTTGTTGGGGGGGGGCTGAGCAGTATGGGCTGTGGGGAGATCGGTAACTTGGGGAGGGGGCTTCACGGGGGGGTTCTGTTGGGTTCTGGTGGTTCTGATGGGTCCTCTGACCCCCCGCCCCCTCCCCAATTCCCCCCCCCAAGGGCCGATCCAGACCCTCGGGGGGGGGGAGGGTTTGGGGTCCATGGGACCCGGCGCATCCAGGAGCATCCCGGGGGTTCTGTTGGGTTCTGGGGGTTCTGTTGGGTTCTGGGGGTTCTGATGGGTTCTGGTGGTTCCGATGGGTCCTCTGACCCACCCCCCTCCCCAATTCCCCCAGGGATGATCCAGACCCTCGGGGGGGTTTGGGGTCCATGGGACCGCAGAGCATTCCGGAGCATCCTCTGGTGTCTCCTGGGGATCCCGATGGATCCGGGGGGTTCTGTTGGGTTCTGATGGGTTCCGGGGGTTCTGTTGGGTTCTGGTGGTTCCGATGGTTCCTCTGACCCACCCCCCTCCCCAATTCCCCCCCTCAAGGGACGATCCAGACCCTCGGGGGGGTTTGGGGTCCACGGGATCCTGGTGCATCCCGGAGCATCCTCTGGTGGCTCTTGGGGATCCCGATGGATCCGGGGGGTTGTGTTGGGTTCCGGGGGTTCTGTTGGGTTCTGGTGGTTCCGATGGTTCCTCTGACCCACCCCCCCTCCCCAGTTTCCCCCCCCCCCAGGGACAATCCAGACCCTCGGGGGGGTTTGGGGTCCATGGGACCGCAGAGCATCCCGGAGCATCCTCTGGTGTCTCCTGGGGATCCCGATGGATCCGGGGGGTTCTGATGGGTTCTGGGGGTTCTGTTGGGTTCTGGGGGTTCTGATGGGTTCCGATGGGTCCTCTGACCCACCCCCCCTCCCCAATTTCCCCCCCCCCAGGGACGATCCAGACCCTCGGGGGGGTTTTGGGATCCACGGGATCCTGGTGCATCCCGGAGCATCCTCTGGTGTCTCCTGGGGATCCCGATGGATCCGGGGGGTTCTGTTGGGTTCTGGGGGTTCTGTTGGGTTCTGGTGGTTCCGATGGTTCCTCTGACCACCCCCCCCTCCCCAATTCCCCCCCCCAAGGGACGATCCAGACCCTCGGGGGGGGTTTGGGGTCCATGGGACCGCAGAGCATCCCGGAGCATCCTCTGGTGTCTCCTGGGGATCCCGATGGATCCGGGGGGTTCTATTGGGTTCTGATGGGTTCTGGGGGTTCTATTGGGTTCTGGTGGTTCCGATGGGTCCTCTGACCCACCCCCCCTCCCCAATTTCCCCCCCCCAAGGGACGATCCAGACCCTCGGGGGGGTTTGGGGTCCATGGGATCGCGGTGCATCCCGGAGCATCCTCTGGTGTCTCCTGGGGATCCCGATGGATCCGGGGGGTTCTGTTGGGTTCTGGGGGTTCTGTTGGGTTCTGGTGGTTCCGATGGTTCCTCTGACCCACCCCCCCTCCCCAATTCCCCCCCCCAAGGGACGATCCAGACCCTCGGGGGGGTTTTGGGATCCATGGCATCCTGGTGCATCCCGGAGCATCCTCTGGTGGCTCCTGGGGGTCCCGATGGATCCGGGGGGTTCTGCTGGGTTCTGGGGGTTCTGTTGGGTTCTGGTGGTTCCGATGGTTCCTCTGACCCACCCCCCCCTCCCTAATTCCCCCCCCCAGGGATGATCCAGGCGCTCGGGGGTTTCTTTTCCTACTTCGTGATCCTGGCAGAGAACGGGTTCCTCCCCTCCTGCCTGGTCGGGATCCGCCTCAACTGGGACGACCGAACCATCAACGATCTGGAAGATTCCTACGGGCAGCAGTGGGTGTGTGGGGGGGGGAAAGGGGCAACGACCCCCCCGAGACCCCCCCAAAACCCCACCCCCCCCCAAAATCCCCGGGGGGGCTCTTAAAGGGGGGGTCTGCACCCCAAATCCCCGGGATTGGGCTCTGAGCATCCCCGCTGCCTCCAGGGAGGTGTTTTTGGGGGGGGGTCTTTCCCCCCTTATTTTTAGGGCTGGGGGGGTCAGGAGGGACTTTCGGGGTCCCAGGGGGTATTTTGGGGTGTGGGGGAGGATTTTGGGGTCCCAGGGGGTGTTTTTTGTTGGGTTTTTTTTTTGGGGGGGGGGTCTGGAGGTGCCTGTTGGTTTTGGGGGGATTTTAGTGCTTTAAGGGTTGGGGTTTTTGGTTTTTTTTTTTTTTTTTGGGGGGGGGAAATTTCGGGGTGCATTTTGGGGGGGATTTGAGGATTTGAAGGGGGGGGGTTTCTCACTCTTTGCCCCCCCCCTCTTGTCCTGTTTCCCCCCCCCTTCCCAGACCTACGAGCAGAGGAAGGTGGTGGAGTTCACCTGCCACACCGCCTTCTTCGTCAGCATCGTGGTGGTGCAGTGGGCAGATCTCATCATCTGCAAGACCCGGCGCAATTCTGTCTTCCAGCAGGGCATGAAGTGAGGGGGGGGGACCCCAAAAATCCCGGGGGGGGGTCGGCAAAACCTTTTTTGGGGGGGGGGGTTTGCTTAAAAAAAACTCCAGGGGGGTTCGAACATCCCTGAGCATCCCTGAGGCAGTGGTACCCACAGGGGGGGATAAGGACCACTGGGGGGGTCCCCAAAATTGGGGGGTTCCCAAAAATTGGGGGGGGGTCTAGAGGATGGGGGGGACCCCAAAATTCGGGGGGGGGTCGGCAAAACCTTTTTGGGGGGGGGGTTTGCTTACAAAAACTCTGGGGGGTTTCGAGCATCCCTGAGGCAGTGGTACCCGGGGGGGGGGGTATAAGAAGCACTGGGGGGGTCCCCAAAATTAGAGGGGGGGTCCCAAAATTTGGGGGGGTCCTAAAAATTGGAGGGGGGGTTTCAAGATGGGGGGGTCACCAGAATTTTGGGGGGGGGGTTTAAAGGTTTTGGGGGGGTTAAAAAGCTCTGTGGGGTCCGAGCATCCCTGAGGCAGTGGTACCCGGGAGGGGGGGTATAAGGAGGGGGGTCCCCAGAATTAGAGGGGGGGTCCCAAAAATTTGGGGGGGTCCCAAAATATGGAGGGGGGGTTTACAAGATGGGGGGGTCACCAGAATTTTTTTGGGGGGGGTTTAAAGGTTTTTGGGGGGGTTAAAAAGCTCTGTGGGGTCCGAGCATCCCTGAGGCAGTGGTACCCGGGGGGGGGGGGGGTATAAGGAGGGGGGGTCCCCAAAATTAAAGGGGGGGGTCCCCAAAAATTTGGGGGGGTCCTAAAAATTGGAGGGGGGGTTTACAAGATGGGGGGGTCCCCAGAATTTTGGGGGGGGGGGTTTAGAAGTTTTGGGGGGGGGTTAAAAACCTCCGGGGGGTTCGAGCATCCCTGAGGCAGTGGTACCCGGGGGGGGGGATAAGAAGCACTGGGGGGGTCCCCAAAATTAGAGGGGGGGGTCCCCAAAATTTGGGGGGGTCCCAAAAGATGGCGGGGGGGTTTACAAGATGGGGGGGTCACCAGAATTTTTGGGGGGGGGGGTTTAAAGGTTTTGGGGGGGTTAAAAAGCTCTGTGGGGTCCGAGCATCCCTGAGGCAGTGGTACCCAGGGGGGGGGATAAGGACCACTGGGGGGGTCCCCAAAATTAGAGGGGGGGTCCCAAAAATTGCGGGGGGGTCTAGAGGATGGGGGGGACCCCAAAATTCGGGGGGGGGGGTCGGCAAAACCTTTTTGGGGGGGGGGTTTGCTTAAAAAAGCTCCGGGGGGTTCGAGCATCCCTGAGGCAGTGGTACCCGGGAGAGGGGGGGTTATAGGCAGGGGGGGGTCCCCAAAATTAGAGGGGGTGTCCCAAAAATTGGGGGGGGTCTAGAGGATGGGAGGGACCCCAAAATTCGGGGGGGGGGGGTCGGCAAAACGCTTTGGGGGGGGGGGTTTGCTTTAAAAAGCTCTGTGGGGTTCGAGCATCCCTGAGGCAGTGGTACCCGGGAGGGGGGGAGGGTATAAGGAGGGGGGGTCCCCAAAATTAAAGGGGGGGGTCCCCAAAAATTTGGGGGGGTCCTAAAAATTGGAGGGGGGGTTTCAAGATGGGGGGGTCACCAGAATTTTGGGGGGGGGGGGCTTTAAAGTTTTGGGGGGGTTAAAAACCTCCAGGGGGTTCGAGCATCCCTGAGCATCCCGGGGAGTGGGGGGGAAAAGGGGGGTTTTTTTTTGGGGGGGGGCGTGATTTTGGGGGGTTTTTCGTGGCGGGGGGGCCGTGGGTGATGTTCCCCGTGTGTCCCCCCCCCCGCAGGAACAAAATCTTGATTTTTGGGCTGTTTGAGGAGACGGCGTTGGCCGCGTTCCTCTCCTACTGCCCCGGCATGGACGTGGCGCTGCGCATGTACCCCCTGAAGTAATTCTGGGGGGGGGGCTTCGGGCTGGGGGGGGGGCTACAAAATCTTTTGGGGGGGGATTCAAAGTTTAGGGGGGGGGCTTCAGTTTGGGGGGGGGGACGAAGCTGGGGACCCCCCCTTTTCCAAGGGGTGAGGGGAAAGGGCTGAGCCCCCCCCCAAAGGGGTTCGTGGATAAAAAGGGGAGGGGGCTTGGAATTGGGGGGGGGGCGAAAATTGGGGGGGGGCTACAAAATCTTTTGGGGGGGGGGTTCAAAGTTTAGGGGGGGGGCTTTAATTTGGGGGGGGGACAAAACTGGGGAGCCCCCCTTTTCCCAAGGGATGAGGGAAAAGGGCTGAGCCCCCCCCGAGGTTGGGGAAAGAAAGAGGAGGGGGCTTGGAAATGGGGGGGGGGGGGCTTTATTCTCGGGGTGTCCCTTTATTCTGGGGGGGTTTCCTTCATTTCGGGGGGGTCCCTTTATTTTATGGGGGGGTCCTTTTATTTTCAGGGGGGGTCCCGTTATTTTAGGGGTCTCCTTCATTTTGGGGGGGTCTCTTTATTTCGGGGGGTTCCCTTTGTTTTCGGGGGTTCCCTTTCTTTAATGGGGGGTTCCTTTATTTCGGGGGTGTCCCTTCATTTTGGGGGGGTCCCTTTACTTTCGGGGGGGGTCCCTCTATTTTGGGGGTTTCCTTTATTATCGGGGGGGTCCCCTTATTTTATGGGGGGGTCCTTTTATTTCGGGGGGGTCCTTTTATTTTGGGGGGGTCCCTCTATTTTCGGGGCTTTCCTCTAGTTTCGGGGTTCCCTTTATTATCGGGGTTTCCTTCATTTCGGGGGGGGGTCTCTTTATTTTGGGGGGGTTTCCTTTATTTTAGGGGTTCCCTTTATTTCGGGGGGGTCCCATTATTTTATGGGGGGGTCCTATTATTTTAGGGGGGTCCCTTTACTTGGGGGGAGTCCCTTTATTTGGGGCATTTCCCTCTATTTTCGGGGCTTTCCTCTATTTTCGGGGTTTCCTTCATTTCGGGGGGGGTCTCTTTATTTTGGGGGGGTTTCCTTTATTTTAGGGCTTTCCTTCATTTCGGGGGGGTCCCTTTTATTATCGGGGGTGTCCCTTTATTTTGGGGGGGTTCCCTTTATTTGGGGGGGGTCCTTTCCCTCTCCCTCCCCCTCCCCATCCCCTCGCTCTTTTCTTCTCGTTTTTTCCCGTTTTTTTTCCCTTTTTTTCCCCGTTTTTTCTCTCTCTCTCTCTCCGGGGGGGTCTCTTCCCTCTTCCCCCCCCTCTCTAACCCCCCCTCTGTTTATTCCTGCCCCCCCCAGACCCAGCTGCTGGTTCTGTGCCTTTCCATACAGTCCCTTCATTTCGGGGGGTGGGGGGGTCCCTTTATTCTCGGGGTCTCCCTTTATTTTGGGGGGGTTCCCTTCATTTCGGGGGGGTCCCCTTATTTTATGGGGGGGTCCTTTTATTTTCAGGGGGGGTCCCGTTATTTTAGGGGTCTCCTTCATTTTGGGGGGGGTCTCTTTATTTCGGGGGGTTCCCTTTGTTTTTTGGGGGGGTCCCTTTATTTTAGGGGTTCCCTTTATTTTGGGGGGGTTTCCTTCATTTCGGGGGGGTCCCTTTATTATCGGGGGGGTCCTTTTATTTTTAGGCTCTCCCTTTAATTTGGGGGGGTCCCTTTATTTGGGGGGGGTCCCTCTATTTTCGGGGCTTTCCTCTATTTTCGGGGTTCCCTTTATTATCAGGGGGGTCCCTTCATTTCGGGGGGGTTTCCCTTTATTCTGGGGGGGTTTCCTTTATTTTAGGGGTTCCCTTTATTTCGGGGGGGTCCCCTTATTTTATGGGGGGTCCTTTTATTTCGGGGGGGTCCCTTTACTTGGGGGGGGTCCCTTTATTTGGGGCATTTCCCTCTATTTTCGGGGTTTCCTTCATTTCAGGGGGGTCTCTTTATTTTGGGGGGCTTTCCTCTATTTTAGGGGTTCCCTTCATTTCGGGGGGGGTCCTTTTTATTATCGGGAGTGTCCCTTTATTTGGGGGGGTTCCCTTTATTTGGGGGGGTCCTTTCCCCCTCCCTCCCCCCTCCCCTTCCCCTCGCTCTTTTCTTCCCGTTTTTTCCCGTTTTCCCGTTTTTTTTCCCCGTTTTTTCTCTCTCTCTCTCTCCGGGGGGGTCTCTTCCCTCTTCCCCCCCCCTCTCTAACCCCCCCTCTGTTTATTCCTGCCCCCCCCAGACCCAGCTGCTGGTTCTGTGCCTTTCCATACAGTCCCTTCATTTCGGGGGGGGGGGTCCCTTTATTCTCGGGGTCTCCCTTCATTTTGGGGGGGTTTCCTTCATTTCGGGGGGGTCCCCTTTATTTTATGGGGGGGTCCTTTTATTTTCAGGGGGGGTCCCGTTATTTTAGGGGTCTCCTTCATTTTGGGGGGGGTCTCTTTATTTCGGGGGGTTCCCTTTATTTTCGGGGGTTCCCTTTCTTTAATGGGGGGTTCCTTTATTTCGGGGGTGTCCCTTCATTTTGGGGGGGTCCCTTTACTTTCGGGGGGGTCCCTCTATTTTGGGGGTTCCCTTTATTATCGGGGGGGTCCCCTTATTTTATGGGGGGGTCCCTCTGTTCGGGGGGGGGTCCCTTTACTTGGGGGGGTCCCTCTATTTTCGGGGCTTTCCTCTAGTTTCGGGGTTCCCGTTATTATCGGGGGGGGTCCCTTCATTTCGGGGTCCTTTATTCTGGGGGTTTCCTTTATTTTAGGTTCCCTTTATTTCGGGGGTCCCCTTATTTTATGGGGGTCCTTTTATTTCGGGGTCCCTTTATTCGGGGTCCCTCTATTTTCGGGGCTTTCCTCTAGTTTCGGGGTTTCCTTCATTTCGGCTCTTTATTTTGGGGGGGTTTCCTTTATTTTAGGGCTTTCCTTCCTTTCGGGGGGGTCCCTTTTATTATCGGGGTTGTCCCTTTATTTGGGGGTTCCCTTTATTTGGGGTCCTTTCCCCCTCCCTCCCCCTCCCCATCCCCTCGCTCTTCTCTTCCCTTTTTTCCCCGTTTTTTTTCGGGTTTTTTCCCCGTTTTTTCTCTCTCTCTCTCTCCGGGGGGGTCTCTTCCCTCTTCCCCCCCCCTCTCTCTAACCCCCCCTCTGTTTATTCCTGCCCCCCCCAGACCCAGCTGCTGGTTCTGCACCTTTCCATACAGTCCTTTCATTTCGGGGGGGGGGGTCCCTTTATTCTCGGGGTCTCCCTTCATTTTGGGGGGGTTTCCTTCATTTCG
Source organism: Archilochus colubris (assembly GCA_023079485.1). Lineage (NCBI taxonomy): Eukaryota > Metazoa > Chordata > Aves > Apodiformes > Trochilidae > Archilochus > Archilochus colubris. Next base: position 172,613 of record JALBCY010000045.1, read on the forward strand.
GGGGGGTCCCTTTATTTTATGGGGGGGTCCTTTTATTTTCAGGGGGGGTCCCGTTATTTTAGGGGTCTCCTTCATTTTGGGGGGGGTCTCTTTATTTCGGGGGGGTCCCTTTATTTTCGGGGGTTCCCTTTCTTTAATGGGGGGTTCCTTTATTTCGGGGGTGTCCCTTCATTTTGGGGGGGTCCCTTTACTTTCGGGGGGGTCCCTTTATTTTAGGGGTTCCCTTTAGTCCGGGGGGGTCCCCTTAATTTGGGGGGGGTCCCTCTATTCGGGGGGGTCCCTTTACTTGTGGGGGGTCCCTCTATTTTCGGGGCTTTCCTCTAGTTTCGGGGTTCCCTTTATTATCGGGGTTTCCTTCATTTCGGGGGGGGGGTCCTTTTACTTTCGGGGGGGTCCCTTTATTTTAGGGGTTCCCTTTATTCTCGGGGGTCTCCCTTTATTTGGGGGCCTTTCCTTTCCCTCTCCCCTCCTTCCTTCCTCTTTTTCTTCCCTTTTTTCCCTTTTTTCTTCTCGTTTTTTCCCTTTTTTCCCGTTTTTTCCGTTTTTCCGGGTTTTTCCCCGTTTTTTCTCGCTCTCTCTCTCCGGGGGGGTCTCTGCCCTCTTCCCCCCCCCCTCTCTAACCCCCCCTTTATCTATTCCCCCCCCCCCCAGACCCAGCTGGTGGTTCTGCGCCTTCCCATACAGTTTCCTCATCTTCGTTTACGACGAGATCCGCAAGCTCATCCTGCGCCGCAACCCCGGAGGTGGGGAGGGGGCTCCGGGTCCGGCTCCGGGGGGGCTTCATCCCCTTTTTCCTGGGGGGGGGCACCTTATTTTGGGTTCATTTCTGTCCCTCCCACCCCCCCCACCCCTTTTAACCCCCCCTTTTTCTTTTCTCTTCACAGGATGGGTGGAAAAAGAAACTTATTACTGAACACCCCCCCCACCCAAGCCCCCTCCCCAAACCCCCCCCCCTTATTTTGCCGACCCCCCCCCACCCCAAACCCCCCCTTAAATGGGGGGGGGGGGCTCCTCGCCTTATAAATGGGGAAAAGGAGGGAGGGTGCTGGGGGTTGTTGAGGGGGTGAGGACCCCCACCCAAGGGTTATGGACCTGGACCCCCGTGTTGTTTCCCGTTCCTCGTTGTGTTGTGTGGAAAAAGAAGAAAAATGAGAAAAAAAATAAAATAAAAAAAAATAAAGTAAAGAAAAAACCCCCCCGGGAAAAAAAAATAATAATAAAAAAAAAATAAAAAAAAAAAAATAGGGAAATTATGAAAAAAAACCCAAAAAATAAAATAATAATAAAATAAAATAAAATAAAATAAAATAAAATAAAATAAAATAAAATAAAATGAAATAAAATAAAAAAATGGGAAAAGGAAAAGGAAAAAAAGAACTGAAAGTGATGGAAATGGAAATAAAAGAAATAAAAAGAAATGAAAATAAAAAAAAGCCCCAAACCGGTGACAAATCCTCCTGAATTTCCCCTAAAAACAAGGGGGGGACAAAAGGGGGCAGAAGGGACAATGGGGGCACGAACTGGGAGCACTGGGAGCGATGGGGATGGGAGTGGGGGCACTGGGAGCCGAACTGGGGGAACTGGGAGGGGGACTGGGGACACTGGGAGAGGAACTGGGAGCAATGGGAGTGATGAGAATGGGACTGGGGGCACTGGGAGCCAAACTGGGAGTGATGTGAATGGGACTGGGGGGACTGGGAGCTGAACTGGGGGCACTGGGAGTGATGAGAATGGGACTGGGGGCATTGGGAGAGGAACTGGGAGTACTGGGAGTGATGGGAATGGGAGTGGGAGCACTGGGAGCCAAATTGGGGGCACTGGGAGCTGAACTGGGAGCACTGGGAGCTCATCTGGGGGAACTGGGAGCGATGAGAATGGGACTGGGGGGACTGGGACACACACTGGGGGAACTGGGAGGGGGACTGGGGGCACTGGGAGGGGAACTGGGAGTGATGTGAATGGGACTGGGAGCACTGGGAGCTGAACTGGGAGCTCTGGGAGCTCATCTGAGGGAACTGGAAGCCAAACTGGGGGAACTGGGAGCGATGGGAATGGGACTGGGGGCACTGGGACACAAACTGGGGGCACTGAGAGGGATGGGAGGGGGACTCTGAGTGATGGGAATGGAACTGGGAGGGAACTGGGAGCACTGGGAGATCAACTGGGAGCACTGGGAGCTGAACTGGGGCACTGGGAGCCGAACGGAGGGAACTGGGAGTGATGAGAATGGGACTGGGGGGACTGGGACACGAAGTGGGGGCACTGGGAGCCGAACTGGGAGCACTGGGAACGATGTGAATGGGACTGGGGGGACTGGGACACGAACTGGGTGAACTGGGAGGGGGACTGGGAGCACTGGGAGAGGAACTGGGAGCAATGGGAGTGATGGAGGCACTGGGACACAAACTGGGTGAACTGGGAGGGGGACTGAGGGCACTGGGAGCGATGTGAATGGGACTGGGGGCACTGGGACACAAACTGGTTGCACTGGGAGCAATGGGAATGGGACTGGGGGGACTGGAACACGAACTGGTTGAACTGGGAGGGGGACTGGGGGCACTGGGAGCCGAACTGGGAGCGATGTGAATGGGACTGGGGGGACTGGGACACAAACTGGGTGAACTGGGAGCCGAACAGGGAGCACTGGGAGCCGAACTGGGGGCACTGGGAGCTCATCTGGGGGCACTGGGAGTGATGAGAATGGGACTGGGGGCACTGGGACACGAACTGGGTGAACTGGGAGAGGGACTGGGAGCACTGGGAGCCGAACAAGGGGAAGTGGGAGTGATGAGAATGGGACTGGGGGCACTGGGAGAGGAACTGGTTGAACTGGGAGGGGGACTGGGGGCAGTGGGAGCCGAACTGGGAGCGATGTGAATGGGACTGGGGGCACTGGGAGCTGAACTGGGGGCACTGGGAGCTGAACTGGGAGCACTGGGAGCCGAATTGGGAGCACTGGGAGCCGAATTGGGAGCACTGGGAGCTGAACTGGGGGCACTGGGAGCTGAACTGGGGACACTGGGAGCTCAACTGGGGGAACTGGGAGCTCAACTGGGGGAACTGGGAGCTGAACTGGGGACACTGGGAGCTGAACTGGGGGAACTGGGAGGGAGGAGGAGGACTCTGGGAGCAATGGGAATGGGACTGGGGGGACTGGGAGCTGAACTGGGAGCACTGGGAACAATAAAGGTGATGGGGAGACCAGGGCTGTGTGTACTGGTGTGCAACTGGGAGCACTGGGAGCTCATGTAGGGGGAACTGGAAGCCGAACTGGGGGAACTGGGAGCAATGGGAATGGGACTGGGGCCACTGGAACACAAACTGGGAAACAAACTGGGGGCACTGGGAGCAATGGAAGGGGGACTCTGAGTGATGGGAATGGAACTGGGAGCTGAACTGGGAGCACTGGGAGCCGAACTGAGGGCACTGGGAGGGACGGGGAGGGCACTGGGAGCACTGGGAGCTGAACTGGAAGCACTGGGAGCTCATCTGAGGGAACTGGGAGTGATGGGAATGGGACTGGGGGCACTGGGACACAAACTGGGGGCACTGGGAGGGATGGGAGGGGGACTCTGAGTGATGGGAATGGAACTGGGAGGGAACTGGGAGCACTGGGAGATCAACTGGGAGCACTGGGAGATCAACTGGGAGCACTGGGAGCTCATCTGGGGGAACTGGGAGTGATGTGAATGGGACTGGGGGCACTGGGACATGAACTGGGGGAACTGGGAGGGGGACTGGGAGCACTGGGAGCCGAACTGGGAGCACTGTGAGCTGAACTGGGGACACTGGGAGCTGAACTGGGAGCACTGGGAGCTGAACTGGGGGAACTGGGAGCTGAACTGGGGACACTGGGAGCTGAACTGGGGACACTGGGAGCTGAACTGGGGACACTGGGAGCTGAACTGGGGGAACTGGGAGGGAGGAGGAGGGCACTGGGAGCAATGGGAATGGGACTGGGGGGACTGGGACACAAACTGGGTGAACTGGGAGAGGGACTGGGAGCACTGGGAGCCGAACAAGGGGAAGTGGGAGTGATGAGAATGGGACTGGGGGCACTGGGAGAGGAACTGGGAGCAATGGGAGTGATGGGAATAGGACTGGGGGGACTGGGACAAAAACTGGGTGAACTGGGAGGGGGACTGGGGGCACTGGGAGCTGAACTGGGAGTGATGTGAATGGGACTGGGGGCACTGGGAGCTGAACTGGGGGCACTGGGAGGGGGACTGGGGGCACTGGGAGCCGAACTGGGAGCTCTGGGAGCTGAACTGGGAGCACTGGGAGCCGAACTGGGAGCACTGGGAGCCGAACTGGGAGCACTGGGAGCTCATCTGGGGGAACTGGGAGCGATGTGAATGGGACTGGGGGCACTGGGACATGAACTGGGGGAACTGGGAGGGGGACTGGGAGCACTGGGAGCCGAACTGGGAGCACTGGGTGCTGAACTGGGGGAACTGGGAGCTTAACTGGGGGAACTGGGAGCTGAACTGGGGACACTGGGAGAGGAACTGGGAGCACTGGGAGCTCATCTGGGGGAACTGGGAGTGATGTGAATGGGACTGGGGGCACTGGGACACAAACTGGTTGAACTGGGAGCCGAACTGGGAACACTGGGAGCCGAAGTGGGAGCACTGGGAGCCGAACTGGGAGCTCTGGGAGCTGAACTGGGAGCACTGGGAGCCGAACTGGGAGCACTGGGAGCCGAACTGGGAGCACTGGGAGCTCATCTGCGGGAACTGGGAGCGATGTGAATGGGACTGGGGGGACTGGAAGCTGAACTGGGTGAACTGGGAGCCGAACTGGGAGCACTGGGAGCCGAACTGGGAGCACTGGGAGCCGAACTGGGAGCACTGGGAGCACTGATACTCCACTTCCGGACTCCACTTCCGGACTCCACCTCCGGACTCCACTTCCGGACTCCACTTCCGGACTCCACCTCCAGACTCCACCTCCGTACCCCGCTACTTCCGGACTCCATTTCCCGTGATGCCCCGTGCCCGTTCCGCCACCTTCCCGCCGTGCTTTGCGCCGCCCCCTCTCCCGTTCCTCCCGCCGCCGCCATGTTCCTGCAGTGCTACACGGGCCGGGGCGGGGAGCGCGTCTACACCCTAAAAGTACCGAAACTGAGGGGAAAATGGGGCCGAATCGGGAAAATCCCCCGCGGGGAAGCATCGGGAAGGGTGAAACGTTCATTCTGTGGTGGTTTTGTTTCTCTTTGGGCAGAAAGTGTCTCCGGACGGGCAGCCCACCCGCTCTGCTCACCCGGCTCGCTTCTCCCCTGACGACAAGTTCTCCCGGCACCGCCTGGTTCTGAAGAAAAGGTTCGGGGTTCTGCTGACCCAGGCGCCGAGACCGGTTCTGTGAGGACAAAGCAGCCGCTCCGGGTCGGTTCGGTTCGGGGCCGAGCGAAGGATGAGAAATAAAAAGCAGTGAAACGGATCCGGTGGGTTCGGGTCGGGTCGGGTCGGTTCGGGAGGGGTTCGAATCGCAGGGAGGGAGAAAATGGAGTTTTTTCCACTCAAAATGACCTTTTCCCTGCAGAATTCCTCCTTTTCCTCCCCAAAACCCCATTTTCTCCCCAAAATCCCATTTTTTCCCTCAAAATTACATTTTTACCCAAAAATCCCATTTTTTCACTGCAGAATTCCTCCTTTTCTCCAAAAATGCCCTTTTTTCCCTCTAAATGACCTTTTTCCTGCAGAATTCCTCCTTTTCCTCCCCAAAACCCCTTTTTTTTCCCCTCAAAATGACATTTTTTCCCAAAAATGCCTTTTTTTCCCTCAAAATGACCTTTTTTCCCTGCAGAATCCCATTTTCCTTCCCAAAATGCCATTTTTTCCCTCAAAATTAACATTTTTACCCAAAAATTCCATTTTTTCCCTGCAGAATTCCTTTTTTTCCCCAAAAATCCCATTTTTTCCCTCAAAATTACATTTTTACCCAAAAATTCCATTTTTTCACTGCAGGATTCCTCTTTTTCTCCAAAAATGCCCTTTTTTCCCCTCAACAATGACCTTTTTCCTGCAGAATTCCTCTTTTTCCTCCCCAAAATCCCATTTTTTCCCTCAAAATTACATTTTTACCCAAAAATCCCATTTTTTCCCTCAAAATGACCTTTTTTCCCTGCAGAATCCCATTTTCCTTCCCAAAATGCCATTTTTTCCCTCAAAATCAATATTTTTCCCCAAAAATGCCATTTTTTTCCCTCAAAATGACATTTTTCCCCCAAAATTCAATTTTTTCACTGCAGGATTCCTCTTTTTCCCCAAAAATGCCGTTTTTTCCCTCTAAATGACCTTTTTCCTGCAGAATTCCTCTTTTTCCTCCCCCAAATCCCATTTTTTCCCTCAAAATTACATTTTTTCCCCAAAAATGCCATTTTTTCCCTCAAAATGACCTTTTTTCCCTGCAGAATCCCATTTTCCTTCCCAAAATGCCATTTTTTCCCTCAAAATTAACATTTTTACCCAAAAGTTCCATTTTTTCTCTGCAGAATTCCTTTTTTTCCCCAAAAATCCCATTTTTTCCCTCAAAATTACATTTTCCCCCAAAAATGCCGTTTTCTTCCTGCAGGATTCCTCGTTTTCCCCCAAAATGCCCTTTTTTCCCTCAAAATCCCATTTCTCTCCCAAATCCCGTTTTTTTTCCCTGCAGAATTTCTGGGTTTTTCCTAAAAATGCAATTTCTGCTCCCAGTGCTCCCAGTTCAGCTCCCAGTGCTCCCAGTGCTCCCAGTTCGGCTCCCAGTGCTCCCAGTTCAGCTCCCAGTGCTCCCAGTCCCATTCTCATCACTCCCAGTTCCCCCCATTCGGCTCCCAGTGCTCCCAGTTCAGCTCCCAGTTCAACCAGTTCCTCTCCCAGTGTCCCCAGTCCCATTCCCATCGCTCCCAGTGCCCCCAGTTCCTCTCCCAGTGCCCCCAGTCCCATTCACATCGCTCCCAGTTAGGCTCCCAGTGCCCCCAGTCCCCCTCCCAGTTCAACCAGTTCGTGTCCCAGTCCCCCCAGTCCCATTCTCATCACTACCAGTACTCCCAGTCCCCCTCCCAGTGCTCCCAGTTGATATCCCAGTGCTCCCAGTTGATCTCCCAGTGCTCCCAGTTCCCTCCCAGTTCCATTCCCATCACTCAGAGTCCCCCTCCCACCCCTCCCATTGTCCCCAGTTTGTGTCCCAGTTCCCCTCCCAGTGCTCCCAGTTGAGCTCCCAGTGCCCCCAGTTTGTATCCCAGTGCTCCTAGTCCACTCCCAGTTCCCCCAGATGAGCTCCCAGTGCCCCCAGTTCAGCTCCCAGTTCTATTCCCATCACTCAGAGTCCCCCTCCCATCACTCCCAGTGCCCCCAGTTTGTCCCAGTTTGTGTCCCAGTGCCCCCAGTCCCATTCCCATCACTCCCAGTCCCCCCAGTTCAGCTCCCAGTGCTCCCAGTTCCCTCCCAGTTCCATTCCCATCACTCCAAGTCCCCCTCCCATCACTCCCAGTGCCCCCAGTCCCATTCCCATTGCTCCCAGTTCCCCCAGTTCAGCTCCCAATGTCCCCAGTTCAGCTCCCAGTGCTCCCAGTTGCACACCAGCACACACAGCCCCGATGTCTCCATCACCTTTATTGTCCCCAGTGCTCCCAGTTCAGCTCCCAGTCCCATTCCAATTGCTCCCAGTTCCTCCAGTTCAGCTCCCAGCGCTCCCAGTGCTCCCAGTTCAGCTCCCAGTGCCCCCAGTTCAGCTCCCAGTGCCCCCAGTTCAGCTCCCAGTCCCATTCCCATTGCTCCCAGTTCAGCTCCCAGTTCCCCCAGTTCAGCTCCCAGCGCTCCCAGTCTGTGTCCCAGTGCCCCCAGTCCCATTCCCATCGCTCCCAGATCCCCCAGTTCAGCTCCCAATGTCCCCAGTTGAGCTCCCAGTGCTCCCAGTTGCACACCAGTACACACAGCCCCGATGTCTCCATCACCTTTATTGTCCCCAGTGCTCCCAGTTCAGCTCCCAGTCCCATTCCCATTGCTCCCAGTTCCTCCAGTTCAGCTCCCAGCACTCCCAGTCCGTGTCCCAGTGCTCCCAGTTCAGCTCCCAGTGCCCCCAGTTCAGCTCCCAGCGCTCCCAGTCTGTGTCCCAGCGCCCCCAGTTCCCTCCCGGTCCCTCCCAGTCTCCTCCCAGTGGCTGAGGAGCTGCCGGCACTGGTTGTGCCTGGTTCCGGTGTAGTTCAGTACCAGTGCTCCCAGTTCACCCAGTTCGTGTCCCAGTCCTCCGAGTCTCATTCCCATCGGTCCCAGTACCCCCATTTCGGATCCCAGTTCATCTCCCAGTGCTCCCAGTTGATCTCCCAGTGCTCCCAGTTCCCTCCTAGTTCCATTCCCATCACTCAAGAGTCCCCCTCCCATTACTCCCAGTGCCCCCAGTTTGTGTCCCAGTGCCCCCAGTCCCATTCCCATTGCTCCCAGTTTCCCCAGTTCAGCTCCCAATGTCCCCAGTTGATCTCCCAGTGCTCCCAGTTGCACACCAGCACACACAGCCCCGATGTCTCCATCACCTTTATTGTCCCCAGTGCTCCCAGTTCAGCTCCCAGTCCCATTCCCATTGCTCCCAGTTCCCCCAGTTCAGCTCCCAGCGCTCCCAGTCTGTGTCACAGTGCCCCCAGTCCCATTCCCATCGCTCCCAGTTCCCCCAGTTGATCTCCCAGTGCTCCCAGTTGCACACCAGCACACACAGCCCCGATGTCTCCATCACCTTTATTGTCCCCAGTGCTCCCAGTTCAGCTCCCAGTCCCATTCCCATTGCTCCCAGTTCCCCCAGTTCAGCTCCCAGCGCTCCCAGTCTGTGTCCCAGCGCTCCCAGTTCCCCCAGTTCAGCTCCCAGCACTCCCAGTCTGTGTCCCAGTTCCCTCCCGGTCCGTCCCAGTCTGCTCCCAGTGGCTGAGGAGCTGCCGGCACTGGTTCTGCCTGGTTCCGGTGTAGGTTCGGTACCGGTGCTCCCAGTTCAGCTCCCAGTTCCCCCAGTTCAGCTCCCAGCACCCCCAGTTCCCTCCCGGTCCGTCCCAGTCTGCTCCCAGTGGCTGAGGAGCTGCCGGCACTGGTTCTGCCTGGTTCCGGTGTAGGTTCGGTACCGGTGGATCAGGGGGGGGTTCCCGTGCAGCCGGTACCGGGTCCCCAGCGCCCCCTGCGCGGTGCCCGCCCCGTACAGGACCCTCCGCACCCTCGCGTGGGACAGCGCGGCCGCGCAGAGCGCGCAGGGCTCGCGTGTCAGGTACACGTCACACCGGGTCAGGAGGTGTCCGCCCGTGACGTCATGCCCGCCCCGCCCCGTGACGTCACCCTCGCCCCGCCCCGTGACGTCACGCTGCCGCCGAGCCACCTCCTCCAGGCAGAGCAGAGCCGCGTGGGCCAGGGGGTGACCCCCGCGGCGACCGTCGTGGGACACGGCCACCAGGGTGCCCACGGACACCCCCCCCGTGGGCACTGAGGTCCCCAGGGACACCACGGGGGTCACCGGGGACACCTCGGGACATGGGGACATCGACACGGGTGGCACTGGGGATGTCCCCGAGGTCCCCACGGACACCCCCCCCGTGGGCACAGAGGTCCCCAGGGACACCACGGGGGTCACCGGGGACACCTGGGGACACGGGGACACCGACACGGGTGGCACTGGGGACGTCCCCGATGTCCCCACTGTCCCCGATGTCACCACGGACACTCGTGGTGGCCCCACGGACACTGCCCCGGGTGGCACCGCTGTCCCCTGGGCCCCTCCTGTCCCTGAAGTCCCCAAGGTCCCCAGAGCCACCCCCACCCCTGGGGTCCCCACTGTCCCCTCTGTCCCCTGTGTCCCTGATGTCCCCAAGGTCCTCACTGTCCCTGCCATCCCCATTGTCCCCCCTGTCCCCATTGTCCCCTCTGTCCCTGATGTCCCCAGAGCCACCCCTGTCCCTGGGGTCCTTTCTGTCCCCTCTGTCCCCAATGTCCCCTCTGCCACCCCTGTCCCCAAGGTCCCTCCTGCCCCTGATGTCCCCAGTGTCCCCTCTGTCCCCAGAGCCACCCCTGTCCCTGGGGTCCTTTCTGTCCCCCCTGTCCCCGATGTCCCCAAGGTCCCTTCTGTCCCCATTGTCCCCCCTGTCCCCTTTGTCCCCATTGTCCCCCCTGTCATTTCTGTCCCCATTGTCCCCCCTGTCCCCAACATCCCCTCTGTCCCCCCTGTCCCCTCTGTCCCCAGAGCCACCCCTGTCCCTGAGGTCCTTCCTGTCCCCAATGTCCCCTCTGTCCCTGACATCCCCAGAGCCACCCCTGTCCCTGAGGTCCTTTCTGTCCCCAATGTCCCCTCTGCCCCCACTGTCCCCGTTGTCCCCTCTGTCCCCAAGGTCCCTCCTGCCCCTGATGTCCCCAACATCCCCTCTGTCCCCATTGTCCCCTCTGTCCCCTCTGTCCCCATTGTCCCCAAGGTCCCTCCTGCCCCTGATGTCCCCAGTGTCCCCATTGTCCCCCCTGTCCCCATTGTCCCCCCTGTCCTCTCTGCCCCCCCTGTCCCCTCTGCCCCCATTGTCCCCTCTGTCCCCACTGCCCCCTCTGTCCCCAAGGTCCCTCCTGCCCCTGATGTCCCCAGTGTCCCCAACATCCCCTCTGTCCCCATTGTCCCCCCTGTCCCCGTTGTCCCCTCTGTCCCCCCTGCCCCCTCTGTCCCCAACATCCCCCCTGTCCCCTCTGTCCCCTCTGTCCCCTCTGCCCCCCCTGTCCCCTCTGTCCCCTCTGCCCCCCCTGTCCCCTTTGTCCCCCCTGTCCCCGTTGTCCCCCCTGTCCCCCCTGTCCCCTCTGCCCCCATTGTCCCCCCTGTCCCCAACATCCCCATTGTCCCCCCTGCCCCCCCTGTCCCCTCTGCCCCCCCTGCCCCCTCTGTCCCCACTGCCACCACCGCTGCCCCCGCTGCCACCATTCCCCTCCTTGCCCCCCTCCTGGCCGCCCCCAGTGCCACCCCCATGGCCGCCACCGCCACCGCCACCTCCGTGGGGGTCAGGGAGTGGCTGTCCCCCCCGCCCCCGGGATGTCCCCTCGGGTCCCCTCCCCGGGACACCCAAGGCCACAGCCCCGCTGCCACCGCTGCCACCGCCTCGGCACCCGGGGACGGCGCCCGCGCGGGGACCCAGACCCGGAACGGGGGACCCAGGAGTGTCCCCAAGGAGGGGGGGACGAGGGACGGGGGGGGACACGGGGACACGGGGACGCTCGGGATGTCCCCAGGGCCACCAGGGCCACCTGGGGTCACGGTGTCCCCAAGGCCACCAGAGCCACCTGGGGTCACGGTGTCCCTAAGGCCACCAGGGCCACCTGGGGTCACGGTGTCCCCAGTGTCCCCCCCAATGTCCCCAGTGTCCCCCCCAGTGTCCCCAGGGCCACCACAGCCCCCAGTAAGGGTCACGGTGTCCCCCCCAGTGTCCCCCCCAGGGCCACCACCTCCTCCAGGGCTCGCAGTGTCCCCGATGTCCCCAGCGATGTCCCCAGGGGTGGCTCTCGCGGTGACGTCGCCGGTGACGTCATCAGGGACGTGCAGGACATCACCTGTGACGTCATCAACACCACAGGGTCACAGCGGCTCCCAGTAACCCCTCCCAGTCCCCCCCAATCCCCTCCCAGTCTATCCCAGTCCCTCAAAATCCCCCCATTCCCCTTCCAGTCCATCCCAGTTCCTCCCAATCCCCTCCCAGTCCCTCCCAATCCCCTCCCAGTCCATCCCAATCCCCTCCCAGTTCCTCCCAATCCCCTCCCAGTCCCCCCCCCTCCCCTCCCAGTACCTCCCAATCCCCTCCCAGTCCATCCCAATCCCACCCCAGTCCTCTCCCAGTCCCTCAAAATCCCCCCATTCCTTCCAGTCCATCCCAGTCCCTCCCAATCCCCCCAGTGCACCCAGTTCCTCCCAATCCCTCCCAGTCCCCCCAATCCCCTCCCAGTACCCCCAGTTCCCCCAAATCCCCTCCCAGTACCTCCCAGTCCTATCCCAATCCCCCCAGTTCCTCCCAATCCTCCCAGTCCACCCCAGTTCCTCCCAGTCCCTCCCAACCTCCCAGTCCATCCCAGCCCCTCCAGTCCCCTGTCCCACCCAATCCCCTCCCAGTTCCCCCAATCCTCTCCCAGTCCACCTACTTCCTCCCAGTCCCACCCAATCCCCTCCCAGTCCCTCCCAATCCCCTCCCAGTCCCTCCCAGTCCCCCCCCCTCCCCTCCCAGTCCCTCCCAGTACCTGCGGGGGGGTCGGTTCCCAGCAGGATGTGTATCCCCTTTTCCCTTCCCCCCCCCGGAACCTTTTCCCCCCGGACCCTTTTGATGTGGGGGAGGTGGGGGAGGGGCCGGAAGTGACGCAGCTCCCGCACCGCACGCTCCGTCTCCCGCTTCCGGAGCACCGGGGCCGCCCAACCCCCCAGCAGGGGCAGCCCCGGCCCCTCCCCCACCCACGGCACCAGGCGGGGGGGGGGCTCGGGGGGGGGAGGGGAGGGGGGGCCGGGGGGGTCCCCAAAGCCCCCCCAGGGCAGGGAGAGGTCGGGGGGGAGCAGGAGGAGCAGCAGCCCCTCCCCCACCCTCGGCTTCTTGGGGGGGGGGTGGGGGGAGGGGTCCTGGGGGGGCTCCATGGGAACGATCCTGGGGGAAAAGGGGGACCTAAGATTAGACCCTCCCCACCTCTGAACACCCCCCAAGAACCCCCTAAGCCCTCTCCTCGACCCCTCCTCAAAGACCCCCCAAGGCCCTCCCCTCAAGGACCCCCAGAGGCCCTCCCCCGACCCTCCTCAGGACCCCCAATTTCCTCCTCCCCAGACCCCCTCCAAGGCCCTTCCCCTGGGACCCCCAGTTTCCTCTCCCCCAAAAGGGACCCCCACGGACCCCCAGGACCCTCTGAGGCCCCTCCCCACCCTTGAACCCCCTCTCAGACCCCCAAGTTTCTCCTCTGGCCTCCCAAAAGGACCCCCAGAGGGCCTCCCCACCCATAGAGACCCCCAAGGACCCCCCTGTTTCCTCTCCCCCCCAGCCCCTCCCTCAGGACCCCCAGATTTCCCCTCCCCCCCTCAGGACCCCCCCCCAAGTTTCCCCCCGTGACCTCTGACCCCTCCCTGACCCCCCCTCCCCTCCCCTCCCCTCACCCCCCGGTGCCGCCTCCTCCTCTGCTCCCCGCACGCTGTGGGAGTCGCGCCGGAAGTGACGCAACGGGAGAGGAGACGGAAAGGGAGGAAGGGAGGGAGGGGGGAGAGAGCGCCCCCTGGCGGCCGGAGGACTCGCGGGGAGCGGGGTGGGACCAGTACGGACCAGTAGGCACCAGTAAGGACCAGTATGGCATCAGTAGGGACCAGCAGGCACCAGTATGGCATCCGTAGGGACCAGTACGGACCAGTACGGACCAGTATGGACCAGTAAGCACCAGTATGGCATCCGTAGGGACCAGTATGGACCAGTACGGACCAGTATGGACCAGTAAGCACCAGTATGGACCATTAGGCATCAGCATGGACCAGTATGAACCAGTATGGCATCTGTAGGGACCATTATGGACCAGTATGGATCAGTATGGACCAGTACGGACCAGTACGGACCAGTATGGCATCCGTAGGGACCAGTATGGACCAGTATGACATCAGTAGAGACCAGTACAGACCAGTATGGACCAGTAGGCACCAGTAGGCACCAGTACAGACCAGTATGACATCAGTAGAGACCAGTATGGGGGGGACCAAGAACTGGGGGGGGTCCCAGTGGGACTGAGGCACAGGGGGGAAACTGAGGCACGAGTGGGGATACTGGTTCTGATGGGTCCCGGTTCTGGTGGGTCCCGGTTCCGATGGGTCCCAGTTCTGATGATCCCGGTTCTGGTGGGTTCTGGTCCCCATGGGGCAGGCGCTCTGGGTCCTGGTTCTTGGTGGGTCCCGGTTCCGGTGGGGGGGAACTCTATGAGCCCTGGTTCCGATGGGCCCCGGTTCTGATGGGCCTGGTTCTGATGGGCCCCAGTTCTGATGGACCCCGGTTCTGATGGGCCCTGGTTCCCATGGGGCAGGCGCAACGAGTCCTGGTTCTGATGGGGCAAGCTCTATGGGTCCTGGTTCTGGTGGGTCCCGGTTCTGGTGGGTCCCAGTTCCAGTGGGGTGGGTTCTCTGGGTCCTGGTTCCGATGATCCAGGTTCTGATGGGTCCCGGTTCTGGTGTGGGGGGGTTCTCCTGGTCCCGGTTCCGATGTGGGGGGTTCTCTGAGTCCCAGTTCCATTGGGGGGGTTCTCCTGGTCCCGGTTCTGATGGGGGGGTTCTCTGGGTCCTGGTTCTGATGGGGGGGCTCTATGGGTCCCGGTTCCGTTGGGAGGGGTTCTCTGGGTCCCGGTTCCTATGGGGGGGGGCTCTCTGGGTCCCGGTTCCGGTGTGGGGGGCTTCTCTGGGTCCTGGTTCCGTTGGGGCAGGTTCTCCTGGTCCCGGTTCTGATGGGGGGGTTCTCTGGGTCCTGGTTCCGGTGTGGGGGTTCTCTGGGTCCCGGTTCCTATGGGGCGGGCTCTCTGGGTCCCGGTTCTGGTGGGGGCGGTTCTCCTGGTCCCGGTTCCGTTGGGAGGGGTTTCTCTGGGTCCTGGTTCTGATGGGGGGGCTCTCTGGGTCCTGGTTCCGATGATCCAGGTTCTGAAGGGTCCCGGTTCTGATAGGGGGGGCTCTTTGGGTCCCGGTTCTGTTGGGGGGGGGCTCTCTGGGTCCCGGTTCCGGTGTGTGGGGGTTCTCTGGGTCCCGGTTCCGTTGGGGAGGTTCTCCTGGTCCCGGTTCCTATGGGGGTTCTCTGGGTCGGTTCGGTGTGTGGGGTTCTCCTGGTCCTGGTTCCGATGGGGGGCTCTGGGTCGGTTCGGTGTGGGGGTTCTCCTGGTCCGGTTCCGTTGGGGGCTCTCTGGGTCCCGGTTCGGTGTGGGGGCTCTCTGGGTCCCGGTTCCGGTGTGGGGGTTCTCCTGGTCCCGGTTCCGTTGGGAGGGGTTCTCTGGGTCCCGGTTCTGTTGGGGCAGATTCTCCTGGTCCCGGTTCTGATGGGGGGGCTCTCTGGGTCCCAGTTCCTATGGGGGGGGCTCTCTGGGTCCCGGTTCCGGTGTGGGGGGGCTCTCTGGGTCCCGGTTCCGGTGTGGGGGGGTTCTCCTGGTCCCGGTTCCGTTGGGCCCGCCCCCGGTGCCGTGGGGCGCATCTCCTGCCCCGGGGCGCAGGGGGGAGGTGACAGCAGCGGTGAGACGGCGCCTGCAGAGCCCCCCGCACCCCAAAACCCCCCGGGACCCCCCCAGAGAGACCCCCGGGACCCCCCCCCAAATCGTGGGACCCCCCCCCCAAACCGGGGGCCCCCCCAAACCGGGGGTCTCGCCCCAAATGGGGGTCCCACCCCACGAGTGGGGGTCCCGGCGCCTCCTCCTCCTCCTCCTCCTCCTCCTCCCAGGTAAGGGCTGGGGGCAGTGGGGACCCCCAAAATGGGGGCGTGGGGGGGACACCCTTTTTGGGGGGTGGGTGCAGCCCCCCTAAAATGGGGTCTGATCCCCCCCTAAAATGGGGTCTGAGCCCCCCTCCTTCTAGGTAGGGGATCGTGGGGGGCTCTGGGGGGTTCCTGGGGGGTCATGGCAGTGAGGACCCCCCCAAAATGGGGGGGGGCCTTGGGAAGGGGGTGGCCTCCCCCAATTTGCATCTTTGTTCCCCTGGGACCCCCCCCCGGAGCTTCCTGAGCCCCACCCGGGGGGAACTGAAACCCCAGAGGGGTCCCAGGGGGGTCCTGGGGATTTGGGGGGGTCCCGGGGGTCTTTGAGGGGTTCAAGGGGTCTGGGAGGGGTCCCAGAAATCTGGGGGGGGGTCCTGTGGGAGTTTTGGGGGGGGATTCCAGGGGTCTCTCGGGGTTCCCAGGGGGGTTTGGGGGTCCCAAGAACCTTTTGGGGGTCCCAGGGGTTTCTGGGGGGGTCTGGGAGGGGGGGGGGAGTCCTGGGGTTCTCTGGGGGGGGTCCCAGGGGTCTTGTGGGTGTCCGGGGGGGGTCCCCAGGGTTTTCTTTGGGGTCCTGGGGGTCTCTCGAGGGTTTGGGGGGGGTCCCAGGGTTCCCTTTTGGGTCCTGAGGGTTTTGGGGGGGGGTCTTGGGGGTCTCTGGGGAGTTCGGGGGGGGTCCCAGGGTTCCCTTTGGGGTCCTGGGGGATTTTGGGGGGGTCCCGGGGGTCTCTGGGAGGGTCCCAGGGTTCCCTTTTGGGTCCTGGGGGTTTTGGGGGGGGGGGTCCTGGGGGTCTCTGGGGAGTTCGGGGGGGGTCCCAGGGTTTCCTTTGGGGTCCTGGGGGATTTTGGGGGGGTCCCGGGGGTCTCTGGGAGGGTCCCAGGGTTCCCTTTTGGGTCCTGGGGGGTTTGGGGGGGGGGTTCCCGAGGGTCTCTGGGGACTTCAGGGGGGTCCTGGGGTTCCCTTTGGAGTCCTGGGGTCTCTGGGGGTTTTGGGGGGGGTCCCGGGGGTCTCTGAGGAGTTCAGGGGGGGTCCCGGGGGTCTCTGGGGGTTTTGGGGGGGTCCCGGGGGTCTCTGGGGGTTCCTGGGGTTCCCTCTGGGGTCCTGGGGGTCTCAGGGGAGTTCGGGGGGGTCCCAGGGTTTCCTTTGGGGTCCCGGGGGGTCTCAGGGGAGTTCGGGGGGGGTCCCGGGGTTCCCTTTGGGGTCCCGGGGGTCTCAGGGGAGTTCGGGGGGGGTCCCGGGGGTCTCTAAGGGGGTCCCGGGGTTTTTTTGGGGGGGGGTCCCTGTGTGACGCCCCCTCCTCCCGCAGGCTCCGTGTACACCACCCCCCCACTGCAGAGGAACGAGAGCGTGACCCCCGGTTTTGGGGGGTGCGGGGGGGGCTGGGTGGAGCCCGGACCCCTTTCCCTCACTGCCCCCCCCGGTTCCCCCCTGGTTCTGTTCTGCCGGTTCCGTTTGGACCTCCCGGTTTCGAGCGAGAACGTGTCGGTGAAGTGGTACCGGGTCTGCCCCCCCCGCGGGGGCTGCGGGGACCTCCAGGAGGAGGTGAAGGTTGGGGAGGGGGCTTGGTGCCCCCGGGGGGGTCTCTGCACCCTCAACCTCACCCTCTCCCCCCTCGCCCCCCACCACTCCGGGATCTATTACTGCCACGTCCGGCTGCGGGGGTTCGGTTCCGCCCACTCCTGCGGGACCTTCGTACGGAGCAGGGGTGAGGGGGGGTCCTAAATGGGTTCTGAGGGGGATTGAGGGGGTCCTGGGGGGTCCTAAACGGGTTCTGAGTGATATTAAGGGGGTCCAGAGAAGGTTTGAGGGATCCTGGGGGGTCCTATAGGGGTCCTGGGGGGCATTGAGGGGGTCCAGGGGGGTCCTGAGGGGGACCTGGGTGGGGTTGAGGGGGTTCTGAGTAATATTGAGGGGGTCTGGGGATGGTTTGAGGGGTCCTGGGGGATTGAGGGGGTCCTGGGGGATTGAGGGGTCCTGGGGGTTCTAAGGGGGTCCTGGGAGGGATTGAAGGGTCCTGGAGGGTCCTAAGAGGGTCCTGGGGGGGGTTGAGGGGGTTCTAAGTGATATTGAGGGGGTCCGGGGAAGGTTTGAGGGGTCCTGGAGGGGATTGAGGGGGTCCTGGAGGGTCCTAAGGGGGTCCTGGGGGGGGATTGAAGGGGTCCTGGGGGGGGATTGAGGGGGTCCCTGAGAGATCCTAAATGGGTTCTGAGGGGGATTGAGGGGGTCCTGGGGGTCCTAAACGGGTTCTGAGGATATTAAGGGGGTCCAGAGAAGGTTTGAGGGATCCTGAGGGGTTGAGGGGGTCCTGGGGGATTGAGGGGGTCCAGGGGGTCCTGAGGGGACCTGGGGGTTGAGGGTTCTGAGGATATTGAGGGGGTCTGGGGGGTTTGAGGGGTCCTGGGGGTCCTAAGGGGTCCAGGGTTTGAGGGGTCCTGGAGGGGATTGAAGGGGTCCTGGGGGTCCTAAGAGGGTCCTGGGGGTTGAGGGGTTCTGAGGGATATTGAGGGGGTCTGGGGAAGGTTTGAGGGGTCCTGGGGGTCCTAAGGGGGTCCAGGGAAGGTTTGAGGGGTCCTGGAGGGGATTGAAGGGGTCCTGGGGGTCCTAAGAGGGTCCTGGGGGATTGAGGGGGTTCTGAGTGATATTGAGGGGGTCTGGGGATGGTTTGAGGGGTCCTGGGGGACTGAGGGGTCCTGGAGGGTCCTAAGGGGGTCCTGGGGGACTGAGGGGTCCTGGGGGATTGAGGGGTCCTGAGAGATCCTAAATGGGTTCTGAGGGGGATTGAGGGGTCCTGGGGGGTCCTAAACGGGTTCTGAGTGATATTAAGGGGGTCCAGAGAAGGTTTGAGGGATCCTGGGGGGATTGAGGGGTCCTGGGGGGGATTGAGGGGGTCCTGGGGGGTCCTGAGGGGGTCCTGGGGGGGGTTGAGGGGGTTCTGAGTGATATTGAGGGGGTCTGGGGAAGGTTTGAGGGGTCCTGGGGGGGTCCTAAGGGGGTCCAGGGAAGGTTTGAGGGGTCCTGGAGGGGATTGAAGGGGTCCTTGGGGGTTCTAAGGGGGTCCGGGGGGGGATTGAGGGGGTCCTGAGGGGGACCTGGGGGGGGTTGAGGGGGTCCTGGGGGGCATTGAGGGGGTTCTGAGTGATATTGAGGGGGTCTGGGGATGGTTTGAGGGGTCCTGGGGGGACTGAGGGGGTCCTGGAGGGTCCTAAGGGGGTCCTGGGGGGTATTGAGGGGTCCTGGGGGGGATTGAGGGGGTCCTGAGAGATCCTAAATGGGTTCTGAGGGGGATTGAGGGGGTCCTGGGGGGTCCTAAACGGGTTCTGAGTGATATTAAGGGGGTCCAGAGAAGGTTTGAGGATCCTGGGGGGTCCTATAGGGGTCCTGGGGGATTGAGGGGGTCCTGGGGGGTTGAGGGGGTCCTGGGGGGGATTGAGGGGGTCCAGAGAAGGTTTGAGGGATCCTGGGGGGTCCTATAGGGGTCCTGGGGGGGATTGAGGGGGTCCTGGGGGGGTTGAGGGGGACCTGGGGGGGGTTGAGGGGGTTCTGAGTGATATTGAGGGGGTCCGGGGATGGTTTGAGGGGTCCTGGGGGGATTGAGGGGGTCCTGGAGGGTCCTAAGGGGATCCTGGGGGGATTGAGGGGGCCTGGGGGGGATTGAGGGGGTCCTGGAGGGTCCTAAGAGGGTCCTGGGGGGGATTGAGGGGGTTCAGAGTGATATTGAGGGGGTCCGGGGAAGGTTTGAGGGGTCCTGGGGGGTCCTATAGGGGTCCTGGGGGGGATTGAGGGGGACCTGGGGGGGGGTTGAGGGGGTCCTGGGGGGGACTGAGTGGGTTCTGAGTGATATTGAGGGGGTCTGGGGATGGTTTGAGGGATCCTGGGGGGGATTGAGGGGTCTGGGGGGGTCCTAAGGGGGTCCTGAGGGGTCCTAAGCTGGTTCTGAGGGGGATTGAGGGGGTCCGGGAAGGTTTGAGGGGTCCTGGGGGGGACTGAGGGGATCCTGGGGGGGATTGAGGGGTCCTGGGGGGGATTGAGGGGTCCTGAGGTATCCTAAATGGGTTCTGAGGGGGATTGAGGGGGTCCTGGGGGGGTCTGAAGGGGTCCAGGAGGGGGGTCCTAAAGGGGTCTGGGGGAGATCTGAGGGGGTCCTGGGGGGTTTGGGGAGTCTGGGGGTGCTGTTGGGTGATCTGGGGGGGTGTCCTGGGAGCTTTGGGGAGGGGGTTGAGAGGTTCTGTGAGGGGGGACAGGGCACCCCCTCTGACCCCCAGCCCCCCAATATCCCCTCAGCCCCCCTCAGCCCCATCCTGACCCTGCTGCCCCTGGGGGACGACACCAAGAACCGAATCATCCGGACCCAGGGGGTTCTGCTGCTGCTCTGTGTGGGGGGACCCGGACTCCTCCTGCTCTTCAGGGTGAGGGGGGAGTCTGGGGGGGGGGGGGATCTGAGGGGGTTTGGGGGGGATTGAGGGGGTCCTGAGGGGTCTCAAAGGCATCCGGGGTGTCCTGGGGGTATCTAGAGAGGGATTTGGGGGGCCCTGGGGGGGTCTTGCGGGACCTTTCTGCAGAGCAGTGGTGAGGGGGGGTCTTGGGGGGTTTTGGGGGGGGGTCCTGGATCCTGAATGTGCCCTATTTCCCCATCCCCCCCCCCAGAAGCGTTGGGCCAACGAGCAGCTGGAGCAGAGCAAGAAAAGGGAAAGCGAGGAGGAGAGGATCTACGAGGTGTGGGGGGGGGTCTGGGGGCTTCGGGGGGGTCTGGGGGCTTCTGGGGAGGGGTTGGAAGCTTCTTCAGGGAGGTTTTTGGGGGTCTGGGGGCTTCTGGGGTCTGGGTAGGGGTTGGAAGCTTCAGGGAGGTTTTGGGGGTCTGGGGGGTCAGGGGGCTTAGGGGGTCTGGGGGCTTCTGGGGGCTGGGGAGGGGTGAAGCTTCTTCAGGGAGGTTTCTGGGGGTCAGGGGGTTTCGGGGTCTGGGGCTTCTGGGGAGGGGTTGGAAGCTTCTTCAGGAGGTTTTTGGGGGTCTGGGGCTTTGAGGGGTCTGGGGGCTTCTGGGGAGAGGTTGGAAGCTTCAGGGAGGTTTGGGGGTCAGGGGCTTTGGGGGTCTGGGGGCTTCTTGGGAGAGGTTGGAAGCTTCTTCAGGGAGGCTGGGGGCTTGGGGGTCAGGGGGCTTAGGGGGTCTAGTTTCGGGGGTCTGGGGAGGGGTTGGAAGCTTCTTCAGGGAGGTTTTGGGGGTCTGGGGGCTTTGGGGGTCTGGGGAGGGGTTAAGCTTCTTCAGGAGGTTTGGGGGTCAGGGGGCTTTGGGGTCTGGGGCTTCTGGGGAGGGGTTGGAAGCTTTTCCAGGAGAGTGTGTTTTGGGGTCTGGGGCTTTGGGGGTCTGGGGGCTTCTGGGGAGGGGTTGGAAGCTTCTTCAGGGAGGTTTTGGGGGTCTGGGGGCTTTGGGGGGGTCTGGGGAGGGGTTGGAAGCTTCTTCAGGGAGGTTTGGGGGGGTCTGGGGGCTTCGAGGGGGTCTGGGGGCTTCTGGGGAGGGGTTGGGAAGCTTCTTCAGGGAGGTTTTTGGGGGGTCTGGGGGCTTTGGGGGGGTCTGGGGGCTTCTGGGGAGGGGTTGGAAGCTTCTTCAGGGAGGTTTTGGGGGGGTTTTGGGGGGTCGGGGTTTCTGGGGGCTGGAGGGGGAGGGGGGGTCTGGGGGCTTTTAGAGGGGGTTGGATTTCGTTCAGGGGGGGTTTGGGGGTTTCCTGGGGGGGGTCAATCACCCCCTGTTGCCTCCACTCAGGGTCTGGACCTGGCAGAGTGCTCCATGTACGAGGACATCTCCAGGGGTGGGGGGGCACCCACCTACCAGGACGTGGGGACCCTGCTGGAGCCCCCCCTGGAGAAACCATGAAGGGACCCTCATGTGGGGGGACCCCACATCTGAAGAGACCCCCGGCAAACCCCCGCTGCCACCCCACTATGAGGGGACCCTTCCTCTGCCACCCCCCCCTCAAGATAAACCCTGAGGGGACCCCCCTGAGGTGACTCCCCTCTGGCACCCCCTCTCTGAGGTAAACCCTGCGACCCCCCCCCTGAAGGGACCCCCAGAACCCCCCCCTTGCCCCCAATAAACCTGATTGATGAGCGCAGCGCCTGCCTGGGGGTGCCTTTTGGGGAGGGGTCGCCCCTCTCTGTGTCCCCCCCCCCCCCATCCCCTCACGGTTCCCTCACGATCGCCTCAGGGTTCCCGCGCTTCCCGCTGCCGCTGGCCTCAGCCAATCAGCGGCGGCACGTCCGGGGCTCGCAGCCAATCGGCGTCCAGGGCGGGAAAATTTGAAGGTGGCAGAGCCAACGGCTGAGGGGAGAGGGGAGGGGGGGGGGAAGGGGGAAATGGGGGAAAATGGGGGGGAATGGGGAAAAATGGGGGGAAATGAGGGGAAATGGGGAAAATGGGGGGAAATGGGGGGAAATGGAGGGAAATGGGGGGAAATGGGGGGAAATGGGGAGAAATGGGGAGAAATGGGGAGAAATGGGGAGAAATGGGGGAAATGGGGGGAAATGGAGGAAATGGGGAAAAATGGGGGGAAATGGGGAAAATGAGGGGAAATGAGGGGAAATGGGGAAAATGGGGGAAAATGGGGGAAAATGGGGGGAAAAGGGGGAAATGGGGGGAAATGGGGGGAAATGGGGGGAAATGAGGGGAAAATGAGGGGATATGGGAGGGAAATGGAGGAAAATGAGGGGAAATGGGGAAAAATGAGGGGAAATGGGGAAGTGAGGGAAAAATGGGGGAAATGGGGAAAAATGAGGGGAAATGAGGGAAAATGGAGAACAATGGGGGGAAATGGGGGAAAAGGGGAAAAATGAGGAGGAAATGGGGAAAAATGAGGAGAAAATGGGGGGAAATGGGGAAAATGAGGGAAAAATGAAGGGGATATGTGGCATAAATGGGGAAGTGAGGGAAAAATGGGGAAAAATTAGAGAAATTGGGGGGGGATAAACCCCCAGACCCCCACGGGAAGCAAGGGCAGGAACCTGGGGAGGAGCAGAGAGGGGATCAGAGCAGGGCAGGAGAGCCACATCCATCCCAGGTAGAACTGAACCTAAAGCAGGACCTGGGACAACCCAGGAGCCCCCACGGGGGAGGACAAGAGGTTTGTGACCATCTTGTGATCAGCTGAAGAGGAGCCAGCAGTGTGCCCAGGTGGCCAAGAAGGCCAATGGCATCCTGGGCTGGCTCAGGAACAGCGTGGCCAGCAGGTCCAGGGAAGGGATTCTGCCCTGTGCTCAGCTCTGGGGAGGCCACAGCTTGAGTCCTGTGTCCAGTTCTGGGCCCCTCAGCTCAGGAAGGAGATTGAGGTGCTGGAGCAGGTCCAGAGAAGAGCAAGGAGGCTGTGAAGGGATCCAGCAGAATTCCTGTGAGGAAGGGCTGAGGGAGCTGGGAGTGTTGAGGCTGGAGAAGAGGAGGCTCAGGGGAGACCTCATCACTCTCTGCAACTCCCTGAATCCTGGTTGGAGAGTTGGGATGATCCCAAGGGGATGAGGTTCAACACAACAACCCCATGGGGAGCTCCAGAGTGGCAGAAAGGGACCTGGGAGGTGACCATGAGCCAGCAGTGTGGCCAAGAATCCCAAGGGCATCCTGGATGAGGAAGAGTGTGGCCAAGAGATCCAGGGAAGGGATTCTGCCCCTGGTGAGGCCACAGCTTGAGTCCTGTGTCCAGTTCTGGGCCCCTCAGCTCAGGAAGGAGATGGAGGCCCAAAGGAGGGAACTGGTGGAGGGATCCAGCAGAATTCCTGTGAGGAAGGGCTGGGGGACAAGTCCTGTGAGGTGAGGCTGGAGGTGGTGAGGCTGGAGAAGAGGAGGCTCAGGGGAGACCTCATCACTCTCTACAACTCCCTGAATCCTGGTTGGAGAGTTGGGATGATCCCAACGGGATGAGGTTCAACATTCCAAGTGCCAGTTCCTGCACTTTGGCCACAACAACCCCATGGGGAGCTCCAGAGTGGCAGAAAGGGACCTGGAAGGTGACCATGAGCCAGCAGAGTGGCCAAGAATCCCAATGGCATCCTGGACGAGGAAGAGTGTGGCCAAGAGATCCAGGGAAAGGATTCTGCCCCTGGGGAGGCCACAGCTTGAGTCCTGTGTCCAGTTCTGGGCCCCTCAGCCCCTCAGGAAGGAGCTTGAGGTGCTGGAGCAGGTCCAGAGAAGAGCAAGGAGGCTGTGAAGGGATCCAGCAGAATTGCTGTGAGGAAGGGCTGAGGGAGCTGGGGGTGTTGAGGCTGGAGAAGAGGAGGCTCAGGGGAGATCTCATCACTCTCTACAACTCCCTGAATCCTGGTTGGAGAGTTGGGATGATCCCAACAGGATGAGGTTCAACATTCCAAGTGCCAGCTCCTGCATTTTGGCCACAACAACCCCATGGGGAGCTCCAGAGTGGCAGAAAGGGACCTGGAAGGTGACCATGAGCCAGCAGTGTGGCCAAGAATCCCAAGGGCAACGTGGGCTGGTGGCCAAGAGGTCCAGGGAAGGGATTCTGCCCCTGGTGAGGCCACAGCTTGAGTCCTGTGTCCAGTTCTGGGCCCCGAAATTCAGGAAGGAGCTGGAGGTCCATAAGAGGGAACTGGTGGAGGGATCCAGCAGAGATCCTGTGAGGAAGGGCTGGGGGACAAGTCCTGTGAGGTGAGGCTGGAGGTGTTGAGGCTGGAGGAGGCTCAGGGGAGACCTCATCACTCTCTACAACTCCCTGAAAGGAGGTTGGAGCCAGGTTCAACATTCCAAGTGCCAGCTCCTGCATTTTGGCCACAACAACCCCATGGGGAGCTCCAGAGTGGCAGAAAGGGACCTGGAAGGTGACCATGAGCCAGCAGTGTGGCCAAGAATCCCAAGGGCATCCTGGATGAGGAAGAGTGTGGCCAAGAGATCCAGGGAAGGGATTCTGGCCCTGGTGAGGCCACAGCTTGAGTCCTGTGTCCAGTTCTGGGCCCCTCAGCTCAGGAAGGAGATTGAGGTGCTGGAGCAGGTCCAGAGAAGAGCAAGGAGGCTGTGAAGGGATCCAGCAGAATTGCTGTGAGGAAGGGCTGAGAGAGTTGGGGGTGTTGAGGCTGGAGAAGAGGAGGCTCAGGGGAGACCTCATCACTCTCTGCAACTCCCTGAAAGGAGGTTGGAGCCAGGGGGGGGTCGGGGAGGTATCAGTGGGATAAGAGGGCTCGGACTAAAGAATTTTTTCCTAATATCCAACCTAAACCTCCCCTGGCAGAGCTGAAGCTCTGCCAGGGGAGGGTTAGGTTGGATATTAGGAAAGGATTCTTTGCAGAGAGGGTGATCAGACACTGGAATGCCCAGGGAAGTAGTGGATTCTCCGTGTCTGGAGATCTTTCCAAAGAGCCTGGATGTGGCACTGAGTGCCATGGGCTGGGAACCACGGGGGGAGTGGATCAAGGGTTGGATTGATGCTCTCTGAGCTCCCTTCCAGCCCATTCTGTGATTCCTCCCATCAGATTTCTCCCCCGCTCTCTGCACCTGGACGCTTCAGCTCCTTTGCACCTCTTTTCCTTACAGAACTGCTGGAGTTTTCCTCTTTGCAAACAAAACAAAGCAAATCGTGATAAAGTTTCATGGCCAAACAGACTCCTCACCCACAGTCTACGAGCTGCCCCCCATGAGGCCACCTTCCTACAAGTAATAACCTTTTAAGAAACCCTTTTCCTCAGGAGTCACAAAGAGACGGGGCACAAACACAGCTTGAGGAACCACACCCCAAACCCTGCCCTCAAACACCCTAAATCCCCCCAAAAACCCCCCACATTTCCACTCCCTCCGTGCTGCTGCCCCCAAACCCCTCAAAACACCCCAAATCTCTGCCCTCAACCCCCCCAAAAGCCCCCAAATCGCCGCCCCCCTCAACCCTGCCCCCGAATCTAGGAAACACACCTCAGGTTTGGGCAACCAAAGCCTTTAATCCACTCAAAGCCCCTCAGGAATCCCCTCAGACTGCCGCCTCACCCTCACCGCACCCCTCAGGCCTCCTCCGGCCGCCAAGGGAGACCCGGAGCCGGTTCCGACCCATCCGCTTCGCCCCAACCCTTAAAACTCCGTCTCCTCCTTCCCCTTTTTTCCCTTTTTTTCCCTTTTTCCCCTTTTTTCTTGCCCGCCGCTTCGCCCCCTTCGCTGCCGCCGCCGCTCACAAAATGGCGGCGCCGCTCCCCGGGCTGCACTCCCACCCTCCCTCCACCGTCCGCCTTCTGATTGGGCGGCGCCAACGTAGATCAAACGCCTCCGCCAATCACCACGCTGCCGGCTCACGGCTCAGCCAATCAGCAGCCGGCAAGGGGCGGGAACAAAGGGAGGCAGAGCGAGCCATGACGGCTCCAGGGGGGCTGGGAGGGACCATTGGGGGAGGACTGGGGGGGGGGACAGGGGCGAACTGGGAGGACTGGGAGGGAGTGGGTCCGGGACTGGGAGCACTGGGAGGGAGCAGAGGAGCATCCGTGAGGCCAAAAAGCCCGAAAACTGCCCCAAAATCCACTCATCAGTCGCGTCACACCCCTCGTTCCCACCCCAGTCCCATCCCAGTTACATCCCAGTCCCATCCCAGTCCCTCCCAGTCCCACCCCAGTCCCACCCCAGTCCCATCCCAGTTACATCCCAGTTACATCCCAGTCTCGCTCTTTATTGAGGGGGTTGGGACAGTGTGGGGACATCACTGGGACACAGCGGGGGTGGAGCGTGGGGAGACACGGGTGGCACACGGAGACACCCCACCCGGGACACGTCCCCACTGTGTCCCTCCGACAGGGACCCCCCCTGTCCCCCCCAATCCCAGGGACCCCCCAATCCCAGGGACCCCCCAGTTCCAGGGACCCCCCAGTTCCAGGGACCCCCCAGTTTTAGGGGACCCCCCGAATTCCAGGGACCCCTCCTCAACAATCCCAGGGACCCCTCAATTCCCCTCAGTTTTAGGGGACCCCCCCAATTCCAGGGACCCCTCCTCAATTCCAGGGACCCCTCCCCAATTCCAGGGACCCCCCCCAACAATCCCAGGGACCCCCCAATTCCAGGGACCCCTCAATTCCAGGGACCCCCCAATTCCAGGGACCCCCCCCAACAATTCCAGGGACCCCTCAATTCCCCTCAGTTTTAGGGGACCCAACAATTCCAGGGACCCCTCCTCAATTCCAGGGACTCCTCCCCAATTCCAGGGACCCCTCCTCAATCCCAGAGACCCCCCCCAACAATCCCAGGGACCCCTCAGTTTTAGGGGACCCCTCCTCAATTCCAGGGACCCCCCCAAACAATTCCAGGGACCCCTCAATTCCAGGGACCCCCCAGTTTTAGGGGACCCCTCCTCAATTCCAGGGACCCCCCCAACAATCCCAGGGACCCCTCCCCAATTCCAGGGACCCCCCCCAACAGTCCCAGGGACCCCTCAGTTCCAGGGACCCCTCAGTTTTAGGGGACCCCCCCCAATTCCAGAGACCCCCCCAACAATCCCAGGGACCCCTCAATTCCCCTCAGTTTTAGGGGACCCAACAATTCCAGGGACCCCTCCTCAATTCCAGGGACCCCTCCTCAATTCCAGGGACCCCCCAACAATTCCAGACCCTCCCTCAGTTTTAGGGGACCCCACCAATTCCAGGGACCCCTCAATTCCAGGGACCCCTCAGTTTTAGGGGACCCCCCCCAATTCCAGAGACCCCCCCCAACAATCCCAGGGACCCCTCAGTTCCAGGGACCCCTCAGTTTTAGGGGACCCCTTCTCAATTCCAGGGACCCCTCCTCAATTCCAGAGACCCCCCCCAACAATCCCAGGGACCCCTCAGTTCCAGACCCTCCCTCAGTTTTAGGGGACCCCTCCTCAATTCCAGAGACCCCCCCCAACAATCCCAGGGACCCCTCAGTTCCAGACCCTCCCTCAGTTTTAGGGGACCCCTTCTCAATTCCAGGGACCCCTCCTCAATTCCAGGGACCCCCCAATCCCAGGGACCCCTCAATTCCAGACCCTCCCTCAGTTTTAGGGGACCCCTCCTCAATTCCAGGGACCCCCCCAAACAATCCCAGGGGACCCCTCAATTCCCCTCAGTTTTAGGGGACCCCTCCTCAATCCCAGGGACCCCTCCTCAATTCCAGGGACCCCCCCCCCAACAATCCCAGGGACACCTCAATTCTAGGGACCCCTCCTCAATTCCAGGGACCCCCCAACAATCCCAGGGACCCCTCAATTCCCCTCAGTTTTAGGGGACCCCCCCAATTCCAGGGACCCCTCCCCAATTCCAGGGACCCCCCCCCAACAATCCCAGGGACCCCTCAGTTCCAGACCCTCCCTCAGTTTTAGGGGACCCCTCCCCAATTCCAGGGACCCCTCCTCAATTCCAGGGACCCCTCAATTTTAGGGGACCCCTCCCCAATTCCAGGGACCCCTCCTCAATTCCAGGGACCCCTCAATTTTAGGGGACCCCTCCCCAATCCCAGGGACCCCTCCTCAATCCCAGGGACCCCTCCCCAAACCCCACCCCCCTTCCCCACTCCCTATTTGTTCTTCCTGAAGAAGCTGAAGCGTTTCTCGCGGGGTCGGGGCCCGGGGGGTCCCTCGGGAGTGGGGGGCGGGGGGTGCGGGGGGACGCTCAGGGCTCTGCTCATTCCCTTCTGGGGGGGCTCCAGGGCGGCCTCTGCTTGGATCACCCGCAGCCAAGTGTTCATCTCCGCCTGTGGCACGGCGTGACATGTCGCGATATAGCGTGATATGGACACGATACGGCATGGCAGGGGCGTGACACAGCGTGACATGTCGCGATATAGCGCGATACGGCGCGATACGGGCACGATATGGCATGGCAGGAGCGTGGCACGGCGTGACATGTCGCGATATAGCGCGATACGGACACGATATGGCATGGCAGGGGTGTGACACGGTGTGACATGTCGCGACACAGCGCGATAGGGTGCGATACGGACACGATATGGCATGGCAGGGGCGTGACACAGCGTGACATGTCGTGATATAGCGCGATACGGACACGATATGGCATGGCAGGGGCGTGACACGGCGTGACATGTCGCGATATAGCGCGATACGGACACGATATGGCATGGCAGGGGTGTGACACGGCGTGACATGTCGCGATATAGTGCGATACGGCACGATAGGGCGCGATAGGGACATGATACAGCATGGCAGGGGCGTGACACGTCGCGATATAGCACGATACGGACACGATATGGCATGGCAGGGGCGTGACACGGCGTGACATGTTGCGATACGGCGCAATATGGCGCGATAGGGACACGATACGGCATGGCAGGGGCGTGACACGGCGTGACATGTCGCGATATAGCGCGATACGGCGCGATACGGGCACGATACGGCATGGCAGGGGCGTGACACAGCGTGACATGTCACGATATAGCGCGATAGGGCGCGATACGGACACGATATGGCATGGTAGGGGCGTGACATGGCATGACATGTCGCGATACGGCGCGATAGGGCGCGATAGGGACACGATATGGCATGGCAGGGGCGTGACACGGCGCATTAGGGGTGTGACGTGGCGCGATATGTCGTGATATGGTGTGATAGGGGCATGATGTGGCGTGATGCGGTGTGATAGGGATGTGACATGTTGTGATAAGTCACGATATGGTGCGATAAGTCACGATATGGTGTGATATGGCGTGACATGGGCACGATATGGTGTGACAGGGGTGTGACATGGCGTGATATGGTGTGATATGGCATGATATGTCGTGATATGGTGTGATACGGGCACAGGCATCAGATTGTGATAGGGATCTGACGCGATGTGATATGTCAAGATACGGTGTGACGGGAGTGACATGGCGTGATATATCGCGATATCTCATGATATGGTGTGATATGGGCACGATATGGCGTGACAGGGGCGTGACAGGGGCGTGACATGGCGTGATATGGCACGACAGGGGTGTGGCGTGGCGTGGCATGTTGCGATATGGGCGTGACATGTCGTGATATGTCACAATATGGCATGAGAGGGTGTGACGTGTCGTGACAGGGTGTGACGTGTCGTGACGGGGTGTGACGTGTCGTGACGGGGTGTGACGTGTCGTGACGGGGTGTGACGTGTCGTGACAGGGTGTGACATGTCGTGACAGGGTGTGACGTGTCGTGACAGGGTGTGACACAGCATGGGAGGGCGTGACAGGGTGTGACATGTCGTGACGGGGTGTGACATGTCGTGACAGGGTGTGACGTGTCGTGACAGGGCGTGTCCCTCACCTCATCCTTGGCCTGGAACAGAAACTCCTTCCCATCGCTCAGCCTGGGGGGGGGAACAATGAGGGGGAAACAACGTCCCCAATGCCCCCAATGTCCCCAACACCCCCAATGTCCCCAACCCCCCCAATACCCCCCCAACCCCCCTAACATCCCCAACCCCCTCAATGTCCCCAACATCCCCAACACCCCCAACGTCCCCAACGTCCCCAATGTCCCCAACGTCCCCAATGTCCCCCCCAATCCCCCCAATGTCTCCAACCCCCCCAACATCCCCAACACCCCCCATGTCCCCAATGTCCCCAACGTCCCCAATGTGCCCAATGCCCCCCCAACATCCCCAACCCCCCCAGTGTCCCCCCCAACACCCCCAATGTCCCCAATGCCCCCCCAACCCTCCCAGTGTCCCCAACCCCCTCAACGTCCCCAACCCCCCCAACCCCCCCAATGCCCCCCCCAACACTCCCAATGTCCCCAACACCCCCAACATCCCCAAAGTCCCCAACCCCCCCAGTGTCCCCCAACACCCCCAATGTCTCCAACGTCCCCAACACCCCCAACCCCCCAATGTCCCCAATGTCTCCAACCCCCCCAGTGTCCCCCCCAACGCCCCCAATGTCCCCAAAGTGCCCAATGTCCCCCCAGCCCCCCCAACCCACCCAACACCCCCAATGTCCCCAACCCCCAATGTCCCCCAATGTCCCCCAACCCCCAATGCAACACCCCAATGTCCCAATGCCCCCAATGTCCCCCAACACCCCCAATGTCCCAACCCCCAATGTCCCCCAGTTCTCCAGCCCCCAAGCCCCAATGTCCCCAATGTCCTATGTCCAATGCTCCAACACCCCAATGTCCCAATGTCCCAACGTCTCCTTCCCCCAATCAGCCCCAATGTCCCAACGCCCCCAATGCCCCCAATGTCCCCAACACCCCCAATGTCCCCAACCCCCCAGTGTCCCCAACCCCCCCAACACCCCTGATGTCCCCAATGTCCCCAACCCCCCCGATGTCCCCAACCCCCCCAACGCCCCCAACGCCCCCAATGTCCCCATTGTTTCCAATCCCCCCCCCCGTGTCCCAGTTCCCCCCAGTTCACCCCAGTTTGAAGACGTGTTTCCGTTTCCGGTAGTGGGTGGCGGGGTGGGCACGGGCCCCCCGCAGGGGTACGGGGGGTTCCCCACGGAACGGGGTCCCCCCCCCTCCCCCCGCCCCTTTGGAGTCCTTGTAGAAGCGGAGGTGCCCCCCCCGCAGGACACAGAACAGGGACTGCCAGGACCTGGGGACAGAGGGGGCGTGGCCAAGGAGTGGGCGTGGCCAAAGAGGGAGTGGCCAAGGAGTGGGTGTGGCCAAAGGGGGTTTCAATGAGGGGGCGTGGCCAAAGGGTGGCACAGCCAGTGAATGGGTGTGGTCAATAAGTGGGTGTGGTCAAGGGGTGTGTGTGTGTGTGCCAAGAAGGGGGTGTGGCTACGCGAGTGGGCGTGGCCAAAGAGTGGGCGTGGCCAAAGAGTGGGCGTGGCCAAAGGCGGGGCTTTCAATGAGGGGGCGTGGCCAAGGGGTGGCACAGCCAGTGAATGGGCGTGGTCGACGAGCGGGTGTGGTCAATGGGGGGGTGTGTGCCGAGAAGGCGCGGCTATGTGAGTGGGCGTGGTCAAAGAGGGAGTGGCCAAGGAGTGGGTGTGGCCAATGAGTGGGCGTGGCCAGTGGGGGGGCAGTATTTTCAAGGAGGGGGCAGGGCCAAGGGTGGGGGCACTGAGTGGGCGTGGCCAAGGGATTACAAGAGGGGGCGTGGCCATCGAGTGGGCGTGGTTGGTGGTGGGGGAGTGGTTTGAGGGGACAGCGTGGCCTTTGTGGGCATGGCCGCCACTGTCGGGGGCGTGGCCTTTGTGGGCGTGGCCGCCACTGTCAGGGGCGTGGCCTGAGCGGTGGGCGTGGCCTTTGTGGGCGTGGTCTGAGCGGTGGGCGTGGCCTGACTCACCGGTTGGGCGCCCTCTTGCCCCCCGCCTCCATCTCCTGCTTGCGGCAGAGCGGCCCCGAGAGGGTCACGGGGGGTGGGGGGGGGTCAAGGGTCCCCCCTGCCCCCCCAAAACGTCGCCCCCCTCCTGGGGAGCCCCCCGCCCGGTCACGTGATCCCTGGGGAACCTGTTTGGGAGGGGGAATATGTGGTCCCAAGCAATGGGAGGTGGGTGGGGGGTCCCAACGCGATGGGAGGGGGGGGAATTGGGTGGGGGGTCCCAACACGATGGGGGAATTGGGTGGGGGGTCCCAAAGCAATGGGAGGGGGGGGAATTGGGTGGGGGGTCCCAACACAATGGGAGGGGGGGGGAATTGGGTGGGGGGTCCCAACACGATGGGAGGGGGGGGAATTGGGTGGGGGGTCCCAAAGCAATGGGAGGGGAGGGAATTGGGTGGGGGGTCCCAAAGCAATGGGAGGGGGGGGAATTGGGTGGGGGGTCCCAACACGATGGGAGGGGGGGGAATTGGGTGGGGGGTCCCAACACGATGGGAGGGGGGGGAATTGGGTGGGGGGTCCCAACATGATGGGAGGGGGGGGAATTGGGTGGGGGGTCCCAAAGCAATGGGAGGGGGGGGAATTGGGTGGGGGTCTCCTCTGAGAGAGGGAGTGTCCCCACGTTTTAGGTGAGGGTCCCCCCCAGTTTGGGGGGGGGGGAAGAGGTTACCTGGGGGGCAGCGACGTTGAGGGACGGAGCCTCTGGGGGGGGTCTGGAGGGGAGAGGGGGGGGGTGAGGGGATCGACTTCCCCCAAGGACCCCCCCAGACCCCAAATTCCCACCAGGACCCCCCCAGACCCCTAAATCCCCCTCCCAGCACTTCCAGTTCTCCCCCAGGACCCCCCCAGACCCCCAATTCCCCCCCGAGAGCCCCCCCAGACCCCAAATTCCCACCAGGACCCCCCCAGACCCCAAATTCCTCCCCCCAGACCCCTAAATTCACCCCCCAGACCCCAAATTCCTCCCCAGGACCCCCAGACCCTAAATCCCCTCCCACCACTTCAAGTTCTCCCCAGGACCTCCCAGACCCCCAATTCCCCCAGAGCCCCCAGACCCCCAATTCCCCCAGGGCCCCCAGACCCCAAATTCCTCCCCCCAGACCCCTAAATTCACCCCCCAGACCCCTAATTCCCACCAGAATCCCCCCAGACCCCAAATTCCTCCCCCCAGACCCCAAATTCCCACCAGGACCCCCCCAGGGATCCCTGCAGACCCCAAGTTCCTCCCCAGGAACCCCCCCAGACCCCAAACTCCCACCAGGACCCCCCCAGACCCCTAAATCCCCTCCCAGGACTTCCAGTTCTCCCCAGGACCCCCAGACCCCCGATTCCCCCCCTGCCCCCCCCCAGGACCCCCTGGCCCCCCCTCACCTCTGCTCCTCGCCCCTCTCCCCGTGGGTTTTCGGGGGGGTCCCAGGGGGGGCTCCAGGGGGGGGTTGGGGGCTCTGCAGCCGCTGCCGCTCCTGGAGCTCGAGCTGAGGGGGGGGGGTTCAGCCATGTCGTGACATGGTGGGGGTGTCACGACATGGGGTTGGGGGTCGTGTCGTGACAGTGGAAGGGCTGTCGTGAGGTGTGGGGGGGGTGTCAGGACACGGGGATTCCATCGTGACACGGGGAGCTTGTCACGACACGGGGTGTGTCGCGACACGGGGCTGGTTCACGAGATGGAGCGTGTGCGTGTCGTGACGTGGAGGTTCGTGTCGTGACTTGGGGGGTGTGTCACACCACGGGGGTTGTGTGTCACGACACGGCTCTGTGTCAGGACATTGCGGGCCGTGTCATGACATGGGGGGGTTGTTGTGACAGGGGGTGTGTGTCGTGACATGGGGTGCGTGTCGTGACATGGGGTGTGTGTCGTGACATGGGGTGTGTGTCATGACATGGGGTGTGTGTCATGACATGGGCAGTATCAGGACATTGGTGTCCATATCATGACATGGGGGGGGTTGTTATGACAGGGGGGGTGTGTCGTGACATGGGGTGTGTGTCATGACATGGGGTGTGTGTCACGACATGGGCAGTATCAGGACATTAGGGTCCGTATCATGACATGGGAGGGAGGGGGTTGTTATGACATGGGGTGTGTGTCGTGACATGGGGTGTGTGTCGTGACATGGGCAGTATCAGGACATTGGGGTCCATATCATGACATGGGGGGGGTTGTTATGACATGGGGTGTGTGTCACGACATGGGGTGTGTGTCGTGACATGGGCAGTATCAGGACATTAGGGTCCGTATCATGACATGGGGGGGGTTGTTGTGACATGGGGTGTGTGTCGTGACACGGGGTGTGTATTGTGACATGGGGTGTGTGTCGTGACATGGGCAGCATCAGGACATTGGGGTCTGTATGACGACACGGGCAGTGTCACGACATGGGGCTATGTCACGACATGGGGCTATGTCACGACACGGGGCAGTGTCACGACATGGGGCTGTGTCACGACATGGGGCTGTGTCACGACATGGGGCAGTGTCACGACATGGGGCTATGTCACGACATGGGGCTGTGTCACGACATGGGGCTGTGTCACGACATGGGGCTATGTCGCGACATGGGCTGTGTCACGACATGGGGCAGTGTCACGACATGGGGCTGTGTCGCGACATGGCTGTGTCGGGACTCACCCGTGTGGGTCCCTGCAGGGCACTGAACCGCCGCTCCCAGGCCTCGGCCGCTCGCTGGAGGTTCCGGTGCCGCTGGATCAGCGCCTGCACCTCCCCCAGGGACTGCCCCACCGAGCCCCCGCGCAGCAGCGGGACCCGGACCCGCAGCCAGGAGTCCAGGAGGGACAGAGCCCGGGACACCTCTGCCACCTCCAGCACTGCCACCAGGGAGGGGACAGTCAGGGCACGGCAAGGGGACACCAGAGGGAGACCGTGGGGACATCACGGGGCACCCAGGGGACATTGAGGGGACACCCAGGGGACACCCAGGGGACACCCAGGGGACACTGAGGGGACACTCAGGGGACACTGAGGGGACACTGTGGGGACATCGTGGGGACATCGAGGGACAGCCAGGGGACAGGGGGGTGGCAGTGAGGGGACACTCCTGGGACATCGAGGGGACACCCAGGGGACATTGAGGGGACACTGAGGGGACACTGTGGGGACACCGTGGGGACATCGAGGGACAGCCAGGGGACAAGGGGGGGCAGTGAGGGGACACCCATGGGGACACTGAGGGGACACTGAGGGGAAACCGTGGGGACATCACGGGGCACCCAGGGGACAGTTGGGGGGCAGTCAGGGGACACCCAGGGGACACTGAGGGGACACCATAGGGAAACCATGGGGACATCAAGGGACACCCAGGGGACAGGGGGGGGCAGTGAGGGGACACCCAGGGGACACTCAGGGGACACTGAGGGGACACTTAGGGGACACTGTGGGGAAACCGTGGGGACATCACAGGGACACCCAGGGGACAGTGGGGGGGCAGTGAGGGGACACCCAGGGGACATCGAGGGGACACCCAGGGGACATCATGGGGAAACCATGGGGACATGGAGCGGACACCAAGGGAACATCGAGGGGACACCCGGGGGACACTGAGGGGACATCACGGGGCACCCAGGGGACACCCAGGGGACACCCAGGGGACACTGAGGGGACACTGTGGGGACACCGTGGGGACATCACGGGGCACCCAGGGGACACCCAGGGGACACTGAGGGGACACCCAGGGGACAGTGGGGGGCAGTCAGGGGACACCCATAGGACATTGAGGGGACACCCAGGGGACACTGAGGGGACACCCCTGGGACATCGAGGGGACACCCAGGGGACACTCAGAGGACACCGAGGGCACTTTGAGAGGACACTGAGGGGACACTGTGGGGAAACCGTGGGGAAACCGTGGGGAAACCGTGGGGACATCACAGGGACACCCAGGGGACACCCAAAGGGACACCTGAGAGGATATCAAGGGGGACACCATGGAGATACCAAGGGAACATCGAGGGGACATTATGGGGAAACCATGGGGACATGGAGGGGACACCAAGGGAACATCGAGGGGACACCCATGGGACATCGAGGGGACACCCATGGGACACTGAGGGCACTTTGAGAGGACACTGAGGGGACACTGAGGGGACACTGAGGGGAAACCGTGGGGACATCACAGGGACACCTAGGGGACACCTGAGAGGATATCAAGGGGGACACCATGGAGACACCATGGGATATTGAGGGGACACCCATGGGACATCGAGGGGACATTATGGGGAAACCATGGGGACATGGAGGGGACACCAAGGGAACATCGAGGGGACACCCAGGGGACATCATGGGGACACCCAGGAGACACCAAGGGGACGCAGGTGGCCAGGAGGGAACCAGGTGTTCAGGAGGGGACCCAGGCACCGGGGTGGTGTCCCCATTGTCCCCAAAAGTGTCCCCATTGTCCACCCAGAGTGTCCCCACTCACGGATCTGCAGGCGCTCCATCTCCTGGTGCCACCGCTGCTCCATGTCCCTGTGGCATTCCCGGAGCTGCGAGAGGTGCTCGGAGATCTGGGGACACGGGGGATATGATGGGGACATGGGGGACACCATGGGGACAATGGGGGGGATGAAGGGCCGCTGGGTGTCCCAACCTTGTCAGCATCATGGTGTCCCCTGTCCAGCAGGGCTGTCCCCAAGGCCAGACAGGAGGCAAAGGTCCCTGCCCGCGCCTCCACCTCTGCCCGCAGCCGTTGATGCCGCTCAATCAGCAGTTGGGCCGAGGACACGTCCCTACGGGGGGACACAACTGTCCCCAAGGGTCCCCAGGGACTCCTGTCCCCATCCCCAACCCAACCCAACCCAACCCAACCCAACCCAACCCAACCCAACCCAACCCAACCCAACCCAACTCAACCCAACCCAACTCAATCCAACCCAACCCAACCCAACTCAACCCAACCCAACTCAACCCAACCCAACTCAATCCAACCCAATCACTCTCCAACCCAACCCAACCCAACCCAACTCAATCACCCAACCAACCCAACTCAATCCCACCCAATCCAACCCAACCCAACTCCAACCCAACCCAACTCAATCCAACCCAACCCAACCCAACCCAACCCAACCCAATCCAACCCAACCCAACTCAATCCAACCCAACTCAATCCAACCCAACCCAACCCAACCTAACCCAACCCAACACAATCCAACCCAACTCAATCCAACCCAACTCAATCCAACCCAACCCAACTCAACCCAACCCAACCCAATCCAACCCAACCCAACTCAATCCAACCCAACCCAACCCAACTCAACCCAACTCAATCCAACCCAACCCAATCCAACCCAACCCAACCCAATCCAACCCAACCCAACTCAATCCAACCCAACCCAACCCAACTCAACCCAACTCAATCCAACCCAACCCAACTCAACCCAACTCAATCCAACCCAACCCAATCCAACCCAACCCAACTCAATCCAACCCAACCCAACTCAACCCAACTCAATCCCACCCAACCCAACTCAATCCAACCCAACCCAACCCAACTCAACCCAACCCAACCCAACCCAACTCAACCCAACCCAACCCAACCCAGTGCCACCATCCTGGTGTCCCCAAGTCACCGGGGCTTCTCCTGTCCCTCCATCTGGAGCCGGACGCCCTCCATCCAGAGCAGAAGGTCCCTTCCCTCCCGTAGGAACTGGAACTTCTCAACAGTGTCCCTCAGGAGCTGGTGACGCCTTTGGGTGCCATCAAGCAGCCTGGCCCAAGCTTCTGTCACCTCCCGCTCTTGACCTCGGATCTCGGCCACTTTGTCACCGGCGTAGTCCTGGGCCAGCCGGGACGCCTCCTCCTGCAGCTGCAGGACCTGTGGGGACATCAGGGGAGAAAGGCTTGGAACCCACTGCCACCCCGGAACATTGCTCCTGGGCCTACATCCCACCCCATCCCACCACCTCCCACCCCACCCAACCTGTCCCACCACCCCCATGACATTGTCCCCACGGATGTCCCCACCTGTCCCTGCAGGGCCTGGATGTCATGCTCAAAGGCCACATGTTTCCTCTCCAAGGCCTGGGCTGTCTTCAGGTCCTTTCCCAGCTCCTGGGGCATCTCCTGCTCCTTCTCCCGGATCCTCTCCAGGTTCTGCCGCGCTTCTTGGAAGAACTTTTGGAGGTGGTGGGCAGCGGCCAAGGCCTGGGACCTGGTGGCCATCATCCCCTGGAGATCAGCCCAAGCTTTGTTCATGGTTGCCACCCACTCGGCCACCGCTGCCACCTCCTCCCGTGGTCCCTCGGCCAAGATGGCCTCAGCCACCACGTTGAGAGCCGCCACGCGCTCCTGTCCCATGGCGGTGGTGGCACCAGAGAAGTCCTCGAATCGGTCCCGGAGCATCTGGGATGGGGACACAGGAGCTACCTCAGGGACAC
The DNA here is from genome assembly GCA_023079485.1 of Archilochus colubris. NCBI lineage: Eukaryota > Metazoa > Chordata > Aves > Apodiformes > Trochilidae > Archilochus > Archilochus colubris. Next base: position 210,643 of record JALBCY010000045.1, read on the forward strand.
TGGGGATATTGGGGACATCATGGGGACATTGGGGACATCATGGGGATATTGGGGACATCATGGGGACATTGGGGATATGGAGATAGGGATGTTAGGATGGGGACACTGGGGATGGGGTCACTGGGGTGGGGACATTCGTATGGGGACCTTGGGGTGAGGACATTGGGGACATCATGGGGACATTGGGATGGGGACACTGGGGACACCATGGGGACATTGGGATAGGGACACTGGTGATGGGGACACTGGGGATGGGAACATTGGGGACCTCATGGGGACATGTGGATGGAAACCAAGGAATGAGGACAAGAGGACAAGGTTGGGGACGAGGTTGGGGACCTCCTGGCTGTCCCCCTGACCGTAAGGTGCTCATAGTCCTGTCCCAGGTCCTGCGCTGCTGCCACCACCTCCCGCTCGGCCACCCACATCCTGAGGTCCTCGAGGTCCCTCCGGAGGTGACAGAGCCTCTGCTGCCACTCCAGGGCCACCCCCTTCTTCTGGGCCATTGTCAACAAAGTGGCAAAGAAGTTCTCCACCCGGGCCTGGTGGGTCCCCAAACGCTCCCTGAGGGGACACGGGGGACAGGTGGCATCTGGGGGGGAGCTGGGGAAGGGGACACGAGATCCCCCTGGAGTGGTGGCTGTGGGGCTGAAAGGTGTCCCCCACCTCTCAGGGTGTCCTTTGGCCACCATGTCCCTGCTCTGGGCCAGCAGGTTCTGGAGGTTCTGCCCGTAGTCCCTGAGGTTCTGCTCCAGCACCCGGTGACGGCTCAGCATGGCCTGGGCAGCCACCTCGTCCTGCAGGGGACAGGGACACGGGGACATTGGCACTGGGGGGGTCCTGAGAGGGTCCCCAGGGGGTTCCTGGGAATCCTTCGTCCCTTACTTTGGCTTTTTCCTGGCTCAGCAGCTGCAGCTCCTGCTCTCCCATCCAGGCCTCAGCCTGGGACAGGTCCTGGCAGAGTTGGTGACATTCCAGGGCCACCTCCAACCTCTGCTGCCTCAGCTCCACCTGAGCCCTCAGCTCCTCCCAGGCCCTCTGCAGAGCCCGGCTCTGCTCCAACACCACCTCCGGGACCTCTGGGGCCACCAACACCTCCGGGACCTCTGGAGCCACCAAGACCTTTGGGGCCACCAGAGCAACCGGGGCCACCTTAACCTCTGGGGCCACCAGGAGGTCTGAGGCTGTGGGGACATGGTCAGTGGCCACCGGGAGGGTGGGGACATCCTGGGTTGCATCAGTGTCCCCAAGGACCCTGCGGTGCAGGAGATCCTCCAAGCGCCGCACGTGTCCCTGGAGTTCCTTCTGCAGCGTCTGGAGGGGACAGAGGGGACACAGAGGTGGCACAGAGGGGACACAGAGGTGGCACAGAGGGGACACAGAGGTGGCACAGAGGGGACACAGAGGGGACACAGAGGTGAAAAAGGGTCCCAGTCCCACCTGGTTCCGGTTGAGGAGGCGTTGGACCGAGGGGAGGTCCTGACCCAGATCGGGGGAGGTGGCAAGGGAGAGGCGCTCCTGAACCCACAGCTGGGGACAGAGGGGACAATGGGGACAGGGGGGACAATGGGGACAGAGGGGACAATGGGGACAGGGGGGACAATGGGGACAGAGGGGACAATGGGGACAGGGGGGACAATGGGGACAGAGGGGACAATGGGGACAGGGGGGACACTGGGTCCCCATTATTTATCCCCATTGCTGCCCTCACTAACCCCATTACTGTCCCCATTGTTGTCCCCATTGTTGTCCCCACTGTTGTCCCCAATGTCCCCATTACTGTCCCCATTGTCATCCCCATTGTCCCCATTGCTGTCCCCATTATTCTCATCATTATCATTCCCATCTTTGTCCCCATTGTTGTCCCCATTGTTGTCGTCACTGTTGTCCCCATTGCTGTCCCCAATGTCCCCATTACTGTCCCCATTGTTGTCCCCATTGCCCCCACTGCTGTCCCCATTATTGTCCCCATTGTTGTCGCCACTGCTGTCCCCAATGTCTCCATTATTGTCCCCATTGTTGTCCCCATTGTTGTCCCCATTGTTGTCCCCATTGTTGTCCCCATTGCCCCCATTGCTGTCCCCATTGTCATCCCCATCATTGTCCCCATTATCATCCCCATCATTGTCCCCATTGCCCCCCCCCCTCATTGTCCCCCTCCTCACCATCTCCTCCCGGAGGTCCCTTTGCCACTGCTGTGTCCTCAGTGCCACCCTCAGACTCCTCCCCCGCTGTCCCAGGGGTCCCTTCAGGACCCCAAACTCTTCCTCCACTTCTCGGATCTCCCCCAGGACCCCCGGGGGGGGCAGAGCCTCCGCCCGAGCGCGGAGCACCCCAAGTTCCTGCACCCGCACCCACAGCTGCTGCTCCAGCACCTGGGGGGGCAAAAAGGGGATGGGGGACACCCCAAAACGAGAGGAAAACCCAAACATGGAACCCCAAAATGGGAAACCCCCATGGGCACCCCCAAAGAAGGGGGTTCCAATGGATTGGGGACCCCATTGTCCCCAGTACCCCCAACGCCCCCCATGTCCCCACCTGGTGTCTCTTCAGCAAGGTGTTGACACTGGCCAGGTCCTTCCCAGTGTCCCCAAGGCTCAGTTGTCCCTTGGCCACCTCCAGCCACCCCCTCAGCCTGGCACAGGCTTGGTGACAGAACTCGGCCTCAGTGGCCTCGAAGAGCCGCTGTCCCCTCCTCTGGGTGGTGGCCTCCAGGACCTCCCATTGTCCCCTCAAAGCCACCAAGGTGTCTCTCACCACTGTTGCCAGAGCTGGCTTGGAGGAGGACAGTTGGTGGCCCTCCTGAGGGGACATGGGTGTCACCTCCTCCGTGGTGGCATCAGACCAGGTGGTGGCACCTCCCATTCCAGTGCCACCAACCCTAACCCTCAGCTCCTCCCATGTCCCCAACCCACTGCCACCCCAACCCAATGTCCCCATCCCCATGTCCCCATGATGTCCCCAATATCCCCATCCCCATGTCCCCATGATGTCCCCAATGCCACCCATCCCAATGTCCCCACCCCCATGTCCCCATGATGTCCCCAACATCCCCACTCTCATGTGTCCATGATGTCCCCAATGCCACCCATCCCAATATCCCCACCCCCATGTCCCCATGATGTCCCCAATATCCCCACCCCCATGTCCCCATGATGTCCCCAATGCCACCCAACCCAATGTCCCCATCCCCATGTCCCCATGATGTCCCCAATATCCCCATCCCCATGTCCCCATGATGTCCCCAATGCCACCCATCCCAATGTCCCCACCCCCATGTCCCCATGATGTCCCCAATGTCACCCATCCCAGTGCCACCACACCCATGTCCCCATGATGTCCCCAATGTCACCCATCCCAACATCCCCACCCTCACGTCACCCATCCCAGTGCCACCACACCCATGTCCCCATGATGTCCCCATTCTCACATGTCCATGATGTCCCCAATGTCCCCATCCCAATGCCCCCACCCCAGTGCCACCATCCCAATGTCCCTGCTGTCCCCTCACCCTCTCCAGTGTCCCCAACCACCCCCTGGTGGCTGCCACCTCCGCAGCGAAGCTTTGGTGCCTCTGCCACACCCTGCGGACCCCGCGGGACCCCCCTGGGGACTCCTCCTGGGCCACCACTGCCTTCTCCTCCATCCAGAGGGACAACTGAGGGGACACAGAGTGCCCATGGGGACACCATCAGTACCCACCAGTACTCACCAGTACCCACCAGTACTGACCAGTATCAACAAGTACTCACCAGTACTCACCAGTCCCACCTAGTCCCACCCCAATCCCACCCCAGTCCCATTCCAGTCTCATCTGAGTCCCACCCCAGTCCCATCCCAATCCAATTCAATCCCAATCCCATCCCAGTCCCATCACAATCCCACCCCAGTTCAATCCCAATCCCATCCCAGTCCCATCCCAATCCAATTCCATCCCAATCCCAATCCCAATCCCATCCCAATTCAATCCCAATCCCATCCCAGTCCCATCCCAATCCAATTCCATCCCAATCCCATCCCAGTTCAATCCCAATCCCATCCCAGTCCCATCCCAATCCAATTCCATCCCAATCCCATCCCAGTTCAATCCCAATCCCATCCCAGTCCCATCCCAATCCAATTCCATCCCAATTCCATCCCAATCCCTTCCCAGTTCAATCCCAATCCCATCCCAGTCCCATCACAATCCCACCCCAGTTCAAACCCAACCCTATCCCAGTCCCATTCCAGTCTCATCTGAGTCCCATCCCAGTTCAATCCCAATCCCATCCCAGTCCCATCCCAGTTTCCATCCCAGTTCCATCCCAGTCCCATCACAATCCCACCCCAGTTCAATCCCAATCCCATCCCAGTCCCATCCCAATCCCATCCCAGTTCAATCCCAATCCCATCCCAGTCCCATCCCAGTTTCCATCCCAGTTCTATCCCAGTCCCATCACAATCCCACCCCAGTTCAATCCCAATCCCATCCCAGTCCCATCCCAATCCCATCCCAGTTCAATCCCAATCCCATCCCAGTCCCATCCCAGTTTCCATCCCAGTTCTATCCCAGTCCCATCACAATCCCACCCCAGTTCAATCCCAATCCCATCCCAGTCCCATCACAATCCCATCCCAGTTCAATCCCAATCCCATCCCAGTCCCATCCCAGTTTCCATCCCAGTTCCATCCCAGTCCCATCACAATCCCACCCCAGTTCAATCCCAATCCCATCCCAGTCCCATCACAATCCAATTCCATCCCAATCCCATCCCAGTTCAATCCCAATCCCATCCCAGTTCAATCCCACCCCAGTTCAATCCCAACCCCATCCCAGTTCAATCCCAATCCCATCCCAGTCCCATCCCAATCCAATTCCATCCCAATCCCAGTTCAATCCCAATCCCATCCCAGTCCCATCCCAATCCCACCCCAGTTCAAACCCAATCCTATCCCAGTCCCATTCCAGTCTCATCTGAGTCCCATCCCAGTTCAATCCCAATCCCATCCCAGTCCCATCCCAGTTTCCATCCCAGTTTCCATCCCAGTCCCATCACAATCCAATTCCATCCCAATCCCATCCCAGTCCCATCACAATCCCATCCCAGTCCCATCACAATCCCACTCCAGTTCAATCCCAATCCCACCCCAGTTCAATCCCAATCCCATCCCAGTTTCCATCCCAGTTCTATCCCAGTCCCATCACAATCCCACCCCAGTTCAATCCCAATCCCAATCCCAATCCCATCCCAGTTCCCCCCTCACCTCCTGCCCATCCCTCAGGAACCTCTGCAGATCCCAGTTGTCCCTCAGCTTCTCCAGCAGCTCCCGGGCCACTTCCTGGTTCCTCCGGTGCCTGAGGTGCCCCAGGGGAGGTGACACCCAACTCCCAGGTGTCCCCAGAGGGTCCTTCACCCCTCCCCCCTCTCCTCACCTGCTCTCTACCCCCTCCACCATCTCACGCACTTTGGGGGCGTGGGGACCCCCTTCGGCCACCAACTTCTGCCCAGTGGCCACCAAGCCCAGGATCCGCTCGCCGGTGGCTTCCATGGTTACCATGAACTCCTCCTGCTTCTTGACCGATGCCTCGGCTGCTGGCAGCGTGCCAGGCACCTCCGTGTGCCACAGGAGGTACTCCTGAGGAGGGGACATCCCTGGTGGCAACTCTGGGGCATCCCAACCCCATCCCAGGTCATCCCAACTCATCCCAGGTCATCCCAACCCCATCCTGGGTCATCCCAACCCATCCCGGGTCATCCCAACCCCATCCTGGGTCATCACAGTCCATCCCAACCCATCCCAGGTCATCCCAACCCATCCCAGGTCATCCCAACTCATCCCAGGTCATCCCAACCCCATCCTGGGTCATCACAGTCCATCCCAACCCATCAACCCATCCCAGGTCATCCCAACTCATCCCAGGTCATCCCAACCCCATCCTGGGTCATCACAGTCCATCCCAACTCATCCCAGGTCATCCCAACCCCATCCTGGGTGATCTCAACCCTGTCCTGGGTCATCCCAACCCATCCCAGGCCATCTCAACCCATCCTGAGTCATCCCAACCCCATCCCAGGTCATTCCAACCCCATCCCAGTCCATCCTGACCCATCCCAGAAGATCCCAGCCCCATCCCAGCTCATCCCAACCCCCTCCTGGTTTGTCCCAGTCCATTCCAATCCAACCCAGATGATCTCAGTCCCATCTCAGCCCATCCCAGATGATCCCAGCCCTATCCTGGGTCATCCCAACCCCATCCCAGAAGATCCCAGTCCCATCCCAGGTCATACCATCCCCATCCCAAGTCATCCAAACTCCATCTGGGGTCATCCCAACCCCATCCTGGGTTATCCCAGTCCATCCCAACCCATCCCAGGTCATCCTGACCCATCCCAGATGATCCCAACCCCATCCCAGATCATCCTGAGTCATCCCAGAAGATCCCAGCCCCATCCTAGGTTAGCCCAACCCCATCCTGTGTCATCCCAACCCCATCCTGCATCATCTCAAGCCCATCCTGGGTCATCCCAACCCATCCCATCCCAGATGATCCCAAGACCACCCCTGACCTGGGTGCTGAGGGTCCCTTCCACCCGCCGCGAGTCTCTCAGGAAGAGTTGGAAGGCGAAGGTTTGGCTGAGGACCTTCTGTCTCTCCTCCCACGTCCTCTCCAGTTCTTCCCAACCTTTCTCCAGAGCTTCCAAGCGTTGCCTCAAGGTGGAACCTTCCATCTCCTTTTGTCCCTTGGTCACCTCCTGCCCCAAAGCCTGAGCGTTCCCCAGATCTTCTCCATAGCGTTTCATCTCCTGCCGGAGGCTCTGGTGGTGCCTCAAGAATTCCTCAGCTTCTCCCAAGGTGGTTGGAACCTCCTGAGATGCCATGGAACCTCGAGTCCTGCTCAGCCAACCTTGAAGAACCCCCAGATCCCTCAACAAGCTCTGAAGTTTTTGGGCTTCTCCCAGTTCTTCTTCCCGGCGATGGAAAAGGTCCTGGAGTTGACCCCAAGCTTCTTCCACCACTCGGAGTGCTTCTCGAATGGAGACCTCTCGCTCAGGTTGCTCTTGGCTCAGTTTGGAGCTTTGAGTTTGAAGCTCTTGGATTTTGCCTTGGATGGCTTCCAGGTCACGTTGGACCCCCCCGAGCTTCCTCTGGAGGGTGCTCAAGGAGGTGAAGTCCTTGGGGGAGGTTTGGGTGGTGGCCTCAATGAGCTGGGTCTTCTCCTTCATCCAAGCTTTGGTCTCCTGGCATTCCAGGTGGAAGTTCTGAAGGTTCAAGGAGGACCTCAAAGTTCTCTTCTTCTCCTCCACCAAAGCACGGAACCGGCACCACCTGGAAGAGGGGATGGCCACATCTGACCCCAAAGGTCCTTAATGTCCCCATCCCACCCCCTGGGTGACCTCAATGTCCCTCCAAGTCAACCCATGACCTCATGGAGACATCTCCCACCCCCTTCCCTCCATGTCCCCCCCAACATCCCCACCATCCCCCAATGTCCCCAACGTCCCAATGCCCCCAGTGTCCCCAATGTCCCCTCCTTGTGTCCCCACCTGTCCCTCAGCTGCTCCCCCATCCCTCTCACGCTGTCCCCATGCTGTCCCCTCTCTGTCCCCGCCAGCTCCTGGGCCACCTGGGTGACATTGGCCACGCGTGTCCCCAGTTGGGACATCTCGGGCTCCAGGGTCTCGAACCTGGGGGGGACAGGACACAGGGAGGAAGTCCTGAGGCACCAGAGGGGACCCTGATGCCACCAGGAGGAGGTTCTGGTGCCACTAGGAGGGTCTTGATGTCACCAGGAAGGTTCCTGGAGACAAGGGAGAAGGTTCTGAAGCCACCAGGGATGTCCTGATGCCACCAGGGGGGTCCTAACACAACCAGGTGGATCTTGATGCCACCAGGAGGGTCCTGGTGACTATGGGGGTGTCCTGATGCCACCAGAAGGAGGTCCTGGTGCCACTAGGAGGGTCTTGATGCCACCAGGAAGGTTCCTGGTGACAATGAGAGGGGGTTCTGAAGCCACCAGGAGGATCCTGATGCCACCAGGAGGGTTCTGATGCCCCCAGAAGGGTTCTGATGGCCCCATGGGGTTGTCCCCTCCCATCCCAGGGGTTGTCCCTCACCTCTGCTGGAGGACCTCCATCTCCTCCATCCCTTGGGGGACAGTGACCCCACTCAACCACTGCTCTTTCTCCCCGAGCCAGAGCCCGCAGGACTCAGATGCGTTCCTCAGGCTGTAGAACCTCAGCTCCACCTCCAGGTCCTCCCCTCGGCGTCGGGCCAGGCCCAGAACCTTTTGGTGAAGTCTTTCCAGGTCCTCCAACCTCTTAGCCACCTCCCGGGTGACCTCCGAGCCGGCAGCCCAGGTGGCCAAGTGGCTCCTCAAGGTCTGTAGCACCTCGCAGTGGCCTCGGATCTCCTGGGTCACTGCCCGGTGTTGCCTCCAGAGGCTTCTGGTGGAGGACTCATCATGGCCCAGGTCAGGGGTGGTCACCAACCTCATGGCGTCCCCAACCCAACCTTCGGCATCCTCCACCTCTGCTTGGAACTGGAAGAGGTCAACGGTGTCCTTCAACCACTTCTCCCTCTTGGCGGTCGCCTCCTTCAACTTCTCCCAACGTTCTTCTAGTTCTCCCACCCTTCGGGCCACCTCTGGGCTCCGGGCTTGCTTTTGGGCCACCAAAAGCCTCCCGTTGGCCAACGTTTCCCCCAGAGGTCCTTCCCGGGCGCTGAGCTCTCCACGGAAGGCGTCGAGTTGGCTCAAGAGGCGTAAGGAGCTGGTGAGGTCCTTCCCCACCTCCTTGGAGCTCAGGAGGGGCTCCTGCTCCTTCATCCAAGCTTCTTCTTCCCCCGCCGCCCAAAAAAACCCCCAAAAGCCACGAGATTCCTCCAAACGGGCCCGGCGTTGGGTGGCCAAGACCTCCAGGTGGTGGGAACGCAGCTCCAGGGCGGTCAAACGTTCCCCAAGCCAGGAGGGGTCACAGGGTTGGTGAGCTGAGGGGGAAACAATGGGGTTTGGGGACATCTCAAGGACATCTGGGGACATCTCAAGGACGTCTGGGGACATCTCAAGGACGTCTGGGGACATTTTAAAGGGGTTTAGGGAGTTTTAAGGAGGTTTGGATGCTTCTCAGAGGGGGCTGGAGGCCTATAAAGGGGGTTTGTGGACATCTAAGGGAGATTTGGGGCAATTTTAGGGAAGTTTGGAGGCACTTAAAGGGGATTTGGAGGCAAATCAGGGGGTTTGGAGGCATCTCAAGGAGGTCTGGGGACATTTTAGGGGGGGTTGGAGCTATCCCAGATGGGTTTGGAGGTATCTTGGGGGGTTGGAGGCAACTTAAGGGGGTTTGGGGACACCTCAGGGGAGTTTAGGGACATCTAGGGGTGGGTTGGAGGCACCTTGGAGGGGGTTGGGGACACCTAGGGGGGAGCTGGGGCCATCTCAAGGGGGGTTGGAGGCATCTCAGTTGGGGTTGGGGACATCTTGAGGGGATTTGGAGGTATCTTAAGGAGGGTTGGAGGCATCTCCAGAGGGTTGGGGACATCTCAGGGGTGCCCAGGGTTGGGGGGTGTCCCCTGGGTGGGGGTCTCACCCTCCCCCTCCCCTCCGAGGCGTTGGGCGGTGGCTCCCACCCCCCGGACCCTCTCGGCAGCGGCGCTGACGTCGCTTTCCAGGAGGCTCTGGAGCTGCAGAAGTTCTTCCACCCCCCCTGGGTCCTTCCCCACCTCCTCTGAACGCAGCCGGGCCTGGGGGGGCACCCACTGTGTCCATAATCCCACCCCCAAACCCCATAATCCTGATAATCCTGACACCCTTCACCCTCCCAGTGCTCCCAGTAGCTCCCAGTTCACCTCCAGTTGGTCCATCCAGCCCATCAGGTGCTCCACCTCCACCAATACCCCCAATCCCACCCCAGTTTCACTCATAATCCCACTCCCAACCTCCATAATCCCACTCCCAACCTCCATAATCCCACTCCCAACCTCCATAATCCTGATAATCCCAACACCCCCCACCCTCCCACTGCTCCCAGTAGCTCCCAGTTAACCTCCAGTTGGTCCACCCAGGCTATTAGGTGCTCCACCTCCACCAATACCCCCAATCCCACCCCAGTTTCACTCATAATCCCACTCCCAACCTCCATATTCCCACTTCCAACTCCCATAATCCAAACAGTCCTGACACCCCCTCCCCTCCCAGTGCTCCCAGTGCTCCCAGTTCACCTCCAGATCGCCCATCCAGCCCATCAGGAGCTTCACCTCCTCCAGTACCCCCACTCCCAACCTCCATAATCCCAGTTCCAACCCCCATAATCCCACTCCCAACCTCCATAATCCTGATAATCCCAATACCCCCCGCCCTCCCACTGCTCCCAGTAGCTCCCAGTTCACCTCCAGTTGGCCCATCCAGCCCATCAGGTGCTCCACCTCTTCCAGGACCCTTCCCAGCTCCAGGGACCTCCTCAGCTTCTCCCTCCGGGTCTCCAGGGCCGCCCTCAGCTCCCCCCACAACCCCTCCACTCTATCGCGACGCTCCGACACCTTCCTCATGTCGTGATAGCCCTCGGCCGCCAGCTCGGAGGCCAAGGCCCCCAGGGCCACCACCCGGGACCTTTGGGCCACCACTGTCTCTGTCTCGATGGCCTCGTGTCTGCGGACAGCGGCCTCCAACTCCCGTGGGGACACCGGGAGGACCTCCTGGGGACATCGGGGGCGTTGGGGGCGTTGGGGGCGTTGGGGGCGTTGGGGACATTGGGGACTTTGGGGACTTTGGGGGCGTTGGGGACGTTGGGGACGTTGGGGGCGTTGGGGGCGTTGGGGGCGTTGGGGGCGTTGGGGGCGTTGGGGACACTGGGGACACTGGGGACACTGGGGACACTGGGGACACACACTGGGGGTGACACTGGGGACAGGGGGTGTCCCCACCTGTGCCAGGAGGCGTTGGATGTCCCTCAGGGAGGTCTCTCTGGTGGTGGCCTTGCGGTGGAACCGCGCCGCCGTCCTCTCCACCTTCTCCTGGCGCCGCAGCTCCCGGCGCAGAGCCACCTCCCGCCCGTGCTCTGCCTTCTCCAGCTGCTCCCAGGCCTGGGGACACCACCCCGGGGACAACCCAGTCACCAGCATGGCCACAGACACCACAGAGTGGCCCAAGGTCATCATGAGGTGGTCACCAGAGCCCCCTCCCACCCATGGTCCAACGTCTCCGGGTGTTTCACCAGCAGAGTCACTGAGGACGCCGTGGGCATCATCAACACCACCCTTGGTGTCATCTCCACGTTTCCATCACCATCTCCATTTCTCATCTCTGTGATCTCCACCAGCCCACCCCCCGCCACTTCCACCATCTCCATCATCTCCATCACCATCTCCATGACCTCCCCCACCATCTCCATTTCCCATCTTCATGATCTCCACCATCCCCACCACCACTTCCACCACCTCCATCTTCTCCATCACCATTTCCATGTCCTCCACACCATCTCAAACATCTCCCCCTCCATCTGCAACATCTTCCCCACCATCCCATGACCTTCACTACATCCATGAACTCCACCATCATCTCCATTTCCCATCTTCATGATCTCCACCATCTCCCCCACAACATCCATGAACTCCACCATCTCCATTTCCCATCTCTGTGATCTCCACCATCTCCACGACCTCCCCCCCCATCTCCATTTCCCACCTCCATGACCTCCACCATCTTCCCCCACCATCTCCATGATCTCCACCATCTCCCATCTCCATTATCTCCATGACCCCCCCTACCATGTCCTTCCCTCCCCAGTCCCTCCCCACCTTGTTGATGTCTGCCAGCAGCCTCCCTTCGGGTGGCACGTAGACCTTCTGGTTGGTGGCCCTCATCCTGCTCCTCAGGCTGAAGAGCAGCACCTCCAGGTCCCCTTTCTCCATGAACCTGTGGGGTAGAGGGGTGGTCCCTCAGGTCCAGAACCACCTCAGGGTGGGGGTCAGGGTGTGGGGGGGTCCTCACTTGGGGGGTTTCTCCACCGTCCTGAAGGTGGTGAAGCTCTGGAGCTGCTGCTGGAGGGCGGGCAGGGCTGGGGCCATGCGGCGGTCGTTGAGGTGCCGGATGGTGACCTCGATCCAGCCCAGGAGGTCACCGGCGGTGGCCTCGTACTGAGCCACCATCTGCTCTGCCCCCCAAGAGGCCTCCAGCACCTTGGGGACATGGGGGGTGGTGGCATCTCTCACCTCTTTCTCTCCTTTTGTCTCCCTTTGTGTCCCTTTGGCTTGGTGGCCCCATTGTCCCCAAACCCAGGTCCCAACTTGGCCACTACGTGCCACCTCCTCAAGGGTCACAGCTGAGCAGGTGGCTCCTCCCCAACAACCCCAATGTCCCCAATGTCCCCGACATCTCCAACGCCCCCAACGATGTCCCCAATGCACCCAATGCCCCTAACACCCCCAACATCTCCAATGTCTCCACAGCCCCCGATGATCCCAGTGTCCCCAACATCTCCAATACCCCCAATGTCCCCTACACCCCCTCAATGTCCCCTCTGTCACCTTCCCAATCCGTTTCCCCTCCACTGCCAATGCTTTCATTTTGGAGAAGTGGTGGTAGATGGTGGCCACGTAGGTGATGATCGAGCGCTCGTCTGGCTGCTCCACTGTCACATCTGTCACCCACAGGGGGGGTGGTGGCATTGTCACCAACCTCTCCTCGGACCCAACCAAACCCAACTGGAACCAACCAAACCCAACTGGAACCAACCAAACCCAACTAGAACCAACCAAACCCAACTAGAACCAACCAAACCCAACTGGAGCCAACCAAACCCAACTGGAACCAACCAAACCCAACTGGAGCCAACCAAACCCAACTGAAACCAACCAAACCCAACTGGAACCAACCAAACCCAACTAGAACCAACCAAACCCAACTGAAACCAACCAAACCCAACTGGAACCAACCAAACCCAACTGGAGCCAACCAAACCCAACTGGAGCCAACCAAACCCAACTGGAGCCAACCAAACCCAACTGGAACCAACCAAACCCAACTGGAACCAACCAAACCCAACTGGAACCAACCAAACCCAACTGGAACCAACCAAACCCAACTGAAACCAACCAAACCCAACTGGAGCCAACCAAACCCAACTGGAACCAACCAAACCCAATTGGAGCCAACCAAACCCAACTGAAGCCAACCAAACCCAACTAGAACCAACCAAACCCAACTGGAGCCAACCAAACCCAACTGGAGCCAACCAAACCCAACTGGAACCAACCAAACCCAACTAGAACCAACCAAACCCAACTGAAACCAACCAAACCCAACTGAAACCAACCAAACCCAACTAGAACCAACCAAACCCAACTAGAACCAACCAAACCCAACTGGAACCAACCAAACCCAACTGGAACCAACCAAACCCAACTAGAACCAACCAAACCCAACTGGAGCCAACCAAACCCAACTGGAGCCAACCAAACCCAACTGGAGCCAACCAAACCCAACTGGAACCAAACAAACCCAACTGGAGCCAACCAAACCCAACTGGAGCCAACCAAACCCAACTGGAGCCAACCAAACCCAACTGGAACCAACCAAACCCAACTGGAACCAACCAAACCCAACTAGAACCAACCAAACCCAACTGAAACCAACCAAACCCAACTGAAACCAACCAAACCCAACTGGAACCAACCAAACCCAACTGGAGCCAACCAAACCCAACTGGAACCAACCAAACCCAACTGGAACCAACCAAACCCAACTGGAACCAACCAAACCCAACTGGAACCAACCAAACCCAACTGGACCCCATCAGATGCCCCTAAAGGTAATGGTGGAGCTGCTCCATGGTGACATTGGTCACCAAGTGATGGGGGTGGCATTGTCACTACTGTCACCAACCCCTTCCTTGCATCCAACTGGCCTCCCCAGACCCCCAGATCCCCACCCAGGACCCCCCAGAACCCCACCAGGAGTCCCCCAGACCCCCCCAAATCTCCCAGAACCCCTTCAAACCCCCCAACCCCCCCAAGACCCCCTTCAATCCCCCCAATATCCCCCAGGACCCCCCAGATGCTCCCAGGATCCCCCCAGTTCCCTCCAGAACCCCCCAAATCCCCTTCAATTGCCCCAAATCCCCTCCAGGATGCCCCCAGGACCCCCCCGAGTCACTGAAATCTCCCAGAACTCCCCCCAAAATGCCCCAAAATCCCCTAAATCCCCCCCAGGATTACTCCTGACCCTCGGGGTCCAGCAGCCGCGTCAGTCCCAGTTCCCTCTCGGCGATGGTGAAGGCGTTGTGGAGGTTGTGGAGGGGATTGGAGACCCTCAGGCTGCTCATGTCCACCAACTCAGGGCTGCCCCACAGCCCAGGGGGGGGGCTCAGAACCATGGCTGACCCAAAACCACCCCAAAACCACCCCAAAACTTCCCCCTCCCTTCCCACCCCCCCGTTCCCTCCCCTGTCCCACCGGTGGTGATGGATCAGGGCGTTGAAGGCCATTCCATCCCTCCAACTGGAGCTGAAGTTCTGCACCGAGACCCCTGGGTACCTGGGAGGGGGCAGAGAATCAGAGACCCCCCAGGACCCCCCCCAAAACCCCCCAGGACCCCCAAAATCCCCCCTTAGATCCCTCCATGACCCTTTGATCCTCTCCAGATCCCTCCCCCAGGACCATCCAAGAGCCTTCAAACCCCCCCAAGATCCTTCAAACCCCCTCAAGATCCTTCAAACCCCCTCAAGATCCTTCAAACCCCCCCAAGATCCTTCCAGGACCCCCACAAGACCCTTCAGAACCCCCCAGGACCCCCTCCCAGACCCCCCCAGGACCCACCCAGCAGTTTTCCTTTGGCACCAGAGCAGCAGAGCCTCCTTGGCCGACTTCTTCTCCGTGCTGTCCTCGGTCTCCACGCTGATGTCCTGGATCTGTGGGGGGAACAAGGGGGGTACAACACCCTAAATCGGGGGGGGGGGGTGTCCCATGGTGGCCTCAAGATCCCCTTGGTGGCTTCAAGACCTTCCTGGATGTGTTTAAGATCCCCTCAGTGGCTTCAAGACGCCCATGATGGGATCAAAACCCTCATGGTGGCTTCAAGACCCTTATGGTGGCCATTAGGACCCTCACAATGGGTTTAAGACCCCCTTGGTGGCTTCCAGACCTTCATGGTGGTCTCAACCCCCACCCTGGTGGCCCCAGGACCTCCATGGTGGCCTCAGGACCCTCTTGGCCAACATAAGGAACCTTGTGGTGGCCTTAAGACCCTCCTGGTGGTCTCAACCCGCCCCTGGTGGCCCCAGGCCCCCTCCAGGTGGCCACCTGGAAGCGGAGGATGATGGTCCAGAGCAGCCCCAGGGTGAGGCGGTGGTTCCCATCCACGATGTCGTGGGATCCGACGTTCTCCAGGTGGACCTTCTGCTCCTTGAGGAACTGCAGAGCCTTCTCCACGTTCTCCAGGCAGTGGATCCTCATCCGACCCTTGGTGGGCTTGGGCTGGAACAGCAGGAAGTCCCCTGAGATATGGGGAGGGGTCCCAGGGAGGAGGGGGGGGGGGGGGAGGGAAAGGGATTGGAGGTTCTTGAAGGTTCTTGAAGGTTCTTGAAGGTTCTTGAAGGTATTTTTGAGGTTTGGGGGTTCTGAGAGGTTCTAGAGGGTTCTTGGGGGGTTTTGAAGGCTCTTGGGAGGTTCCTGGTGGAACTGGGGGGCTTGGGAAGGGGTTGGAGGTCCTGAGGGTGGAGGTTCCTGAAGGTTCTTGAAGGTTCTTGAAGGTTCTTGAAGGTTCTTGAAGGTTCTTGAAGGTTCTTGAAGGTTCTTGAAGGTATTTTGGAGGTTTTGGGATTCTGAGAGGTTCTCGAGGATTCCTGGGGGGTTCTGAAGGCTCTTGGGAGGTTCCTGGTGGAACTGGGGGGCTTGGGAAGGGGTTGGAGGTCCTGAGGGTGGAGGTTCCTGAAGGTTCCTGAAGGTTCTTGAGGGTTCTTGAAGGTTCTTGAAGGTTCTTGAAGGTATTTTTGAGGTTTGGGGGTTCTGAGAGGTTCTAGAGGGTTCTTGGGGGGTTTTGAAGGTTCTTGAGGGGGCTCCTGGGGGAACTGGGGGGCTTGGAGGTCCTGAGGGTGGAGGTTCCTGAAGGTTCTTGAAGGTTCTTGAAGGTATTTTTGAGGTTTGGGGGTTCTGAGAGGTTCTAGAGGGTTCTTGGGGGGTTTTGAAGGCTCTTGGGAGGTTCCTGGTGGAACTGGGGGGCTTGGGAAGGGGTTGGAGGTCCTGAGGGTGGAGGTTCCTGAAGGTTCTTGAAGGTTCTTGAAGGTTCTTGGAGGTATTTTTGAGGTTTGGAGGTTCTGAGAGGTTCTTGAGTGTTCTTGGGGGGTTTTGAAGGTTCTTGAGGGGGCTCCTGGGGGAACTGGGGGGCTTGGAGGTCCTGAGGGTGGAGGTTCCTGAAGGTTCTTGAAGGTTCCTGAAGGTTCTTGAAGGTTCTTGGAGGTATTTTTGAGGTTTGGAGGTTCTGAGAGGTTCTTGAGTGTTCTTGGGGGGTTTTGAAGGTTCTTGAGGGGGCTCCTGGGGGAACTGGGGGGCTTGGAGGTCCTGAGGGTGGAGGTTCCTGAAGGTTCCTGAAGGTTCCTGAAGGTTCTTGAAGGTTCTTGAAGGTTCTTGAAGGTTCTTGGAGGTTCTTGGAGGTTCTTGGAGGTATTTTTGAGGTTTGGGGGTTCTGAGAGGTTCTCGAGGATTCCTGGGGGGTTCTGAAGGCTCTTGGGAGGCTCCTGGTGGAACTGGGGGGCTTGGGAAGGGGTTGGAGGTCCTGAGGGTGGAGGTTCCTGAAGGTTCTTGAAGGTTCTTGAAGGTTCTTGAAGGTTCTTGAAGGTATTTTTGAGGTTTGGGGGTTCTGAGAGGTTCTTGAGTGTTCTTGGGGGGTTTTGAAGGTTCTTGAGGGGGCTCCTGGGGGAACTGGGGGGCTTGGGAAGGGGTTGCAGGTCCTGAGGGTGGAGGTTCCTGAAGGTTCCTGAAGGTTCTTGAAGGTTCTTGGAGGTTCTTGGAGGTATTTTTGAGGTTTGGGGGTTCTGAGAGGTTCTAGAGGGTTCTTGGGGGGTTCTGAAGGTTCTTGGGAGGTTCCTGGTGGAACTGGGGGGCTTGGGAAGGGGTTGGAGGTCCTGAGGGTGGAGGTTCCTGAAGGTTCCTGAAGGTTCTTGAAGGTTCTTGGAGGTTCTTGGAGGTATTTTTGAGGTTTGGGGGTTCTGAGAGGTTCTTGAGTGTTCTTGGGGGGTTTTGAAGGTTCTTGAGGGGGCTCCTGGGGGAACTGGGGGGCTTGGGAAGGGGTTGGAGGTCCTCAGGGTGGAGTTTCTTGAGGTTTCTTGGAAGCCCTTGGAGCATTTCTGGTGGTTCTTGGGGTTTTGTTTCCTCTGGGGAGGGGGGTGGACAGGGGGGGGGCCTCACATTTTGGGGGAGGGTCTCCACTCACCAAGTGCTCCCCTGAGAGGACCTCGAGGAGGTGGAGGAGGAGGTGCCCATCCCGCAGGTCGCTGTAGAGGTCCCCCAGGCGCTGGGAGCCCCGTTCCAGGTGGGAATTCACCCATTTGGTGAAGGTTTTCTTCTGCACCGCCTCCCGCTCGTCTGGGGAGGGGGAGAGGGGGATCAGGGAGGACCCCCACCCCTTGAGACCCCCTATGGGACCCCCACCCACCCCTTGAGACCCCTATGGGACCCCCACCCACCCCTTGAGACCCTCATCCAACCCCCTGAGACCCCCACCCATTCCCTGAGACCCCCACCCACCCCCTGAGACCCTCTCCCACCCCCTGAGACCCCTACCAATAACCTGAGACCCCCACCTACCCCTTGAGACCCCCACCCACCCCTGAGACCCCCACCCATCCCTTGAGACCCCCACCCATTCCCTGAGACTCCCACCCACCCCTTGAGACCCCTACCCGTTCCCTGAGACCCCCACCCATTCCCTGAGGCTCCCACCCACCCCTTGGGACCTCTACCCATTCCCTGAGACCCCCACCCACCCCTGAGACCCCCACCCATTCCCTAAGGCTCCCACCCACCCCCTGAGACCCCCACCCACTCCCTGAGACCCCCACCACTTTCGAGACCCCCACCCACCTTGAGACCCCCACTCAACCCCTGAGACCCCCACCCATTCCCTAAGGCTCCCACCCACCCCCTGAGACCCCCACCCATTCCCTGAGACCCCCACCCACTCCCTGAGACCCCCACCCACCCCTTGAGACCCCCACCCATTCCCTGAGACCCCCACTCACCCCTTGAGACCCCCACCCACCCCCTGAGGCTCCCACCCACCCCTGAGACCCCCACCCATTTCTTGAGACCCCCACCCACCCCCTGAGACCCCCACCCATTCCCTGAGGCTCCCACCCACCCCTGAGACCCCCACCCACCCCTTGAGACCCCCACCCATTCCCTGAGACCCCCACCCACCCCTTGAGACCCCCACCCTTTGAGACCCCCACCTACCCCTTGAGACCCCCACCCATTCCCTGAGACCCCCACCCACCCCTTGAGACCCCCACCCATCATTTGAGACCCCCACCCACCCCTGAGACCCCCACCCATTCCCTGAGACTCCCACCCATTCCTGAGACCCCCACCCACCGCCCCCCTGAGACCCCCACCCATTCCTGAGACCCCCCCCAATATTTTTCCCCCCTTCCCACCCCATTTGCCCCCCAGGACCCCCCACCCAGAAATGAAATGGGGGGGGGGGGGCTATTTGCCCCCCCCCTCATTTTGGGGGGTCTCTCCCCCATTTTGGGGGGGTCTCTCCCCCATTTTTGGGGGGGTCTCTCCCCCATTTTTGGGGGGGTCTCTCCCCCATTTTGGGGTGCCCCCCCCACCCCCCCTCACCCGCCAGAGCTTTGATCCGGGAGCGTTCGAAGCGCTGGGCAGAGTTGGGGTCCCCCCCTTCATCCTCCTCTTCCTCCTCACCCCCCCCTTCCCACCGCCCCCCAAAATGGGGAGGGGGCACCTCGGGGGAGGACAACATTGTGTGGGGAGGGGTCTCAGGGGGGGGCAATGTCACCAGAGGGGGGGGGCACTGAGAAAACAGAATAATGAGGGGGGGGCTGAAGGGGGAGGGGGGTTCCCCCCCCCAAAACCCCCCAACCCCCCCCCAAAATACCCCCAGGAACACCCAGCCCCCCCCCCAAATTTCTTCCCCCCCAAAATACCCCCCCAGGACCCCCCCCCCCCTCACTTTGGGGTCTCTTGGACCCCCTGCTCAGGGTCTGAGGGTTTGGGGGTCTGGATTTTGGGGGGCTGAGGTTTGGGGGGGTCTGGGATTTGGGGGGTCTGAGGTTTGGGGGTGGGTTTGGGGGGTCTGAGGTTTTGGGGGGGCTGAGGTTTGGGGGGGTCTGAGGTTTTGGGGGTCTGAGGTTTTGGGGGCTGGGCTGGGGTCTGAGGTATTGGGGGTCTGAGGTTTGGGGGCCTGAGGTTGGGGGGTCTGGGGTTTTGGGGGTGTTGAGGTTGGGGGTCTGAGGTTTTGGGGGTTGAGGTTTGGGGGTCTGAGGTTGGGGGTCGAGGTGCTTGGGGGTCTGGAGGGTTCTGGGGGTTGAGGTTTGGGGGTCTGAGGTTTGGGGGTCTGAGGTTGGGGGGGGTCTGAGGTGTTTGGGGGGTCTGAGGGTTCTGGGGGGGGGTTGAGGTTTTGGGGGGGGGTCTGAGGTTTGGGGGGGGTCTGAGGTTTGGGGGGGTTTGAGGTTTGGGGGGGGTCTGGGGTTTTGGGGGGGGGTCTGGGGCTTGGGGGGGGTCTGAGGTGGTTTGGGGGAGGTTTGGGGGTCTGGGGTTCTGGGGGTCTGAGGTTTTGGGGGGGTCTGAGGTTTTGGGGGTCTAGGTGGGCTCTGAGGTTTTGGGGGCTGAGGTTCTGGGGTTGAGGTTTGGGGGTGAGGTTTGGGTCTGAGGTTTGGGGGTCTGAGGTTTTGGGGGTCTGAGGTTTGGGGGTCTGAGGTTTGGGGGGGTTTGAGGTTTTGGGGGGTTGAGGTTTGGGGGTTTGAGGTTTGGGGGGTCTGAGGTTTGGGGGGTCTGAGGTTCTGGGGGTCTGAGGTTTGGGGGGTCTGAGGTTTGGGGGTCTGAGGTTTGGGGGTCTGAGGTTTGGGGGGGGTCTGAGGTTCTGGGGGGGGTCTGAGGTTTGGGGGGGGTCTGAGGTTCTGGGGGGGTTTCTGAGGTTTGGGGGGGTCTGAGGTGTTTGGGGGGGTCTGAGGTGTTTGGGGGGGTCTGAGGTTTTGGGGGGGGGTCTGAGGTTTTGGGGGGCTGGGGTTTTGGGGGTCTGAGTTTGGGGGGTCTGGGGTGGGCTGAGGTTTGGGGGGTCTGAGGGTTCTGGGGTTGAGGTTTGGGGGTCTGAGGTTTGGGGGAGGTTTGGGGGTCTGGGGTTTGGGGGTCTGAGGTCTGGGGGTCTGAGGTTTTGGGGTTGAGGTTTTGGGGGCTAGGTTTGGGGGCTAGGTTTTGGGGGTGTTGAGGTGTTTGGGGGGTTTGGGGTTTGGGGGTGAGGTTTGGGGGTCTGAGGTTTGGGGGTCTGAGGTTTTGGGTCTGAGGTTTGGGGCTGGGGTTTGGGGGTCTGAGGTTTGGGGGTCTGAGGTTTGGGGGTCTGAGGTTTTGGGGGTCTGAGGTTTTGGGGGTCTGAGGTTTGGGGGTCTGAGGTTTGGGGGAATCTGAGGTTTGGGGGTCTGGGGTTTGGGGGTCTGAGGTTTTGGGGGTTTGAGGTTTTGGGGGGGTCTGAGGTTTTGGGGGGGGGGTTCAAGTAAGGTGGGGGGGGGGAGGGAATAAAGGGGGGGGGTCCACGGGTCCTACCTGGAGGGTTCGTAGGCTGCGGCTGAGGCCGCTCCGAGGTCATTGCGGGCCCGGGGGGGGATGGGGGGGAGGTAAAGAGAGGGGGGGGATGGGGGTGGGAGGGGCTTAAAGGAGGCGTTGCCATGGAAACGATTTAAAACGGGGGGGGGTGGGGGGGGCGATGCTAAGAGGAGCAAACCCCCCCCCCTCGGGTGTCCTCCGAGCCGCCAGGGGGCGCTGTGGGGTGGAGGGAGGGAGGGGGTGGGAAAATGGCGGCGGAGAGGGCGGTGGAGGTTGGGGGGGGAGTGGGGGGGTCTGGGGGGTTGGGGGTCCTGGGGCTGGGGGTCTTGGGGGCTTCTGAGGGGTCTTGGGGGAGTCTTGGGGCTTCTAGGGGTCCTGGGGCTGGGGTGTTCTAGGCTTCTGAGGGGTCCTGTGGGGGATCTGGGGGGACTTTGAAGGGGTCCTGTGGGGATTTGGGGGTCCTGGGGGCTTCTGAGGGGTCTTGGGGTGGTCCTGGGGGGCTTTGGGGGGTCTTGGGGGCTTCTGAGGGGTCCTGGAGGGGACTTGAGGGGGTCCTGGGGGGGCTTTGGGGGTCTTGGGGGGTCTCTAGGGGGTCCTGTGAGGATATGGGGGTTCTTGGGGGCTTCTGAGGGGTCTTGGGGTGGTCCTGGGGGGGCTTTGGGTGTTCTTGGGGGCTTCTGAGGGGTCCTGGGGGGGGATTTGTGGGGACTTGGAGGGGTCCTGTGGGGATTTGGGGGTTCTTGGGGGCTTCTGAGGGGTCCTGGGGGAGTCTTGGGGGGGCTCTGGGGGGTCCTGGGGGGGCTTTGGGGGTTCTTGGGGGCTTCTGAGGGGTCCTGGGGGGGGATTTGTGGGGACTTGGAGGGGTCCTGTGGGGATTTGGGGGGTCTTGGGGGCTTCTGAGGGGTCTTGGGGTGGTCCTGGGGGGGCTTTGGGGGGTCTTGGGGGCTTCTGAGGGGTCCTGGGGGGGCTTTGGGGGGTCTTGGAGGCTTCTGAGGGGTCCTGGGGGGGACTTGGGGGGGCCCTGTGGGGTCTGGGGGTGCCTAAAGCAAGGGGAGGGGGGGTCATAGGGATGTTTTTTGGGGGGTTTTGGGGGTCCTGACCCCTCTCCCCCTCTTTCTGACGCCCCCTCCCAGGTTTTGGAGCGTTTTCTGCTGTCTCTGTCCCCCCCCCAGAGCCGGGAGCCCCCCCGTGGGGGGTCCCTGGTGGTGTCCCTGAGGGTGACCAGGGGGGTCGGGGGGCACCCAACCACCTCCACCCTCACGGGTGGGTGAGGGGGGTCCCAGGGGTGGGGATGGGGAATTGGGTCTGGGGGTCCTGACCCTGACACCACCCCCCCAAACCCCCCCCCCCCATCAGTGGCGGCCGTTGGAGACCTGAGCTGGGACCTGAGGGATGAGGGGATGGGGGGAGGTGAGAGACCCCCTAAACAGCCCCCCGAAGACCCTAACCCCCCCCCCAGGACCTCAATCCCCTCTCCCCAAGACCCCAAATCCCCCCCAATCCCCCCCCAAATCCTTCCCAAGACCCCAAATCCCCCTCAAATCCTGGCCCCAATCCCCCGAACCCCAAATCCCCCAGGACCCTAATCCCCCAGGACCCCAACCCCGAACCCCAAATCCCCCAGGACCCCAAATCCCCCCCCGAACCCCAAATCCCCCCCCCAGGACCCCAAATCCCCCCCAGGACCCCAAATCCCCCCCAGAACCCCAAATCCCCCCCAGGACCCCAAATCCCCCCCCAGGACCCCAAATCCCCCCCCGAACCCCAAATCCCCCCCCAGGACCCCAAATCCCCCCCAGGACCCCAAAT
>JALBCY010000045.1:233299-311494 GCA_023079485.1 Archilochus colubris
GGGGAGTTGGGCTCTTTTCCCAGGCAACTCTCAGCAAGACAAGAGGGCAGGGTCTCAAGTTGTGCCAGGGGAGGTTTAGGTTGGAGATGAGAAAGAATTTCTTTCTGGAGAGGGTGATCAGGCATTGGAATGGGCTGCCCAGGGAAGTAGTGGATTCTCCGTGTCTGGAGATCTTTCCAAAGAGCCTGGATGTGGCACTGAGTGCCATGGGCTGGGAACCACGGGGGGAGTGGATCAAGGGTTGGACTCGATGGTCTCCAAGGTCCCTTCCAACCCAACCAGTTCTATGATTTAAAAATGCATGAAAACCGAAATTTATTCAAATTCCCAAATTTTTCTCTTATTTTGGGGGGGGTTTCCCCTCAGCCCTGGGCCTGGGGGTCCGGGGGTGTCTCCAGGAGCTCCTTGTAACGACGTTTGAAAAATCCCATCTGGAAAAGAAAAGTCCCAAATTTTCTCTCCCCCCCCCCAAAAAAAAAAAAAATTCCCCGAATTTTTTTCCCCCCCAGAAAATAAAAGAATTCCCCCAAATTTCCCCCCCCAAAATTTCCCCTCCAAAAAAATTCCCCCCCAAAAAATCCCAATTTTCCACCCCAAAAAAATTCTCAAAATAAAAAAAAATTCCAACATTTCCCCCCAAAAAGAAAAAAAAATTCCCAATTTTTCCCCCCCAAAAAATTAAAAAAAAAATCCCAAAATTTTTCTCCCCCCCCCCAAAAAATCCCCAAATTTTTTCACCAAAAAGGAAAAAAATTCCCAGTTTTTTTCCCCCCCAAATAAATTCCAGAAAAAGAAAAAAATCCCCAAATTTCAGTGTCCCCCCCCCCAAGAAAACTTCCCAAAAATTCACAAATTTCCCCCCCCTCACCTTCTGCAGCCCCCAAACCGCCAGGGCCAGGAGCACCAAACCCCCCAGGGACCCCCCCAAAATGGGGGGCAGGAGCTTGGGGGGCTCCAAACGCTCCAGCAAAGTCTCCACCTGGGTGAGAAAAAAATTTGGGACCCCCCCTGAACCCCCAGACCCCAAATTCCCCCAAATAAACCTAGATTTCCCCCCCAAAACCCACATTTCCCCTATTGTTCCCCAAAGACCCCAAATTTCCCCAAAAAACCCCAAAATTTCCCCCCCAGGCCCCAAATTTCCCCCCCAAAACCCCAAATTCCCTCCATTTTACCCCAAATTCCCCCCAGGCCCCAAATTTCCCCCCAAAATCTGAAATATCCAAAAAAATCCTAAATTTCCTCAAATTTTCCCCAAATTTTCCCCCCAGACCCCAAATTCCCCCAAATCTTCCCCAGACCCCAAATCTCCCCCAAAAAAACCCCAAATTTCCCCCGTTTTTCCCCCCCAGACCCCAAATTTTCCCCCAAAAATCCCAAATTCTCCCAATTTTCCCTCAAATTCCCCCCCAGACCCCAAATTTCCCCCAAAATGCCCAGATTTCCCTCCAAAACCCCAAATTCCCCCCAATTTTTCCATGAATTCCCCCAAATCCCCCCCCAGACCCAAATTCCCACAAATTTTCTCCAAGTTCCCCCAAATCCCTCCCAAGACCCCAAATTTCCCCCCCAAAAAACCAAAAAATCCCCAAATTCCCCCCCAAAATCCCCAAATGTTCCCCAAATTTCCCCCATTCTCCCCCCAAGACCCCAAATATCCCAAAACCCCAAATGTTCCCCAAATTTCCCCCATTTTTCCCCTCCCAGACCCAAAATTTCCCCCAAATTTGGGGGTTCTCACCTGCAGCTCTTCCCCCCCCCGCCCAAGGTTTTGGTACCGCCCCAAATCGAAGCTGATTCGCCCCAAACTTCGCAGAATCACCTGGGGGGGGCCCACCTGGGGGGAAAAAATCAAGAAAAAACCCCAAAAAACACCAAATCCCCCCCCAGAAAAACAAAAAAAAACCCCCAAAACAAACAAACAAAAAAAAACCCACAAAAAAAACCCCAAAACACCCCCAGAAAACCCCAAAATCCCCCAAAACACCCCCCGAAAAAAAACCCAACCCCCCAAATCCCCCAAAAACTCAAAAATCCCCAAAATAAAAAAAACCCAAAAATCTCCCAAACCCCCCAAAATAAATTAAAAAACCCCAAAACCCACCAAAAACCCCCAAATCCCACCCCCCCAAAAAACCCAGGACCCCCCCAACCCCCCCAAAAAAACAGAAATGCCAAAAATCCCCAGAAAAAAACCAAAAATCCCCCAAATCCCCCCAAAAACCAACAAAAAAAACCCCCAGCTCCCCCAAAAATCGCAAAAATCCCAAAACCCCCAAAAAACCCCAAATCCCCCCCCAAAAACCAAATCCCAAAACCCTCAAAACCCCCCTAAAAGCCCCAAAATCCCCAAAACCCCCTGAAGAAACCCCAAAAACCCTCCAAAAATCCAACTCCCTCCAAAACCCCCCAAAATAATTAAAAAGCCCCAAAATCCCCTCAAAAAGTCCCCCCGAGAAACCCCAAAAACCAAAAAAAACCCCAAAAAACCCCAAATCCCTCCAACCCCCCCCAAAAAACAACAAAAAAAACCAAAACCCCCCCCAAAAAACCCAAACCCACCCCAAATCCCAAAAATAAAAAAAAAATCCCCCCAAAATCACCCAAAACCCAACCCCCCCCAAAAGAAACCCTAAATCCCCCAAAGCCCCCCCAAAACAACTAAAAACCCCGAAAATCCCCCCCAAAAACCCCAAAGACCCCAAAAACACCCCAAAAATCCCCAAATCCCAACCCCTCCCCCAAATCCCCAACCCCCCCCCAAAAAAACCCAAAACTCAAAAACCCCAAACCCCCCAAAACCCAACTCCCCCAAAAAATCCCCAAATCCCCCCAAAACCCTCCAACCCCCCCAAAAAAACCCCAAACTCCCCCAAACTCCCCCAAACCCAAAAGAACCCCAAAAATCCCCAAATCCCTCCCCCAAAAAACCCCCAAACCCCCTCCAAAATACCCCAAAAATTCCCCTAAACAAAAGAAAACCCAAAAATCCCTCAAAACCCCCCCAAAAATTCCCCCAAAAACCCCAAAATCCCCCAAAAGCCCCAAATTTGTTACCTCCTTCCCCCAGCTCTCCTCCAGCCGCCCCCCCAGGGTCACCCCCAAAGTCTGGGGGGGCTCCAGCCCCTCCCCCACCTCACACCGGAACTCCCGGCACGGGACCCCCGGGCACTCCTGGGAGAGAATTTTGGGGCTTTTTCTCATTTTTGGACGTTTTTGGATGCTTTTTTGATCATTTTTGGACATTTTGGGGTTTTTTGGCATTTTTTGGGTTTTTTTAGGGGGGTTTTGGGGTGGTGTGGGTGGGGTTTGAGTGGGGGACACCCCAAGACCCCCCCACCAGTGTTGATTTTGGGGTTTTTTGACATTTTTTGGTGTTTTTTTATCATTTTTTGATATTTTGGGGGTTTTTGGTGGTTTTTTGGCATTTTGGGGGGGGGTTTTAAGCGGGTTTGGGGGGATTTAGGGGTTTGGGGATGATTGGGGAGGGTTTGGGGGGGAGGGGACGCCAAGACCCTTACTTGGGTTTTGGGGGGATTTTGTCATTTTGGGGGTTTTTATTATTTTTTTTTTATTATTTTTGACATTTTTTGGGTGTTTTTTGGGTGTTTTTTTGGCATTTTTGGGATTTTTGGGTGGTCAGGGGAAGATTAAAGGAATTTGGGGGGGGTCTGGGTGGAGGGGACCCCAAGACTCCCCCCTTATTTGGATTTTTGGGAGGATTTGGGGTTTTTTGGCATTTTTTTGGTTTGTTTTTTAACGTTTTTTGGCATTTTTTTGGTGATTTTTTGGGGCGTTTTGGGGGTTTTTTAGGTCCTCACCAGCACAGGGGGATCCGGCAGAGTCTTCGGGGGGGGCCCAGGGACCCCTGGGAGATCTGAGCCCTCCCAGCAGCGAATTTCATCCTGGGGGGGGGGAGAAAAAAAAAGGAATTTTTTTTTTTTTAATTAATTTTTTAATTAATTAATTAATTAATTAATTTTTTTATTTTAATTTTTTTTTGCCCCCCCCTTTTTTTTTTTTTTATTTCATTTTTGGGGGGGTCTCTTTCTCTCTCTCTCTCTGTTACCTGCATGGGGGTCACTCCCAGCTGCTCCCAAATTGGGGTCCCCCCCCCCCTCTGCCCGATGGGGACCCAGAAGGTGACATTGAGGGGGGGTCCCAGACGCCCCAAAATCTTCACCTGGGGGGGGGACACACAAAAAAAGTCAAAAAACGACAATTTGGGGACATTTTGGGACATTTTGGGGGTGTCCCCCCCCCTCTTCTTACCTCGTAGTGATGGAAAAGGGGAGGGGTAGGGGGGTCCCCCCGCCCCTTTTTGGGGGTGACCTCGAGGTAGGAGGTGGAGTTGGAGCTGGGGGGGAGAATTTGGGGACATTTGGGGGGATTTTGGGACAATTTGGGGACATTTTGGGGGATTTGGGGACATTTGGGGGGATTTTGGGACAATTTGGGGACATTTTGGGGGATTTGGGGACATTTGGGGGGATTTTGGGACAATTTGGGGACATTTTGGGGGATTTGGGGACATTTGGGGTCGATTTGGGGACATTTTGGGACACTTGGGGGGGATTTTGGGACATTTGGGGACACTTGGGGACATTCAGGGACATTTTGAGGACAATAGGGAAAATTTGGGAACATTTTGGGGATATTTTGGGACACTGGGGACATTTGGGTCAATTTGGGGATATTTGGCAACATTCTGGGACACTCTGGGGAGATTTGGGGAGGATTTGGGGACTTTGGGGACATTTTGTGGGGGATTTGGGGACATTTAAGGACATTTGGGGACATTTTGGGGACACTTTGGGGGCAATAGTGAAAATCTGGGGACATTTTGGGGACATTTTTGGATATTTGGGGACACTTGGGGGGATTTGGGGACATTGGGGCCATTTTGGGGACACCTGGGGGGGATTTGGGGAGATCTGGGGACACTTGGGGACATTTTGGGCCAATCTGGGGCCATTTGGTGACATTTTGGGGACATTCAGGGACACTTAGGGATATTTAGGGACATCTGGGGACACTTGGGGACATTTTGTCACCTGCTCAGCAGCACCAGCACCCCGTACTTCAGTGCCACCTCCGCCCGTGTCACCATCCCGGGGGTCCCGTTGTCACTTGGGGGGGGGGAGGTGACACTCGTGTCCCCAGGTGCCACCAACCCCCCCAGTGTCCCCAACCCCCCCAAAGAGCCACCAACCCCCCCAAAATGTCCCCAAGTGCCACCAACCCCCCCAAAGTGTCCCCAACCCCCCCAAAGTGCCACCAACCCCCCCAAAATGTCCCCAAAGTGTCCCCAACCCCCCCCAAAGTGCCACCAACCCCCCAAAATGTCCCCAAAGTGTCCCCAACCCCCCCCAAAATGTCCCCAAAGTGTCCCCAACCCCCCCAAAGTGCCCCCCCGTGTCCCCTCACCTGGTGACATTGGCCACCACCCCCAGGGTGTCCCCAAAGTCCCCCCGGGAGGGGACATCAAGGGTGAGGGTGAAGAGGAGCTGGGAGGGGAGAGGAAGGGAGAGGTTGGGGGGGGCTGAGGGGGTTGGGGGGAATTTGGGATATTTAGGGATATTTGGGGACATTTTGGGGGGATTTGGGGACATCTGAGGGGGGGCTGGGGACATCTGGGGACACTTTGGGGATATCTGGGGGGAGTCTGGGGGGATTTGGAGGGGTTTGGGGACATTTGGGGGACACTTGGGGGGGGTTGGGGGAGATTTGGGAGGCTTGGGGGGGGTGGGGACATTTTGGGATATTTAGGGATATTTGGGGACATTTGGGGACATCTGGGGACATTTTGGGGACATTTTGGGGACAATGCCACCTGGTGTTGTGCTCGGAAGGGGGAGGGGGTGACAGCACAGAGGGTCCTGAGCAGCGGCCCCTGGGGGTGCTCCGAGTGACAGCGGAGGGAGAGGGGGGAGCCCGGGGACTTTGGGGAGAAAAAAGGAGAAATCGGTTAAAAGGTAAAAAAAGGGGAAGGGGGAGGGAAAGGGGTTGGGGGAAAAAACAGGGATTTTGGGAAAAAAAATGGGGGGGTTGGGGAATAAAGGGTTTTTTGGGGAAAAAAAGAAGTTTTGGGGAATAAAGGGTTTTGGGAGAAAAAAGGGGTTTTTTGGGAAAAAGGGGTTTTGGGGAAAAAATGGGGATGTTGGGAAAAAAATGGGAGGTTCGGGGGGTAAAAGGGGCTTGGGGGAAAAAGGGGGATTTGGGGAAGAAAGGGGTTTTTGGGAAAAAAGGGGGATTTTGGGGGGAAAAAAAGGAAAAAGGGTTTTTTTGGAAAAAGGGGTTTTGGGAAAAACGGGGGGTTAGGGGGAAAAAAGGGGTTTTGGGGAAAAAGGGGTTTGGGTGGAAAAATGGGGGGTTTGGGAAAAAATGGGAGGTTTGGGGGGGTAAAAGGGTTTTTGGGGAAAAAATGGGGATTTGGGGAATAAAGGATTTGGGGGGAAAAAAGTGAGGGTTAGGGAAAAATGGGGATTTTGGGAAAAAAAAAGGGGGATTGGTAAAAAAGGGGGGGTTTGGGCCAAAAAGGGGTTTATTTGCAAAAAAAGAGGGGGTTTTGGGTAAAAAGGTTTTTTTTGGGGAAAAAAATGGGTTTTTTTCTGAAAAAACATTTTTTGGGGGGATAAAAGGGATTACTGGGGGGGAAAAGGATTTTTTTGGAAAAAATAGAGATTGGGGGGGGGGAAAAGGGTTTTTTGGGTAAAAAAGGGCTTTTGGGGTAAAAAGGGGATTTTGGGGGAAGAGAAAGTGGGTTTGGGGGGATAAAAAGGGGCTTTTTGGGGGAAAAGGAGGGTTTTCTGAGGAAAAAGGGTTTTTTGGTATAAAAAGGGTTTTTTGGTGAAAAAAATGGGCTTTTTTGGGTAAAAATAGGGGTTTTGGGAGAAAAGAGGGGTTTTGGGGGTTTTGAGGGCATCTAAGAAGGATTTTGAGGGAGAAAAAGGGGATTTGGGGGGAAAAAACCCTGGGTTTTGGGGGAAAAAAGGGTTTTTTGGTATAAAAAGGGGTTTTTGGTGAAAAAAATGGGCTTTTTTG
The DNA here is from genome assembly GCA_023079485.1 of Archilochus colubris. Taxonomy (NCBI): domain Eukaryota; kingdom Metazoa; phylum Chordata; class Aves; order Apodiformes; family Trochilidae; genus Archilochus; species Archilochus colubris. Next base: position 240,344 of record JALBCY010000045.1, read on the forward strand.
GTAAAAATAGGGGTTTTGGGAGAAAAGAGGGGCTTTGGGGGTTTTGAGGGCATCTAAGGAGGATTTTGAGGGAGAAAAAGGTGATTTGGGGGAAAAAACCTGGGTTTTGGGGGAAAAAAGGGTTTTTTGGTATAAAAAGGGTTTTTTGGTGAAAAAAATGGGCTTTTTTTGGTAAAAATTGGGGTTTTGGGAGAAAAGAGGGGTTTTGGGGGCATCTAAGAAGGATTTTGAGGGAGAAAAAGGGGATTTGGGGGGAAAACCCCTGGGTTTTGGGGGAAAAAAGGGTTTTTTTGGTGAAAAAAGGGGGTTTTGGGGGCGAAAGGGATTTTGGGGTGAAAGGAGGTGTTTTTGGGTCTTACCTTCTGGACTTTCCTGTAGGAGAAGCCCCGGGGGTGCCTCAGCTCCAGGGTGGCCCCGTGGGAATCTTCCCCGCGGTTCCGCAGGCTCAGGCTCAGCTCCAGCTCCCGGGAGACCCCCAGGACCAGGGGGCTCCCCCTAGGGGGGGGACAAAACCGAGGGTTGGGGGGGGCGGGGAGACCCAAAAAGGGAGAAAAACGACCCAAAAAATGGGAGAAACTCACCCCAAAAACTCCACGGTGACCTCCAAGGCGTCAACGCAAACGTCGTCGTCGCCGCAGTTCCGGGCAAAGGGCAACTGAGGGGCAACAAAATGGCGGCCGGGGAGGCAAAATGGCGGCACATGGGGAGACGAATGGGGCCTCCCAACCCCCCCGGCCACACATGAGCCCAAAAAACGAGGAAAAAAACAAAAAAAAGGGACAAAAATCGACAAATTTGGAGAAAGGAATGGCAAAAATCGCCAGAAATAAAAAACTGGATCCAAAGAACTCAAAAAAAAATGACAAAAATTGACAAAAAAGGTCCAGAAATTTCCAACCCTCTCCAAAAATCTCCAAATATTGACAAAAAACTCCAAAAATCTCCAAAAATCTCCAAAAATCTCCAAAAATTGACAAAAATCTCTAGAAACGCCAAAAGATCTCCAACAATCTGCAAAAACCTCCCAAAATCACCAAAAAAATCTCAAAAAATCCCCCAAAATCTCAAAAAACTTCCAAGTTTTCAACCATCTCCAAAAATCCAAGATCTCCAAAAATTTCCAAACATCACAACAAAAAATAATCAAAAAAATTCCCATAAATTCCCCCAAATCCAGAAAAATCCCCCAAAACCTCCGAAAATCTTCAGAACTTTACAAACCATCTCAAAAAACCTCCAAAAATCTCCAAAATTTTCCAACCATCTCCAAAAACCTTGGAAAATCTCCAAAATGATCCAAAAATCTCCAAAAATCTCCAACAATCACCAAAAACCTAAAAAAACCCCACAATTCCCTGAAATTCTTCAAAAAATCCCCCCAAATCCACAAAAATCTCCAAAATTCTCCAAAAATCCCCCAAAATCTCAAAAGAAATCTCCAAAAATCCCCCCAAAATCCCCCCAAATCCCCAAACCCCCCAAACCCCCTCCCCCCATTCCCCAATCCCCTTTTTTACCAATTCCTCCACTTTTCCCTCCAAACTGGGGCTCAGGGAAGGTCTCAGCCCCCCGGTGCCTCCCATGGGGTCCCCGATGCCCTCGAACTCCAAGCGCAGAACCAGGGGGTTCAGGGTGTCCTGGGGGCACCCCTAAAACACCCCAAAATGGCCCCAACTGTCCCCAAAACCCCAAAGTCTCCCAAGACCCTCAAAATGTCCCCAAAGCCCCCAAAATCGCACCCAAATCCCTCCCAAATGGCCCCAAAAAACCCAAGAATATCCCCAAATCCCCCCTAAATGTCCCCAAATGTCCCCAAAACCCCAAAATGTCCAAAAACCCACAAAATGTCCCAAACCCCCCCCAAATTGTCCCCAAATGTCCCCAATCCCCACAAAATGTCCCCAAACCCCCCCCAAATCCCCCAAATTGTCCCCACCCCCCCCCCCCGCTCTCCCCCCCCCCACCTTCAGTGCCACCTCCCGGTCCACGCAGGTTCTGCCCAAGCCCAGCCGGAGCTCCCCGGGTTCCGCCCCCCCCAACAGCACCGCGCGGACCCGGACCCGACCCGGATCCAGAACCAACCGGAACCGCAGCGAGACCGACAGGGAGGGGCCTGGAGGGGGGAAAAATAAGAAGAATAATTTTAAAAAAAGTAAAAAAAAAAATTTAAAAGAAATTGAAAAAAAAAATTAAATTGTAAAAAATTCAAAGATATTAAAAAGAAATTTTAAAAAATTGGAAGAAATTTAAAAAACATTAAAATTATAAAAAATTAAAAGAAATTAAAAAGAAATATTATAAAAAATTCAGAGAAATTAAAAAGAAATTTTAAAAAATTGGAAGAAATTTTTAAAAAATTGAAACTATAAAAAATTCAAAGAAATTAAAAAGAAATTTTTAAAAATTGGAAGAAATTATAAAAAAATTAAAATTATAAAAAATTGGAAGAAATTAAAAAAAATTAAAATTATAAAAAATTCAAAGAAATTAAAAAGAAATATTATAAAAAATTCAGAGAAATTAAAAAGAAATTTTAAAAAATTGGAAGAAATTTTTAAAAAATTGAAATTCTAAAAAATTCAAAGAAATTAAAAAGAAATTTTAAAAAATTGGAAGAAATTTTAAAAACATTAAAATTATAAAAAATTCAAAGAAATTAAAAAGAAATTTTAAAAAATTGGAAGAAATTAAAAAAATCAAAATTCTAAAAAATTAAAAGAAATTTAAAAAAAATTGGAAACTAAAAAAATTCAAAAGAAATTTTTAAAAAATTAAAAGTAGCTTTAAAAAATTTGAACAATTTTTAAAAATTAAAAGAACTAAAAACTTAAAATTTCAAAAATAAAAAAAATAATTAAAATAAAAATATAAATACATAAATATAAATAAAATAAAAATACAATTTAAAGTAAATTAAATTTAACAGAAATTACTTTAATTTAAAAGAAATAAGAAATTAGAGTAACTAAAAAATTTTAAATATTTAAAAATTAAAACAAAGTAAAAATAATTTAAACAAAAAAAAGCCATTTAAAACTTGAAAAATAAAAAAATAATGAAAAAATTAAAAAATTGAAAATGAAAAAATAACAAAATCATAGAATCATAGAATCCTTGGGGTTGGAAGGGACCTCGAAAGATCATCTAGTCCAACCCCCCCTGCCAGAGCAGGGCCACCTAGAGCACTTCGCACAGGAACGTGTCCAGGGGGGTTTTGAATGTCTCCAGTGAAGGAGACTCCACGACCCCCCTGGGCAGCCTGTTCCAGGGCTCTGTCACCCTTATGGGAAAAACATTTCCCAGATATTCAACTTGAACCTCCTGTGCTCCAATTTACACCCATTACCCCTTGTCCTATCACTGATCACCACTGAGAAAAGCCTAACTCCATCTCCCTGACACTCACCCCTTACATATTTGAAAACATTGATGAGGTCACCCCTCAGTCTCCTTTTCTCCAGACTAAAGAGACCCAGCTCCCTCAGCCTTTCCTCATAAGGGAGATGTTCCACTCCCTTCATCATCTTAGTAGCTCTGCGCTGGACTCTTTCAAGCACTTCCCTGTCCTTCTTGAACTGAGGGGCCCAGAACTGGACACAATACTCCAGGTGCGGCCTCACCAATGCAGAATAGAGGGGGAGAACCTCTCTTGACCTACTAACCACACCCTTTCTAATGCACCCCAGGATGCCATTGGCCTTCTTGGCCACAAGGGCACATTGCTGGCTCATGGTCATCCTGGAACAGGTCCAAAGGAGGGCAACCAGGCTGGTGAAGGGACTCGAGCACAGGCCCTATGAGGAGAGGCTGAGAGAGCTGGGGCTGTTCAGCCTGAAGAAGAGGAGGCTCAGGGGAGACCTCATTGCTGTCTACAACTCCCTGAAAGGAGGCTGTAGCGAGGTGGGAACTGGACTCTTTTCACAGACGACCTTCAACAAGACAAGAGGACACAGTCTTAAGTTGTGCCAGGGGAGGTTTAGGTTAGATATTAGAAAGAATTTCTTCACGGAGAGGGTGATGAGGCTATGGAATGGACTGCCCGGGGAGGTGGTGGATTCTCCGTCCCTGGAGACATTTAAAAAGACTGGATGTGGCACTCAGTGCCATGGTCTAGCAACTGCTCCGGTGGGTCAAGGGTTGGACTAGATGATCTCTGAGGTCCCTTCCAACCCGGCTAATTCTATGATTCTATGATTCTCTTGTCTACCAGGACCCCCAGGTCTCTTTCACCTACACTGCTCTCCAGCAGGTCAGCCCCCAACCTATACTGGGACATCTTGTTGTTCTTCCCCAAATGCAAAACTCTACACTTCCCCTTGTTGAATTTCATCATGTTTCTCTCTGCCCAACTCTCCAGTGTAGTGAGACAGGACCAGGTGCCCTGAGTTATTGATGAGTGGGTGTGGGTTCACCTGTGTCTGGCCTCCCTCCTGAGCATGTGCAGGAGCAGGGGGCCAATAAGAGAGCAGCTGACACCCATGGAGAGAGCTCTCACTTTTCAGTGAGGATGGAGAAGTCCACAGCTCGAGGAGCTCCAGGAGCAGGCAAGAAGGGGTAGATCCCGGAGCCCCAGGAACAGCCCTAGGACATCGTCCAGGAATGGGCTAAACCCCGAGGCCTCAGGATCAGCCCTAGGAGCAAGAAGGGCTCCTCCTGCTACACTCCAGCCTGTCTAAGTCTCTCTGAATGGCAGCACAGCCTTCTGGTGTGTCAGCCACTCCTCCCAGCTTAGTGTCATCAGCAAACTTGCTGAGGGTACATTCTATACCCTCATCCAAGTCCTTGATGAAGATATTGAACAACACCGGTCCCAGCACCGACCCCTGAGGGACTCCACTAGTCAATAAAAACCCTAAGGAATAATAAAAGAATAAAATATTTCTAAAATTAAAAAAGAAAAGAACTTTGGAAGTTAAAAAACTACAAGAAAAAAATGGAAAATTAAAATTGAAAATAATAAAAAATGTCATAAAAAGAAAAGAATTTTTTAAGTTAAACCATAAAAAAAATATTCAAAATTTTAAAAATTAAGAGAAATTTGAAAAAAAAAAGACATTTGGGGAGGTTTGGGGGATTTTGGGGGCCATTTGGGAATATTTGGGGCCATTTGAGGCCATTTGGGGCCATTTTGGGTTTTCTGGGGGGGATTTGGGGATTTCTGGGGACATTTGGGGGGTTTCGGGTTTTTTGGGGGGAGGTTTTGGGGACATCTGGTGTTTTGGGGGGATTTTTGGGGCCATTTTGAGGCCATTTTGGGGCCATTTTGGGTTTTTTTGGGGTGGTTTTGGGGACATTTGGGGTTTTTTCGGGGGATTTGGGGATTTTTGGGGCCATCTGGGGGATTTGGATTTCTGGGGACATTTGGGGGGTTTAGGGATTTTTGGGGGGAGGTTTTGGGGACATCTGGTGTTTTGGGGGGATTTTCGGGGCCATTTTGGGGCCATTTTGGGTTTTTTTGGGGTGGTTTTGGGGACATTTTGGGGTTTTTTCAGGGGATTTGGGGATTTTTGGGACCATCTGGGGGGGATTTGGGGATTTCTGGGGACATTTGGGGGGTTTAGGGTTTTTGGGGGGGAGGTTTTGGGGACATCTGGTGTTTTGGGGGGATTTTTGGGGCCATTTTGAAGCCATTTTGGGGTCATTTGGGGTTTTTTTGGGGTGGTTTTGGGGACATTTTGGGTTTTTTTCAGGGGATTTGGGGATTTTTGGGGCCATCTGGGGGGGATTTGGGGATTTCTGGGGACATTTGGGGGGTTTCGGGTTTTTTGGGGGGAGGTTTTGGGGACATCTGGTGTTTTGGGGGGATTTTTGGGGCCATTTTGGGGCCATTTGGGGTTTTTTTGGGGTGGTTTTGGGGACATTTGGGGACATTTTGGGGTTTTTTCGGGGGATTTGGGGATTTTGGGGCCATCTGGGGGGGTTTTGGGGTCTCACCGTGGTTGTCCTGAGTTTTTCTGGTGACATCGAAGCAAATTTGAGCCCGGGCGATTTTTTGGGTTTTTTTTCCTTCTTTTTCCTCCTCCTCCTCGTGACACTCGAAGGTGACGTTGGGGACCTCGGGGGGTTCAAAGGTCACCGTGGGGTGGACGTGGAGGACGGGGGGGGACCTGAGTGGGGACCCCAAGGAAAAAATCCCAATTTTTGAGGTAAAAAAAGGAAGAAAAAAGGAAAATTTGGGGTTTTTTTAAGGGGGGGGGGTTGTCCCCAACCTGAGGATCAGGAATTGTCCCCAAGCTCCCACGGCGAGGTCAGGTAAATTGTCCCCATCCAGGTCCCGACCCCCCCCCACCAGGGCTTGTCCAAAAAACACGAGTGGGGTGGGGAAAGAGGTGGCGGGAATGCGCTGGGGGGGGGAGGGGCGAAATTAAAAAAAAAAAAAAAAAAAAAAAAGGGACGTTGGCACCGACCCCCACGCGATGTCCCCACGATGTCCCCGTCACCCAAAACACCCCCAGAACCCCCCTGTCCCCTCCCCCAATGTCCCCACCCCCCCCCAATCTCCCCCCCCACGATGTCCCCACCACCCTGTGACGCCCCCCCAATGTCCCCACGATGTCCCCACCCCCCCACGATGTCCCCACCCCCCTGTGATGCCCTCCCACGATGTCCCCACGATGTCCCCAATGTTCCCCCCCACGATGTCCCCACGATGTCCCTGTCACCCAAAACACCCCCAGAACCCCCCTGTCCCCTCCCCCAATGTCCCCACGATGTCCCCACCCCCCCCAACCTCCCCCCCCACGATGTCCCCACCACCCTGTGACGCCCCCCCCAATGTCCCCACGATGTCCGCACCCCCCCACGATGTCCCCACCCCCCTGTGATGCCCTCCCACGATGTCCCCACGATGTCCCCAATGTTCCCCCCCACGATGTCCCCCCGATGTCCCGTCACCAAAACACCCCAGAACCCCCTGTCCTCCCCCAATGTCCCCCCGATGTCCCCACCCCCCCCCAATCTCCCCCCCCACGATGTCCCCACCACCCTGTGACGCCCCCCCAATGTCCCCACGATGTCCACACCCCCCCCCCAGTCTCCCCCCCCACGATGTCCCCACCACCCTGTGACGCCCCCCCAATGTCCCCACAATGTCCCCACCCCCCTGTGATGCCCTCCCACGATGTCCCCACGATGTCCCCAATGTTCCCCCCCACGGTGTCCCCCCGATGTCCCCGTTGTCACCTGGCTGTACCCCGGTGCCACCCCCTCCGGTGTTCCCGGGAAGACGTAAACGGCTCCGTGTCCCTCGTCCTCCAGTGGGGCCCCCACGGCCACCTCCCCCCACCCGTCCCCATCGATGTCCCCGAGGACCCCAACGCTGGCACCGAAACGGCCCAGGGGGTGGCCCGGTTGTCCCCTCAGCTCCTGGTGACACCGGAGTCCCCGGCCCTGGGGACATCATGGCGGGAGGGGGGGGTGTTTCAGGGACACAGCTTGGGGACACCCCCGAGGTGGCATTTGGGGTGGGGGGTGTCAAGGCCACCAAGGTCTTGGACCTCAACCATCAAGACCTTGGGTGTCCCCAAGCTTGGGGACCCCCCCAGATGCCACCATGGGGGTGGCAATAAGACCTTGGGCATTACCAATGAGGTCTTGGGTGTCCCCAAGCTTGGGGACCCCCTCATGGTGGCATCTGGGGTGGCATCTGGGGCTTGGTTGTCACCCATCGAGTCCTTGGGTGTCCCCAAGCTTGGGGACCCTCCCGTGGTGGCATTTGGGACATCGAGGGGGTCATGGCCACCAAGGGCTTGGGTGTCCCCAAGCTTAGGAACCCCCCAGGTGCCACCAAGGTCTTGGGTGTCCCCAGCCATTGAGGCCTTGGGTGTCCCCAAGCTTGGGGATCCCCCTGTTAGGTGGGGTTGGGTGGGGGGGGTGTCCCCACCTTTTTGGGGAGGTGACAGAGGGCCACCCGTCCCCCGCTGTCCCCCCCGTAGAACATGGGGGCCCCCACCAGGAGGACCTCGGCCTCCCCATCGCCATCGGCATCCACGGCGCCCAAGGAGGCCCCGAAGTAGGCGCCAACCTGGGGAGGGGAGGGGGTTGGGGACACTGAGGTGACCTTGGGGACGAGGTGTGTGTGTGTGGGGGGTTGTCCCCATCCCTTTGTGTCCCCAAGGTGTCACCTGTGTCCCCAAGGCCTCGTCCAAGAACTCCCAATAGGCCCCGGGGCGGTGGAAGAGGAGGAGGCGGCCAAGATGGCGGAACCGAGGGGCGCCCAAGGCCACCGCCCGGTGGCCCCCGAGGGACAGGGACACGGAGGAGTAGCCTGGGGACAAAAGGGGACATAGGGGACATCAGGGGGCCACCAACGTCCCCGGGGGGCCACCAAAGTCAATGGGATCCTCCTGGGGCCACCAATGTCACCATGTGGCCACCAATGTCCCCATGGGGCCACCAGGACCTCCTGGGGCCACCAAAGTCCCCATGGAGCCACCAATGTCCCCAAGTGGCCACCAGGACTTCCTGGGACCACCAATGTCCCCATGGGGCCACCAAGACCTCCAGGACCTCCTGTGGCCACCAAAGTCCCCATGTGGCCACCAATGTCCCCAAGTGGCCACCAGGACTTCCTGGGGCCACCAAAGTCCCCATGTGGCCACCAAATGTCCCCTCCCTACCTAGGTAGGAGTCTCGGAGCTCCAGATTGCCTGCTGAGAGGTTGAGGAAGGTGACGTCACTGGAGGGGGCGTGGACGAAGGCTCCTCCCGACCAATCGTAGGCGCCGACGGCTCCCAGGATGGGGCCCTCCTGAGGGAGGGACTGGGATGGACTGGGAGGGACTGGGAGGGAACTAGGAGGGGATTGGGAGGGACTGGGAGGGAATAGGGGGAACTGGGATGGACTGGGAGGGGATTGGGAATGAATTGGGAGGCACTGGAATGAACTGGGAAAAGACTAGGGGGTACTGGGATGGACTGGGATGGACTGGGAGGGACTGGGAGGGAACTGGGATGGACTGGGAAGGAACTGGTATGAACTGGGAGGCACTGGAATGAACTGGGGAAAGACTGGGGGGGACTGGGATGGACTGGGAGGAAACTGGGATGGACTGGAATGAACTGGGAGGGGACTGGGATGGACTGGGAATGATTGGGAGGGATTGGGATGAATGGAGATGTTGGGATGGACTGGGAGGGACTGGGAAGGACTGGGAGGGAACTGGGAGGGACTGAGAGGGACTGGGAGGGAACTGGGAGGGAACTGGGAGGCACCGGAATGAACTGAGAAAAGACTGGGGGGGACTGGGATGAACTGGGATGGACTGGGAGGGGACTGAGAATGAATTGGGAGGTACTGGAATGAACTGGGAAAAGACTAGGGGGTACTGGGATGGACTGGGAGGGACTAGGAGGAACTGGGAGGGAACTGGGATGGACTGGGAGGGAACTGGGACGGATGGAAACGTTGGGATGGAGCTGTTGGGATTTCTTGGGATGGATTGGGATGTTTGGGGCTGTTGGGATGGACTGGGAGGGACTGGGAGGGACTGGGAGGGAGTGGGAAGGATTGGGAGGGATTGGGAAGGACTGGGAGGGATGGAAATATTGGGATGGAAATGGATGGGGATGGATTGGGAATGATTGGGATGGATGGAGATGGATCTGGATCTGGATAGGGATGGAGATGTTGGGATGGATTGGGATGGACTGGGAATGACTGGGATGGATTGGGAATGATTGGGATTGACTGGGAAGGATTGGGATGGATGAAAATCTTGGGATGGGGATGGATGGGGATGGACTGGGATGGACTGGGAATGTTGGGATGGATGGAGATGGATCTGGATAGGGATGGAGATGTTGGGATGGATTGGGATGGACTGGGAATGACTGGGATGGATTGGGAATGATTGGGATGGATGGGATGGGATGGGATGGACTGGGAATGTTGGGATGGATGGATCTGGATCTGGCCATGGAGATGGATCTGGACAGGGATAGGGAGAGGGATGGAGATGTTGGGATGGTGGAGATAGATTGGGAATGAGTGGGATGGATTGGTAAGGATTGGGAAGGATTGAGATGGATGAAAATGCTGGGATTGGGATGGATTGGGAAGGATGGAAAGGTTGGGATGGCTGGAGATGGCTGGAGCCATGGCTATGGATCCAGGGATCCAGGGATCCAGGGCTCTGGATTCCTACAGGGCTGATCCTGGCACTGATCCCTTCCTGGGCCAATTCCAGCTGGAAGGAGCTTCCTTGGGATGAGGAAGTGCCTGGAATGGTATCGTGGGATGAATCCTGGGAATCTCCTGAGGGGGTTTTTTGGTGTTTTTTCCAAACCTCAGGAATTACCCTCGATGGAAAAAATCTTTTCCTGGAGCTGGCTCTGGATTCCCTGGAGGGCCTGGAAGTTGTCGACCCGGAAAACGTGATCCTGGGAAGGTTGGGAAGCGATGGAATGGAGCTCCTGGAGGGCTTCCGGCCGGGAAAAGGCATTGCCCACCTGGAGAAGGGAATGTGGGGATGGATTGGGATGGGTTGGGAATGACTGGGAGGGATTGGGATGGATTGGGAATGACTGGATTGGGATTTTGGGAATGATTGGGATGGATTGGGAACAACTGGGAGGGATTGGGATGGGTTGGGAATGACTGGATTGGGATTTTGGGAATGATTGGGAGGGATTGGGATGGATTGGGAACAACTGGGAGGGATTGGGATGGATTGGGATGAGTTGGGAATGACTGGATTGGGATTTTGGGAATGATTGGGAGGGATTGGGAACAACTGGGAGGGATTGGGATGAACTGGGATGGAGCTGTTGGGATTTATTGGGAAGGACTGGGAGGGATTGGATGGACCGGGATGGGTTGGGATGGGTGGGGAGGGATTGGGAGGGATTGGGATGGATAAAGATGGATTGGGAATGACTGGGAGGGATTGGGATGGACTGGGAACAATTGGGAGGGATTGGGAGGGATTGGGATGGACTGGGAACAATTGGGAGGGATTGGGAGGGATTGGGATGGAGCTGTTGGGATTTATTGGGAGGGACTGGGATGTTTGGAGCTGTTGGGATGGACTGGGAGGGACTGGGAGAGATTGGGAGGGATTGGGATGAACTGGGATGGGTGGGGAGGGGATTGTGAGGGAACTGGGAGGGATTGGGATGGAGTGGGAGGGATTGGGAATGACTGGGAGGGGTTGGGAGGGGATTGGGAGGGAACTGGGAGGGACTGGGATGGATTGGGATGGAGCTGTTGGGATTTATTGGAATTTATTGGGAAGGATTGGATGGATTGGGATGAGTTGGGATGGACTGGGAGGGACTGGGACAAACTGGATGGGGATTTTTGGGGTCCCTGGGGGTGTCCCCGCCTTCTCACCCCTGACCCCAATGGCAATGAACTGGAACAAACTGGGACAAACTGGGATGAACTGGGATGGGTTGGATTGGGAGGGACTGGGACGGAGTGGGACGAACTGGGATGAACTGGGATGGACTGGTATGGACTGGGGAGGGGATCGGGAGGGACTGGGATGAACTGGAATGAACTGGGAAGGGCTGGGAGTGGATTGGGATGAACTGGGAGGGCATAAGGAGGGGATAGGGGTGACTGGGATGTACTGGGAATTACTGGGAGGTACTGGGAGGGGTTGGGAGGGACTGGGTTGTACTGGGATGAACTGGGAAAGGTATTGGGAGGGGACAGGGTGGGACTGGGAGGGACTGGGAGGTACTGGGATGTACTGGGAATGGTGAGATGGGGATTTTTGGGGTCCCTGGGGGTGTCCCCCCCTTTCCCTGTCCCTAACCCCAATGGGGACAAACTGGGGAGGGGACTGGGAGGGACTGGGATGTACTGGGAGGTACTGAGACAAACTGGATGGGGATGCCCCCCCTTTATCCCTCCCTGGAATGAACTGGGATGGCCAGGGATGAACTGGGATGGAGCTGGGATGAACTGGGGAGGGGACTGGGAGGTACTGGGTCAAACTGGGAATGGCAGGATGGGGATTTTGGGGGTCCCTGGGGGTGTCCCCCCCCTGACCCCGATGGCGTAGCGTGTGACCCCCCTGGCAGTGGCCTCGGGGATGACGTCCTCGTAGCCCAGGGTGTCCCCAAACTTCTCCCCGTCGGTGACAACGATCAGGACCTTGGTGGCCTCAGCCCGGGACCCCCTCTCGGGGACAAACTGGTCCCTCCTGAGCAGGAAAAAGGAAAACTGGGGACGTTTGGGAGGGGTCTGGGGACATCTGGGGGGGTTTGGGGATATTTTGGGGGGGATTTGGGGATATTTGGGGACATCTGGGGGATTTGGGGGGATTTGGGGACATTTAGGGGGGGGTTGGGGACATTTAGGGGGATTTGGGGACATTTGGGGGGGATTTGGGGACATTTGGGGGGGTTTAGGGATATTTGGGGGGGATTTGGGAATATTTAGGGGGGGGTTGGGGAGATTTGGTGGGATTTGAGGATGTTTTTGGGGGCTGGGGACACTGACAGGACCCTCTGGATGGCGGTGGCCGTGAGGGTGAAGCCCCCGAGCTGCCGGACGGGAGCCAAGAGATTCCCGGGATCCGGAAAATTCCGGAAGGTTCGGAAGTCAAAATGGTGCCGGACGTGGTTGGAAAATTGGGTGAGAGCAAACTGGGGAGAAAAGGAGAAGGTTGGGGACACCAAAAGGGCCACCAGAGGAACTGAAAGGACACAAAACGCCCCAAAAGTGACACAAAAGTCCCCAAAGTGACACAAAATGGCCCCAAACCACCATAAAATGCCCCAAAAGTGACACAAAACACCCCAAAAATGCCACAAAATGGCCCCAAAACACCATAAAATACCCCGAAAGTGACACAAAACACCCTTAAAATGCCCAAAAATGCCAAAAAGAAGCATCAAAATGACTAAAAACACCAGAAAATGCCCCAAAAGTGACACAAAAAGCCCAGAAATGACCCAACAATGCCCCCAAATGCCACAAAACACCCCAAAAGCAACACAATTGCCCCAAAAATGCCCCAAAAGTCCCAAAAGTGATACCAACCCCCCTAAAAATGCCACAAAATGCCCCCAAAATGCCACAAAATGGCCCAAGAGCACCATAAAATGCCTCAAAAGTGACACAAAACGCCCTAAAAATGCCACAAAACACCCAAAAAAACCCACTAAATGCCCTCAAAATGCCACAAAACGACCAAAAAATGCCATGAAATGCCACAAAAGTGACAAAAAATGGCCAAAAAGTGACACAAAAAGCCAAAAAATGCCACAGAAGTCCCAAAAGTGACTCAAAACACCCCAAAAACGCCACCAACCCCCCTCAAAATGCCACTAAACGCCCCAAAAATGCCCCAAAATGCCCCAAAATGCCACCAAACCCCCTTTAGATGATACCAAACCTCTTGAGATGCCCCAAACCCCTTCCAAATGCCACCAAACACCCCAAAAATGCCACCAAAGGCCCCAAAAATGCCACCAAACCCCCTCAAAATGCCACCAAACCTCACGAGATGCCACCAAACACCCTAAAAAAGCCACAAAATGCCCCAAAAAATGCCACCAAACCCCATTTAGATGCCACCAAACGCCCCCAAAACGCCCCCAGAGGCCCCAAAAATGCCCCCAGAGGCCCCAAAAATGCCACCAAAGGCCCCAAAAATGCCACCAGACCCCTTCCAGATGCCACCAAACCCTCTTGAGATGTCACCAAACGCCCCAAAACTGCCCCAAAATTCCACCAAACCCCCTTTAGATGCCACCAAACCCCTCAAGATGCCACCAGATCCCTCCCAGATGCCACCAAATGCCCCAAATATGCCACCAAACCCCTTCCAGATGCCACCAAACCTCTTGAGATGCCACCAAACGCCCTCAAATGCCCCAAAATGCCCTCAAGTGCCACCAACCCCCCTCAGATGCCACCAAGATGTCCCCCACAAAAGGCCCCACCTGGGTGTCCGTGTCCTTGAACATCAACATCACCTCCCGGATGAATTTCTTCATGGTTTTGAAGTCCTCTCTTTGGATGCTCCCGGAGCCGTCGATGAGGAAAACGACGTCGGACGAGGCCTTGGGACACTCTGGGGACCCCCCCAAAAAAATGGGGGTGACCACCATGTCCCCCCCCCAAAAAGTGTCCCCAAAACCCTTCCCCAGGGGTCTCTGGGTACCTGGGAGGAGCTGGGGGAGGCTCTGGAGCTGCTGGAAGTTGACGTCGAGGAGGACGCAGAAACCCCGGAGTTGAACGTTGGACCCGCAAAATTTGGGGACCCGGGGACCACAGACCTGGGGTGGGGGGACATGGGGACACCCCCAAAAATCAACAGGGAGAAAATCGGGGGGAGACGTTTGGGGGTTTGGCCAAAAAACTCAAATTTTGGGGCCTACGGTCTTGGTGTTAACCAAAAAACACGAATTTTGAGGTCTACATCTTTGGTTTTGCCCAAAAAATAAAAATTTGGGGTTCTACATCTTTGGTTTTACCAAAAAAACCCAAATTTAGGGGTCTAAGTTCTGGGTTTTACCCAAAAAAGTGAATTTTGAGGCCTACGTTCTTGGTTTTACCCACAAAATAAAAATTTGGGGCCTACATTCTTGGTTTTACCAAAAAAATGCATATTTTGGGGTCTACATGTTTGGTTCTAACCCAAAAAACTCAAATTTTGAGGCCCAATTTCTTGATTTTCATCAAAAAACACAAATTTGGGGGGCTAAGTTCTGGGTTTTACCCAAAAACCATGAATTTTAGGGGTTAAATTCTTGGTTTTAGCCAAAAAACTAAACTTTCAAGGCCTAAGTTCTTGGTTTTGCCCAAAAAACATGAATTTTGAGGTCTGAGTTCTTGGTTTTACAAAAAAACCCCAAACTTGGGGTTCTATGTCTTTGGTTTTACCAAATAAAACCCTAAATTTGGGGGTCTGTGTTCTTGGTTTTAGCCAAAAAACACAATTTTTAGGGGCTAAGTTCTGGGTTTTACCCAAAAAACGTGAATTTTGAGACCTGTGTTCTTGGGTTTAGCCACAAAATAAAAATTTGGGGCCTACATTCTTGGTTTTAGCCAAAAAACTCAAAATTTGAGGTCTAAGTTCTTGGGTTTAGCCAAAAAATGCAAATTTGGGGTCTACATTTTTGGTTTTAGCCAAAAACCTCCAAATTTGAGGCCTAATTTCTTGGTTTTAGCCAAAACCCACAGATTTTAGGGGGTAAGTTCTGGGTTTTACAAAAAAAAAAGTTAATTTTAGGGGTTAAATTCTTGCTTTCACCCAAACAACTCAAATTTTGAGGCCTAAGTTCTTGGTTTCACCCAAAAAAACCCCAATTTTGGACCCCACCTCTTTTTTTTCCCCAAAAACACCCAATTTTGGGTTTTTTTCACCCAAAAAACGTGAATTTTGAGGCTTAAGTTCTTGATTTTACCCAAAACCCCCAAATTTTGGGGTCTAAGTTCTGGGTTTTACCCAAAAAAACTGAATTTTGAAGCCTACCTTCTTGGTTTCACCCAAAAAACCCCAATTTTGGGCCCCACCTCTTTTTTTTTCACCCAAAAAACCCCAATTTTGGGCCTGTAGGAATTCAGCCTCACCCAAAAACCTCCATTTTGGGGTTCTACCTCTTTTTTTTTCCCAAAAAACCCCAATTTTGGGGTTTTTTCACTGAAAAATGTGAATTTTGAGGCCTACCTTCTTGGTTTCACCCAAAAAACCCAAATTTTGGGCCCCACCTCTTTTTTTTCACCAAAAAACCTCAATTTTAGGCCCCACCTCTTCAGCCTCATCCAAAAACCTCCATTTTGGGGTTCTACCTCTTTTTTTTCCCCAAAAAACCCCAATTTTGGGGTTTTTTTCACCCAAAAAACGTGAATTTTGAGGCCTAAGTTCTTGGTTTCACCCAAAAAACCCTAATTTTGGGGTTCTACCTCTTTTTTTTCCTCAAAAAAACCCCAATTTTGGGCCCCACCTCCTCGGCCTCACCCAAAAACCTCAATTTTGGGGTTTTACCTCTTTTTTTTTTCACCCAAAAAACCCCAATTTTGGGTTCTACCTCTTCGGCCTCACCCAAAAACCACAGTTTTGGGGTCCCACCTCTTTTTTTCCCCCCAAACCCCCAAATTTAGGGTCCCACTCACCACCACCCCCTCCTCGCTGGCGTCCAACGCCAACCCCAAGGATGCGTTGACGGCGCCTGGAGGCCCTGGAAGAAAAACCTGGTTAAATTCCCCACTTTTGGGGGTTTTTTGGGGTCCAGTTGACCATTTTTTGGGTCCAGTTGACCTTTTTTTGGGTCCAGTTGCCCATTTTTGGCCACTCACCCACAACGGGGACCTCCTGGCACGTCCCTGAGCCGGGGTGGCACCTGTAGAGCCTCCCAAGGCCGGAGGCCTCAACGCGACTCAACGGTGCCGACGCCAAAACCCTGAGGGGGGGGTTGGGTTGAGGGGTGGGGGAGGGAGTCCCAAGGGTGGGGGTCCCTTCGGGGGTCCCCACCCCACCCTACCAAGCGCCATCTTGGGTCTTCAAAGAGGCCACTTGGGTCCCAAAAGCCCCTTGGGAGTCCCCCCGGAAAATCTTCGCTGTGGCCAAGTCCAAGACGGCGCCGTCCGATTGGGCCGGAACTGCGGGGGGGCAGGGAATTGAGGGGGATAAAAACCCCAAAATCAGCGGATTTTACCTCAGAAAAAGCCCCCAAAATGGACCTACCTAAAGCCAGGAGCCAGAAAAGGACCTGGAGCTCCATGGCCCTCCCGGGAACTGAGGAGAAATTGAGGTAAAAAAAGGAGAAGTTGGGACAAGCCGAGGCGGTGCCATCGGCCCCTCCCCCACCCCCTCCTTGGGCTTCCTTGACAGGAAGGAGAAGCCACAACCACCCCTCCCCCACTCCCCCCAACGGGAGAGGAAATGGTGAAAAAAACCCCAAAAAGCTGCATTTGGCCCCCAAAATCCAAACTCCAGAAGAAGAGCTGAGCTGAGGAGATCCCCTGTGATGATGGAAGGGCTGTTCTGGAGGCCAGCTCTGTCCCAGCAGTGCCCGTGCCCTGTCCCTGCCTGCGGGCACAGGACTGTCACACCGCAGGGCTGTGACCAAGCTGCCAGAGCACTCAGGCCTTACCCAAGGGTGCAGAAGGAGACTGTGGAGCTGGAAAGGGGACAGCTTGGAAAAGATCAAGCGCTGGTGCTCCCGGGCAGTGCCCTTGTGCCAGGACTCTTTCCCCTTCACCTCTGCACACAGGCACTGCCCTGCAGCTCCAGAGAGGGTCTCATAGAATCATAGAATCATAGAATCCTTGGGGTTGGAAGGGACCTCAAAAGATCATCTAGTCCAACCCCCCCTGCCAGAGCAGGGCCACCTAGAGTACATCGTGCAGGAACGTGTCCAAGCGGGTTTTGAATGTCTCCAGTGAAGGAGACTCCACGACCCCCCTGGGCAGCCTGTTCCAGGGCTCTGTCACCCTTACAGGAAAAAAATGTTTCCGGATATTCAACTTGAACCTCCTGTGCTCCAATTTACACCCATTACCCCTTGTCCTATCACTGGTCACCACTGAGAAGAGCCTAACTCCATCTCCCTGACACTCACCCCTTACATGTTTGAAAACATTGATGAGGTCACCCCTCAGTCTCCTTTTCTCCAGACTAAAGAGACCCAGCTCCCTCAGCCTTTCCTCATAAGGGAGATGTTCCACTCCCTTAATCATCTTAGTAGCTCTGCGCTGGACTCTTTCAAGCACTTCCCTGTCCTTCTTGAACTGAGGGGCCCAGAACTGGACACAATACTCCAGGTGCGGCCTCACCAATGCAGAATAGAGGGGGAGGAGAACCTCTCTTGACCTACTAACCACACCCTTTCTAATGCACCCCAGGATGCCATTGGCCTTCTTGGCCACAAGAGCACATTGCTGGCTCATGCTCATCCTCTTGTCTACCAGGACCCCCAGGTCTCTTTCACCTACACTGCTCTCCAGCAGGTCAGCCCCCAACCTATACTGGGACATTGTGTTGTTCTTCCCCAAATGCAAAACTCTACACTTCCCCTTGTTGAACTTCATCATGTTTCTCTCTGCCCAACTCTCCAGCCTGTCTAAGTCTCTCTGAATGGCAGCACAGCCCTCTGGTGTGTCAGCCACTCCTCCCAGCTTAGTGTCATCAGCAAACTTGCTGAGGGTACACTCTATACCCTCATCCAAGTCGTTGATGAAGATATTGAACAACACCGGTCCCAGTACCGACCCCTGAGGGACTCCACTACTCACACACCTCCAACCAGATTCTGCCCCAATGACTACAACTCTCTGACTCCTTCCTTTCAACCAGTTCCTGAGCCACCTCACTACCTGATCACCAAACCCATACTTGGTCAACTTATCTACAAGGATGCTGTGAGAGACGGTGTCAAATGCTTTACTGAAATCAAGATAAACCACATCTACCGCTCTTCCATCATCTATCCACCTAGTAATTGCCTCATAGAAGGCTATGAGGTTTGTCAAACATGATTTACCCTTGATAAAACCATGCTGGCTGCTCTTGATGACCCCCATGTCCTTGATATGCCGTGGCCTTTTCTCAGCCTCTGACTTGAGCCAGCCAAAGTTTTCCCCTGATAAGAGAAGGAGCAGATGCTACGTGGGGTCTCACACCTTCTCTGCAGGAAGAAAACTCAGGAGACACCTCTGAAATCTGAATATCTGACATCTGAATATCTGGCATTTGACATTTGAAATAATTTGAGGTTTTTTGGGGGGGAGACACCTCCTGAAAAAACTATCAGCCCGTGGCTTGGACAGGAGCACCCTGTGCTGGGTTAGGAACTGGCTGGAGGGCCGGGCCCAGAGAGTGGTGCTGAACGGGGCTGCATCCAGTTGGCGGCCGGTCACTAGTGGTGTCCCCCAGGGATCAGTGTTGGGCCCGGTTCTGTTCAGTATCTTCATGGATGATTTAGATGAGGGGATTGAGTCCATCATCAGCAAATTCGCAGATGACACTAAGCTGGGAGGAAGTGTGGATCAGCTGGAAGGCAGGAGGACTCTGCAGAGGGACCTGGACAGACTGGAGAGTTGGGCTGATTCCAACGGGATGAGGTTCAACACGGCCAAGTGCCGGGTCCTGCACTTTGGCCACAACAACCCCGTGGGGAGCTCCAGGCTGGGGACAGAGTGGCAGAAAGGGACCTGGGAGTTTGGGGTGACAGGAAGGTGACCATGAGCCAGCAGTGTGGCCAAGAAGGCCAATGGCATCCTGGGCTGGTGGCCAAGAGATCCAGGGAAGGGATTCTGCCCCTGGTGAGGCCACAGCTTGAGTCCTGTATCCAATTCTGGGCCCCTCAGCTCAGGAAGGAGATTGAGGTGCTGGAGCAGGTCCAGAGAAGAGCAAGGAGGCTGTGAAGGGATCCAGCACAGATCCTATGAGGAGAGGCTGAGGGAGCTGGGGGTGTTGAGGCTGGAGAAGAGGAGGCTCAGGGGAGACCTCATCACTCTCCCCAACTCCCTGAAAGGAGGTTGGAGAGCTGGGATGATCCCAACGGGATGAGGTTTAACACGGCCAAGTGCCGGGTCCTGCACTTTGGCCACAACAACCCCATGCAGCGCTACAGGCTGGGGACAGAGTGGCTGTAGAGCAGCCAGGCAGAAAAGGACCTGGGAGTCTGGATCGACAAGAAGCTGAACATGAGCCAGCAGTGTGCCCAGGTGGCCAAGAAAGCCAATGGCATCTTGGCCTGTATCCGGAACAGCGTTGCCAGCAGGTCCAAGGAAGTGATTCTGCCCCTGTACTCAGCCCTCGTGAGGCCACACCTCAAATACTGTGTCCAGTTCTGGGCCCCCAAGTTCAGGAAGGATATCGAGGTGCTGGAGCAGGTCCAAAGGAGAGCAACCAGGCTGGTGAAGGGACTCGAGCACAGACCCTACGAAGAGAGGCTGAGGGAGCTGGGGCTGTTCAGCCTAAAGAAGAGGAGGCTCAGGGGAGACCTCATTGCTGTCTACAACTCCCTGAAAGGAGGCTGTAGCGAGGTGGGAACTGGACTCTTTTCACAGACGCCCTTCAACAAGACAAGAGGACACAGTCTTAAGTTGTGCCAGGGGAGGTTTAGGTTAGATATTAGAAAGAATTTCTTCACGGAGAGGGTGATTAGGCTATGGAATGGACTGCCCGGGGAGGTGGTAGATTCTCCGTCCCTGGAGACATTTAAAAAAGACTGGATGTGGCACTCAGTGCCATGGTCTAGCAACTGCTCCGGTGGGTCAAGGGTTGGACTAGATGATCTCTGAGGTCCCTTCCAACCCGGCTAATTCTATGATTCTTTGATTTAAAGTGCCAGACAGTATTAATTCTTTCCTCACATTCCAAGCAGTGGTGAAGTCAGGGTTCAGTAGCAGCAGGGTACATGTGATATCTATCAGTTCATCTTTGTTCTCAACGGCGCCCGTAGGCCCCGGAAGTAAAACGGGGTAAAACCTTCCACTTTTGGGGGTTTTTTGGGGTCCAGTTGACCGTTTTTGGGTCCAATTGACCGTTTTTTGGGTCCACTTGACCGTTTTTGGCCACCCAACCCCAACGGGGACCTCCTGGCACGTCCCCAAGCCGGGGTGGCACCTGTAGAGCCTCCCAAGGCCCTAGGCCTCAATGCGACTCAACGGCGCCGTTGGGTTGGGTTGGGTTGAGGGGTGGGGGAATGGGTCCGGACTGGTTTCTACTGGTTTGTACTGGGCAGCCCCTCCCTCACACCAGTTCAGCCCAGTTCAGCCCAGTTCCTTCCCAGTTCCCTCCCAGTTTCCCACAAGTCCCTCCCAGTCCCTTCCAGTTCCCCCCAGTCCCCTCCCAGTCCCTCCCAGTTACCTCCCAGTTTCCCACAAGTCCCTCCCAGTTCCTTCCCAGTTCCCTCCCAGTTTCCCACAAGTCCTTCCCAGTCCCTTCCAGTTCCCCCCAGTCCCCTCCCAGTTCCTCCCAGTCCTTCCCAGTTCCTCCCAGTCTCTCCCAGTTCCCTCCCAGTCCCTCCCAGTCCTTCCCAGTCCCCTCCCAGTCCCTCTCAGATCCCTCCCAGTCCCTCCCAGTTCCCCACAAATCCCTCCCAGTTCCTAACCAGTCCTTCCCAATCCCTCCCAGTTCCTCCCAGTTCCTCCCAGCCTCCCAGTCCCTCCCAGTTCCCTCCCAATCCCTCCCAGTTCCTCCCACTTCCCTCCCAGTTCCCTCCCAGTCCCTCCCAGTTCCCTCCCAGTTCACCCCAGTCCCTCCCAGTTCCCTACCAGTTCGTCCCAGTTCCCCACAAATCCCTCCCAGTTCCCTCCCAGTTCCTTCCCAGTCCCTCCCAGTCCCCTCCTAGTCCCTCCCAGTTCCTCCCAGTCCTTCCCAGTTCCTCCCAGTCCCTCCCAGTTTCCCCCAGTTCCCTCCCAGTCCCCTCCCAGTCCCTCCCAGTCCTTCCCAGTCCCTCCCACTCCCTCCTAGTTCCCCCCCAGTCCCCCCTAGTCCCTCCCAGTCCCTCCCAGTCCATCCCAGTTCCCTCCCAGTCCCTCCCAGTTCCTTCCCAGTCCCTCCCAGTTCCCTCCCAGTTCTTCCCAGTCCCTCCCAATCCCCTCCCAGTTCCCTCCAGTCCCTCCCAGTTCCCCCCAGTCCCTCCCAGTTCCCTCCATTCCCCTCCCCATTCACTTCCGGACTCCATTTCCCATCACCCCCCGCGCTTTCCTCTCATCCAATCACCGCTCGGGGGCGGAGCCTCGGTGCGGAAAAGGGGGGGGGGGAGACAGGGTTGAGTCACGTGACGGCGGGCTGCGCTCTCACGTGATTCCGGGCTTCGCTCACGTGACCTGCGCGGCTCCGGCAGCCGCGGTTAGGGGGGGGGGGAGGGGAATTTGGGGTCATTTTGGGGGATTTTGGGTCATTTTGGGGAGTTTGGGGAGGGAAATGGGGGGTGGGGGAGGGGATTTGGGGTCATTTTGAGGGGATTTGGGGGCGATTTGAGGGAGTTTGGGGGCGATTTGGGGGTGGGGGAGGGGACTTATGGGGTGGGGGAGGGGATTTGGGGTCATTCTGGGGGAATTTGGGTCATTTTGGGAGGATTTGGGTCGTTTTGTGGGGATTTGGGGTCATTTTGGGGGATTTGGGTCATTTTGGGGGATTTGGGGTCATTTATGGGGGATTTGGGTCATTTTGGGGGGATTTGGGTCATTTTGAGGGGATTTGGGTCATTTTGGAAGGATTTGGGGTCATTTTGGGGGATTTGGGTCATTTTGGGGCGATTTGGGGTCATTTTAGGGGATTTGGGGTCGTTTTGAGGGGATTTGGGTCATTTTTGGGGGATTTGGGTCATTTTGAGGGGATTTGAGGTCATTTTGAGGGGATTTGGGTCATTTTGGGGGGATTTGGGTCATTTTAGGGGATTTGGGTCATTTTGGGGGATTTGGGGTCATTTATGGGGGATTTGGGGTCATTTATGGGGGATTTGGGTCATTTTGGGGGGATTTGGGTCATTTTGAGGGGATTGGGGTCATTTTAGGGGATTTGGGGTCGTTTTGAGGGGATTTGGGGTCATTTTGGGGGGATTTGGGTCATTTTGGGGGGATTTGGGTCATTTTGAGGGGATTGGGGTCATTTTAGGGGATTTGGGTCATTTTGAGGGGATTTGGGTCATTTTGGGGGATTTGGGGTCATTTTGAGGGGATTTGGGGTCGTTTTGGGGGGATTTGGTTCATTTTGAGGGGATTTGGGTCATTTTGGGGTCCCCTGTCCCCCAGCCCCCCCCCCTTGTCCCCCACGTATGGCTCTGGGGTCACTTCCGGGTCGGGCCGAGGAGGAAGAGGAGGAAGTGGAGGAGGAAGAGGAAGCGGGGGGAGGGGAAGGGACCCCCCTGAGCCCCCTGCCCAGCCCCCCGGGGGTCTCTCCCACCCGCGCTCACCTCATGGTCGCCGTCTTCTGCTTCATCAACCTCCTCAACTACATGGACCGGTTCAGCGTGGCCAGTGAGGGGAGGGGCGGGGCTAGGGAGGGAGGGGGAGGGGCTAGGGAGGAGGGGGAGGGGTGACGGGGGTGGGGCTAGAAAGGGGAGGGGCTAGTGAGGGGGAGGGGCTAGTGAAAAGGGGAGGGGCTAATGAGGAGGGAGAGGGGCTAGTGAAAAGGGGTGGGGCTAGTGAGGGGGAGGGGCTGGGGAGGGGCTTGTGAAAAGGGGAGGGGCTTGTGAGGAGGGGAGGGGCTGGGCTAGTGATGGGGGAGGGGCTTGTGAGGGGAGGGGCTAATGAGGGGGAGGGGCTAGTGAGGAGGAGGGGTTAGTGAGGAGGGGGCGGGGCTAGTGAGGGGGGTGAGCTAGTGGGGGTGGGGCTAGTGAAAAGGGGAGGGGCTAGGGAGGAGGGGGAGGGGCTTCTGAGGAGGGGGTGGGGCTAGTGAAAAGGGGAGGGGCTAGTGAGGGGAGAGGGAGGGGTGAGGGGGTGGGGCTAGAAAGGGGAGGGGCTAGGGAGGGGGAGGGACTAGGGAGGGGTGGGGCTAGTGAGGGGGTGGGGCTTGTGAGGGGGAGGGGCTAGTGAAAAGGGGAGGGGCTAGGGAGGGGGAGTGGGGGGGGATTTGGGGGGTTTTGGGGTTTTTTGGGGGGGTTTATGGGGGGTTTTGGGGGGGTTCTGGGTTCTGGGAGGGTTCTTGGGGGGTTCTGGGTGATTTTGGGGTGATTTGGGGTGGTTTTGGGGTCTCCCCTCTCCCCCCAGGTGTCCTCCCCGACGTTCAGAGTTTCTTTGGGATCGGGGACAGCAGCTCCGGGCTGCTCCAAACAGGTCAGAACCACCAGAACTGGGACAGAACCAGGACAGAACCCACCCAGAACCCCCCTAGAATCACCCAGAAGTCACCAGAACCCCCAGAATCACCTAGAACCTCCCCAGAACCCACCCAGAACCCACCTAAAGTCACTCAGAACCCACCCAGAACCCACCAGAACCCCCAGAACCCCCCCAGAGCCAGGACAGAACCGGGACAGAACCAACCCAGAACTGACCCAGAACCCACCTAGAACCCCCAGAACCCCCCTAGAATCACTAGAACCATCCAGAACCAGGACAGATCCAACCCAGAACCCACCTAAAGTCACTCAGAACCCACCCAGAACCCACCAGAACCCCCAGAACCCCCCCAGAGCCAGGACAGAACCAGGACAGAACCGACCCAGAACTGACCCAGAACCCACCTAGAACCCCCAGAACCCTCCTAGAATCACCTAGAACCCACCAGAACCCCCAGAATCACCTAGAACTTCCCCAGAACCCACCCAGGACCAACCCAGAACCCACCTAAAGTCACTCAGAACCCACCCAGAACCCACCAGAACCCCCAGAACCCCCCCAGAGCCAGGACAGAACCAGGACAGAACCGACCCAGAACTGACCCAGAACCCACCTAGAACCCCCAGAACCCACCTAGAATCACCCAGAACCACCCAGAACCCCCCTAGAATCACCCAGAACCCCCAGAACCAACCCAGAACCGACCCAGAACCCACCTAAAGTCACTCAGAACCCACCCAGAACTCCAGAACCAGGACACAACCCACCAGAACCACCCAGAACCAGGACAGAACCAACCCAGAACCCACCCAGAACCACTCAGAACCAGGACAGAACCAACCCAGAACCCACCAGAACCAGGACAGAACCAACCCAGAACCCACCCAGAACCCCCCTAGAATCACCCAGAACCCACCCAGAACCCCCAGAACCACACAGAACAAGAACAGAACCGACCCAGAACCCACCACAACCCCCAGAACCACCCAGAACCCGGACAGAACCGACCCAGAACCCACCAGAACCAGGACAGAACCGACTCAGAGCCACGTAGAACCCCCAGAACCAGGACAGAACCACCTAGAAATGACCCAGAACCCCCAGAACCCACCTAGAGTCAACCAGAACCCCCCTAGAATCACCCAGAACTGACCCAGAATGACCCAGAACCACCAGAACCAGGACAGAACCAACCCAGAACTGACCCAAAACCCATCCAGAACTCACCCAGAACCAGGACAGAACCGAACCAGAGCCACCTAGAACCCCCAGAACCACCCTAGAATCAACCAGAACC
Organism: Archilochus colubris; assembly: GCA_023079485.1. Classification (NCBI taxonomy): domain Eukaryota; kingdom Metazoa; phylum Chordata; class Aves; order Apodiformes; family Trochilidae; genus Archilochus; species Archilochus colubris. The sequence continues at coordinate 265,338 of JALBCY010000045.1, forward strand.
CACCTAGAACTATCTGGAACCGACCCAGAACTGACCTAGAACCACCCAGAACCCACCAGAACCAGGACAGAACTGACCCAAAACCCACCCAGAACCCCCACAACCCCCCTAGAACCACCCAGAACCCACCAGAACCAGGACAGAACCGACCCAGAACCCACCTAAAGTCACTCAGAACCCACCTAGAACCCCCCCGAACTGACCCAGAACTCCCAGAACTGACCCAGAACCCACCTAGAACCACCCAGAACTGGGACAGAACCACCTAGAACTGACCCAGAACCAACCTAAAGTCACCCAGAACCCCCCTAGAATCATCCAGAACTGACCCAGAATGACCCAGAACCACCAGAACCAGGACAGAACCAACCAGAACTGACCCAAAACCCACCCAGAACTCACCCAGAACCCCCCACAACCCCCCTAGAACCACCCAGAACCCCCCACAACCCCCCTAGAACCACCCAGAACCCACCAGAACCCCCCCAGAACCAGGGCAGAACCGACCCAGAACCAGCTAGAACCCCCAGAACCACCCTAGAATCAACCAGAACCTACCTAGAACCATCCAGAACCGACCCAGAACCCACCTAGGATCACCCTGAACCCCCCAGAACCAGGGCAGAACCGACCCAGAACCAGCTAGAACCCCCAGAACCACCCTAGAATCAACCAGAACCCACCTAGAACCATCCAGAACTGACTCAGAACCCACCTAGGATCACCCAGAACTGACCTAGAACCACCCAGAACCCACCAGAACCAGGACAGAACCAACCCAGAACTGACCCAAAACCCACCCAGAACCCCCCTAGAATCACCCAGAACCCCCCCAGAACCCACCTGAAGTCACTCAGAACCCACCTAGAACCCCCCAGAACTCCCAGAACGGATCCAGAACCCACCTAGAACCACCCAGAACCAGGACAGAACCACCTAGAAATGACCCAGAACCCCCAGAACCAACCTAGAGTCAACCAGAACCCGCCTAGAACCACCCAGAACTGACTGTTTTCCCAGCAGTTCCTTATTTAACCATGCTGGTCTCCCAGCTCCCTTACTAGATTTCCTAACCATAGGGACGCTCTGATCCTGTGCTTGCAAATAGTGGTCCTTGAATACTGACCAGCTATCTTGAGCCCCTTTATCTTCTAACACCCTGTCCCATGGGATTTCTCTTAACAGTTGATTGAGGAGGCCAAAGTTTGCCCTGTGGAAGTCCAGGGTTCTGATCCTACTGGGTATTCTATTCCTTCCACACAGGATCCTGAACTCTACCATCTCATGATCACTGCAGCCAAGGTTGCCATTGACCACCACTGCTTCAACAAGGCCCTCCCTGTTGGTTAGTACAAGATCCAGCAGCGCTCCTCTTCTAGTCGGTTTGTCCACCATTTGCATTAAGAAGTTATCATCAATGCACTGGAGGAACCTCCTAGACTGTGAAAGGCTGTGTCCTGGTTTGGGCCAGGATAAAGGTGATTTTTCTGTCTTGTACTTTTGCTTTTAGCTAAGTTTCTTGTAAGTAGTTGCACTGCTGAAATGAACAGCAAGTTTCTCAGACAGTGTGTGCTTCTAGGACTGATAACACTTGATGTTTATAGTTACTGCTAGAGACTGGTGTGCAGAGCCAAGGACACTGCTCAGCTCTGAGGAAAACATTTTATCATCCAGGAGGATACAGAGGTCCCACCTGAACCCTCCTTTAGGGAGGAACGGACAAGATAGATGCCAGAATTGACCAAACAGAGTATTCCATCCCATATACGTCACACTCAGTATAAATTTGAGGCATCACGTGGGCCAAGCCAGATCTTTTCCTGATTTCCTGCTTCCCTTCCTTCACCCGGCATCCTGGAAGGATCCTGTCCCTTCCTCTGCCTGTGCTCCTGATCCGTGCCAGCCCATATCTGTGTGTTCCTGCCTCCGGTTCCCGACTGCTGCCGACTCCAGGAGTCCAGCCTGGACTTTCCCAGGGCTGCCCTGCAGCCTCGGTGGTGACGTGAGAGTTATTGGGGGAAAGGGGGGAGGAATGTGGTATCCATTTTCCTGTATATTTGTATATATTTAGTAATTTTACTTATTTATCATTACTGTTTCATTAAAGTTGTGTAGTTTAGTTTCCAACTCATAAGTCTCTCTCCCTTATTCTCTCTCCTTTCTCTATCAAGGAGAGAGAGATTAATAGAGAGCGTCTGTTATTCGGTTTAATCGCCGGGCCAGTGTTAAACCGTGACAGGCTGGCTGTGTGAGTCAACCAGCAGATATCGGGGTAGTTAAAATCTCCCATGAGGACTAGGGACTGAAGTTGTGAGGCTGCTTTCACTTGCCTGTAGAAGGCCTCATCAACCTCCTCGCCTTGATCAGGAGGTCTGTAGTAGACCCCCACAACTGTATCACCCACACCAGCCTGCCCCTTAATTCTAACCCACAAACTTTCAACTTGCCCCTCATAGAATCATAGAATCATAGAATTAGCCGGGTTGGAAGGGACCTCAGAGATCATCTAGTCCAACCCTTGACCCACCAGAGCAGTTGCTAGACCATGGCACTGAGTGCCACATCCAGTCTTTTTTTAAATGTCTCCAGGGACGGAGAATCTACCACCTCCCCGGGCAGTCCATTCCATAGCCTAATCACCCTCTCCATGAAGAAATTCTTTCTAATATCTAACCTAAACCTCCTCTGGCACAACTTAAGACTGTGTCCTCTTGTCCTGTTGAAGGTCGTCTGTGAAAAGAGTCCAGTTCCCACCTCGCTACAGCCTCCTTTCAGGTAGTTGTAGACAGCAATGAGGTCTCCCCTGAGCCTCCTCTTCTTCAGGCTGAACAGCCCCAGCTCTCTCAGCCTCTCCTCATAGGGCCTGTGCTCATCAGCCCCTGCACAAAACTCAACACATTCTAGTTGCTCTCTCACATAAAGAGCAACTCCACCACCTCGCTTCCCCTCCCTATCTTTCCGAAAAAGCACATAACCATCCATGGCCACATTCCAGTCATGCGACCTATCCCACCATGTCTCTGTTATCGCTACCAGATCATAACCCTTACCCCGTACACTGACCTCTAACTCTTCTTGCTTATTCCCCATGCTGCGTGCATTAGCATACAGACATTTCAGGAAACAAACAGAGCACACTGGTGGGACTAAATCCTCCCTAGACCACCTGCCTTCGGGCCCTGGTTCGTTCTTCTTGTGTTTGCCCCTAACAGACCCAGTTTTCTCCCCTTCCCCCTTCACATCTAGTTTAAAGGCAGGAGGCAGGAAGGCAGGAGGGCTCTGCAGAGGGACCTGGACAGACTAGAGAGCTGGGCCGATTCCAACGGGATGAGGTTCAACAAGGCCAAGTGCCGGGTCCTGCACTTTGGCCACAACAATCCCATGCAGCACTACAGGCTGGGGACAGAGTGGTTGGAGAGCAGCCAGGCAGAAAGGGACCAACATGAGCCAGCAGTGTGTCCAGGTAGCCAAGAAGGCCAATGGCATCCTGGCCTGTATCAAAAACAGCGTCACCAGCAGGTCCAGGGAGGTGATTCTTCCCCTGTACTCAGCGCTGGTGAGGCCACACCTCGAGTACTGTGTCCAGTTCTGGGCCCCTCAGTTTAAGAAGGATGTAGAGGTCCTGGAACAGGTCCAAAGGAGGGCAACCAGGTTGGTGAAGGGACTCGAGCACAGGCCCTATGAGGAGAGGCTGAGAGAGCTGGGGCTGTTCAGCCTGAAGAAGAGGAGGCTCAGGGGAGACCTCATTGCTGTCTACAACTACCTGAAAGGAGGCTGTAGCGAGGTGGAAACTGGACTCTTTTCACAGACGACCTTCAACAAGACAAGAGGACACAGTCTTAGGTTGTGCCAGGGGAGGTTTAGGTTAGATATTAGAAAGAATTTCTTCACGGAGAGGGTGATGAGGCTATGGAATGGACTGCCTGGGGAGGTGGTAGATTCTCCGTCCCTGGAGACATTTAAAAAAAGACTGGATGTGGCACTCAGTGCCATGGTCTAGCAACTGCTCCGGTGGGTCAAGGGTTGGACTAGATGATCTCTGAGGTCCCTTCCAACCCGGCTAATTCTATGATTCTATAAAGCTCTCTCAATGAGCCCTCTCAATGGTCTCTGATGCCAGCAGCTCTCTCTGCCCTTACAATATCCACCCCCCACACCCACCTCTTCAGCACCTCTCTCAGCCTTCACAGAAAGCTGGAAAGGCAGCAAACCAAGGCAGAACCTGGATACTGCTCCTCAAGCCACATTTGGAGCTCTCCCAGCTGATTCAGGTGGTTTTCAGCTCCAGCCGGGCAGTCAAACCAGAGCTGATGGACTGGCTAGCACAGGGGTTTAGAATACCATGGGAGGAACAGAGTGCACTGGCTGGCACTGTGCTCAGATCAAACTCGAGGACCTGACAAGAGGGTGATTATTAAAGCAACCCCTGAAGCCATGCACCAGATACCAACCACTTCCCAGATGCCCGCTCTACTTCCAAAGGTGTTTACTAAAAGTACCAATAAAAAACTCCAGCCCTGCTGTACACTAGACCTGAACAGACACATGCATTCATAATCAAATGATCTCCAAATCCAAATCAACACAAGTCCAATTTCAAGCACTAAAGCAAAGTCACTCTCTGCTCTTCAACCATCGTTGCACAGGATATTTCGAAAATCAGAAATAAGGAACACTCATTGTCCCAGAAGAGTTCAAATAGTCATCTCTGTTACAAAAATCACCTTGGGCTTTACACCCAAAAGCCACCTCCTTAAAAGCAAGTCCCTCCCTGGACAAATGAAAACAGAGAACCTTTTGCCAGGGGTCTTACAAAATCCAGAAATTCATCACACAGGACACAACCCTTTCCAAACTGCCCTCACCAACTGCTCTTGCCCTTGGTGTAGGATGCTTCACCTGGCTTTCATTACGGAGTTCCTGCTTGGGCTCTACCACACACCTCTCCAGCCCAGGTTTGCACATTCTGCCCATGCATCTGGGGTTCTGGTCCTGGAGCTGCTCTCAGTGAAAGCATCCTGAAACAGGCTACAGGACAGGTATTTTTCTGACACAAGACTATGAGTCCTAACGACAGCAGCACTCAGGAAATCTGAGATGCAGCACACACCTATTCTCCCAGTCAGCCTTTTCAAATACTGGTCTTTGAAAACCTGTCCCCTCATAAACACTAACAGGCTACAGAACAAGGGCTTTCCCTGGGCAGCTCTTCAGTAGATCAGGTCACTAGGAGGCATGGTTACAAGAGGCAGACCTCTCAAATTTGCTCCCCGTCCTGACAGGAATCATCACTGGAAACCTTTTGCCTTTGCTGATGTTCCAGTCTGCTCCTCACCTCAGCTAGCAGTCACAACCAGCATGAGACAGAATTTCTCTGCCTTCCTGTATTTGTTCAAAGGGGCATTCATGACACACTTATAGGCACAGAGTTCTCCTCCTTACTTCAGGAGGCAGAAATGCCCAGTACGTTTCCTTACCACGCTCTGCTTCAACTTCCTTGATGGCAGCAGCAACTTCACAGCAGACCTCTGAAGCAAAGCCAGCTGGCCTATTGTCATTTGTTGTGGCCAAAGTCTCACTCTTGGGGAGAGACCTCTTCAAGGTCCCGAGTATGCTCTGGGACTCCCCTAGGGAAGGAAAAAAACGCATCACCCCTAGGAGAAGGAGTTCTTTTTGAGGGGTTCCATTCCCTCTCCCCACCCCCCTCCCGATAGCACAGCTGTACCAGAACTGACAAGACAAACTCAGGGGTTACTTACACACTGTGCCCTCCTCCAGCCACAACAGAGTCATCCCAGGCACTGAAGGAAACATTTCCACCACCTGCTAACCAGAAAGATTTCACTGGCGTTAAGCAGCTGAAACAAGACTGACACTGCTCAGCACAGCAAGGCTTCAGATACCTGGCAGCAGAGGACAGGAACCCAAATTCTGCCACACTTAGATCCTGAACTCTTCTCACCTCCACACGCCAACTGCGTGGCCTGCAGAAACAAAGCAATGGAGGCATTTGGAGGGGAACACTGGAGTCAGAGAGTTGTAGTCAATGGGGCAGAATCTGGTTGGAGGTGTGTGACTAGTGGAGTCCCTCAGGGGTCGGTACTGGGACCGGTGTTGTTCAATATCTTCATCAAGGACTTGGATGAGGGTATAGAATGTACCCTCAGCAAGTTTCCTGATGACACTAAGCTGGGAGGAGTGGCTGACACACCAGCAGGCTGTGCTGCCATTCAGAGAGACTTTGACAGGCTGGAGAGTTGGGCAGAGAGAAACATGATGAAATTCAACAAGGGGAAGTGTAGAGTTTTGCATTTGGGGAAGAACAACACAATGTCCCAGTATAGGTTGGGGGCTGACCTGCTGGAGAGCAGTGTAGGTGAAAGAGACCTGGGGGTCCTGGTAGACAAGAGGATGACCATGAGCCAGCAATGTGCTCTTGTGGCCAAGAAGGCCAATGGCATCCTGGGGTGCATTAGAAAGGCGGTGGTTAGTAGGTCAAGAGAGGTTCTCCTCCCCCTCTATTCTGCATTGGTGAGGCCGCACCTGGAGTATTGTGTCCAGTTCTGGGCCCCTCAGTTCAGGAAGGACAGGGAAGTGCTTGAAAGAGTCCAGCGCAGAGCTACTAAGATGATTAAGGGCGTGGAACATCTCCCTTCTGAGGAAAGGCTGAGGGAGCTGGGTCTCTTTAGTTTGGAGAAAAGGAGACTGAGGGGTGACCTCATCAATGTTTTCAAACATGTAAGGGGTGAGTGTCAGGGAGATGGAGTTAGGCTCTTCTCAGTGGTGACCAGTGATAGGACAAGGGGTAATGGGTGTAAATTGGAGCACAGGAGGTTCAAGTTGAATATCTGGAAAATTTTTTTTCCTGTAAGGGTGACAGAGCCCTGGAACAGGCTGCCCAGGGGGGTCGTGGAGTCTCCTTCACTGGAGACATTCAAAACCCGCCTGGACACGTTCCTGTGCGAAGTGCTCTAGGTGGCCCTGCTCTGGCAGGGGGGGTTGGACTAGATGATCTTTCGAGGTCCCTTCCAACCCCTAGGATTCTATGATTCTGTGATTCCTTGGCAGACAGAAGGGAGGATCCAGACCAGAGACAGGAAAGGGGGATGAGACAAACTCCCTGACTTTTCTGGCCCACCAACTGACTACATGAATTTCCAGGCAGCTTCTCAAGATGGGAGCCCATACAAAGCCAGCACATTGGTCAAATTGTGGAACAGTGCAAACAACACCACTGCACTCAGGTGAAGCTCTGCATCTCCATTGCTCACAGTCCTGCTGGGAGAAAACAAAAGTCTACGTAAATCAGGTCTCACAGGCTGTCCAGCAGAAGGAAGCACTGAGCCTCTGGACAAAAAAGCAAGCTAAAAAAAAGACAAACATTTAAATAGAAATGTTCCAGACTCAAACAAGAGCCAACAAGAAGACTCCCGTGTAGCTGCCTTGCCATCACCCCTCCAGTTCAGAAAGAGATCTCAGGATGATCTGAAGCCAGTTCTCACACTCCCCATTACTGCAGGGTAAAGACAGTGCTCAGCAGAGCTCAGCAGGTGCCTGCACTTGCTGGGATTGGAGATCTTGTGATTCAAGAGCCACACTTTGACTGCAGATATTACTCTGGTGACTAAAGGCAGGACTTTGTATTAGATGGTTCTTGGGTCTCTTTCTCCATTCTACAAACAGAATTAAATCTGAAAGCACTTCTGACAAACACCTGAAGCTTATGTTGAAACATCTGTCTGCTTTCTTACCAAGTTCATTTCAGAGTAACAACTGCCTCCCTGCTGACACATTTGCTTTCATAAATCTGGACAGGCTCTCCATTCATCCAGCCACCCACCCAACTACCCTCTCCCAAAGGAACCTGGGATTTTGGCACTGGGAATACAAAGTGATTCACAGGGGAAAACCATTGACACCACTGCTGGGGTTCTTCCCCCTCTTCCCTCATGAAGAACCCAAAAAATGAAGAATAAGGTGGTTATCTGACACACGCAGGTATTCACCCCACTCAAATGCTTCGGGGTTGAGAGGAAAAAAGAAATGGGGGGGACTGAGGGTGTTCTGAGTAATATTGAGTGGGTCCGGGGAAGGTTTGAGGGGTCCTGGGGGGGATTGAGGGGGTCCTGGGGGGGATTGAGGGGTCTAGAAGGGTCCTAAGGGGGCCTGGGAGGGTCCTATAGTCCTATAGGGGTCCTGAGAGATCCTAAATGGGTTCTGAGGGGAATTGAGGGGGTTCTGGGGGTCCTAAACTAGTTCTGAGTGATATTAAGGGGGGCCAGGGAAGGTTTGAGGTGTCCTGGGGGGGACTGAGGGGTCTGGGAGGGTCCTAAATGGGTTCTGAGGGGGATTGAGGGGGTCCGTGGGAGGTCTGAAGGGATCCGGGAGGGGGGTCCTAAAGGGGTCTGGGGGAGATCTGAGGGGGTCCTAGGGGGTTTGGGGAGTCTGGGGGTTCTGTTGGGTGATCTGGGGGGTGTCCTGGGAGCTTTGGGGAGGGGGTTGAGAGGTTCTGGGAGGTGGGACAGGGCACCCCCTCTGACCCCCAGCCCCCTAATATCCCCTCAGCCCCCCTCAGCCCCATCCTGACCCTGCTGCCCCTGGGGGACGACACCAAGAACCGAATCATCTGGACCTAGGGGGTTCTGCTGCTGCTCTGTGTGGGGGTCCCGGACTCCTCCTGCTCTTCAGGGTGAGGGGGGAGTCTGGGGGGAGGGAATCTGAGGGGGTTTGGGGGGGATTGAGGGGGTCCTGAGGGGTCTCAAAGGCATCCGGGGTGTCCTGGGGGTATCTAGAGAGGGATTTGGGGGACCCTGGGGGGGTCTTGCGGGACCTTTCTGCAGAGCAGTGGTGAGGGGAGGTCCCGGGGGGTTTTGGGGGGTGGGTGTCTGGATCCTGAATGTGCCCTATTTCCCCATCCCCCCCCAGAAGCGTTGGGCCAACGAGCAGCTGGAGCAGAGCAAGAAAAGTGAAAGCGAGGAGGAGAGGATCTACGAGGTGTGGGGGGGGGTCTGGGGGCTTCGGGGGGGTCTGGGGAGGGGTTGGAAGCTTCTTCAGGGAGGTTTTCGGGGGGTCAGGGGGCTTCGGGGAGGGCTGGGGGCTGGAGGGGGCTGGAGGGGGGGGTCTGGGGGCTTTTAGAGGGGGTTGGAGTTCGTTTAGGGGGGGTTTGGGGTTTCCTGGGGGGGGTCAATCACCCCCTGTTCCCTCCACTCAGGGTCTGGACCTGGCAGAGTGCTCCATGTACGAGGACATCTCCAGGGGTGGGGGGGCACCCACCTGCCAGGACGTGGGGACCCTGCTGGAGCCCCCCCTGGAGAAACCATGGAGGGACCCTCATGTGGGGACCCCCCCCCCCCCCCCGTGGGGACCCCGCATCTGAAGAAACCATCGGGGAGACCCCCGGCAAACCCCCGCTGCCACCCCCAATGAGGGGACCCTTCCTCTGCGACCCCCCCCCCTGCGACCCCTCCCTCAGGATAAACCCTCAGGGGACCCCCCCTCAAGGGACTCCTCTGAGGGGACCCCTGGCATCCCGCATCTGGAGAAACCATGAGGGGGGACCCCCGCTGCCACCCCCCTATGAGGAAACCCTCACCCCTGCGGCCCCTCCCTCAGGATAAACCCTGAGGGGACCCCCCCTGAGGTGACCCCTCTGGCACCCCCTCTCTGTGGGGACCCTGCGACTCTCCCCTGCCACCCCCCCCCGAAGGGACCCCCAGAACCCCCCCCCCTTGCCCCCAATAAACCTGATTGATGAGCGCAGCGTCTGCCTGGGGGTGACTTCTGGGGAGGGGTCGCCCCTCTCTGTGTCCGCCCCCCCCCCATCCCCTCACGGTTCCCTCACGATCGCCTCAGGGCTTGTGCGCTTCCCGCTGCCGCTGGTCTCAGCCAATCAGCGGCGGCCACGTCCGGGGCTCGCAGCCAATCGGCGTCCAGGGACGGAAAACTCGAAGGCGGCAGAGCCAACGGCTGAGGCGCGAGGGGAGAGGGAAGGGAAGGGAAGGGGAGGGGGAGGTGAGGTGGGAAATGGGGAAAAATGGGGAAAACGGGGAAAAATGGGGGGAAATGGGGAAAATGAGGGGAAAATGAGAAAGGGGAAAAATGGGGGAAATGAGGGAAAATGGGGAAAAATGGGGGAAACGGGGGGAAATGGGGAAAATGGGGAAAAATGGGGGGAAATGGGGGGAGATGGGGAAAAATGGGGAAAAATGAGGGGAAATGGGGGGGAAATGGGGGGAAATGGGGGAAAATGGGGGGAAATGGGGAAAATGAGGGAAATGGGGGAAATGGGGAAAATGGGGAAAATGGGGGAAAATGGGGAAAAATGGGGGGAAATGGGGAAAAATGAGGGGAAAATGGGAGAAATGAGGGAAAATGGGGGAAATGGGGAAAAATGAGGGGAAATGGGGAAAAATGGGGGGAAATGGGAGGGAAATGGGGGAGAATGGGGGAAATGGGGAAAATGAGGGAAATGAGGGGAAATGGGGAAAAATGAGGGGAAATGGGGAAAATGAGGGGAAAATGAGAAAGGGGGAAAATAGGGGAAATGAGGGAAAATGGGGAAAAATGGGGGGAGATGGGGAAAAATGAGGGGAAATGGGGAAAACTGGGGGGAAATGGGGGGAATTGGAAGGGAAATGGGGGGAAATTGGGAAAATGGGGAGATGGGAAAATGAGGAAATGAGAAATGGGGGAAAAGGGGGAAATGGGGAAAGATGGGGGATGGGGAAAATGGGGGAAATGGGAAATGAGGGAATGGAAAATGGAGGGAAATGGGGAAATGAGGGGAAATGGGGGGAATGAGGGAAAATGGGGGAAATGAGGGGAAATGGGGAAAATGGGGAAAAAATGGGGGGAAATGGGAAAAATGAGGGGAAATGGGAGAAATGGGGAAATGGGGGAAAAGGGGGAAATGAGGGGAAATGGGGAAATGGGGAAAAATGGGGGGAAATGGGGAAAAATGGGGGAAATGGGAGGGAAATGGGGAAAATGGGGAAATGGGAGAAATGAGGGGAAAATGGGGGAAATGGGGGAAAATGGGGGGAAATGGGGAAAAATGAGGGGAAATGGGGAAAAATGGGGGGAAATGGGAGGGAAATGGGGGAAATGGGGGGAAATGGGGGGAAATGAGGGGAAATGGGGAAAATGGGGGGAATGAGGGGAAATGGGATGGAAATGGGGGGAAATGGAGGGAAAAGGGGGAAAATGAGGGGAAATGGGGAAAAATGGGGGGAAATGGGGAAAAATGGAGGGAAAATGAGGGAAAAGGGGGGAAATGGGAGAAATGAGGGAAAATGGGGGGAATGAGGGGAAATGGGAGGGAAATGGAGGGAAAAGGGGGAAAATGAGGGGAAAATGGGAGAAATGAGGGAAAATGGGGGGAAATGAGGGGAAAAGGGGGAAAATGAGGGGGAAATGGGAGAAATGAGGGAAAATGGGGGAAATGGGGAAAAATGAGGGGAAATGGGGAAAAATGGGGGGGAAATGGGAGGGAAATGGGGGAAAATGGGGGAAATGGGGAAAATGAGGGAAATGAGGGGAAATGGGGAAAAATGAGGGGAAAATGAGAAAGGGGGAAAATGGGGGAAATGAGGGAAAATGGGGAAAAATGGGGGGAGATGGGGAAAAATGGGGAAAAATGAGGGGAAATGGGGAAAACTGGGGGAAATGGGGAAAATGGGGGGAATTGGAAGGGAAATGGGGGGAAATTGGGAAAAATGAGGGGAGATGGGAGGGAAATGGGGGGAAATGGAGGGAAAATGAGGGGAAATGGGAGGGAAATGGAGGAAAAAGGGGGAAAATGAGGGAAAATGGGAGAAATGAGGGAAAATGGGGAAAATGGGGAAAAATGGGGGGAAATGGGGGGAAAAGGGGGAAAATGAGGGGAAAATGGGAGAAATGAGGGAAAATGGGGGGAAATGGGGAAAAATGAGGGGAAATGGGGAAAAATGGGGGGAAATGGGAGGGAAATGGGGGAGAATGGGGGAAATGGGGAAAATGAGGGAAATGAGGGGAAATGGGGAAAATGGGGGGAAATGGGGGAAAATGGGGGGAAATGGGGAAAAATTAGGGGAAAATGAGAAAGGGGGAAAATGAGGGAAAAATGAGGGGATATGGGGTATAAATGGGGAAGTGAGGGAAAAAATGGGGAAAAATTAGAGAAATTGTGGGGGGAATGAGGGAAAATGAGGGGAAAATATGTGAAATGAAGGAAAATGGAGGGAAATGAGGAAAAACGGGGGGAAATGGAGGAAAGATGAGGGGAAATGAGGGAAAAATGGGGGAAATGAGGGGGAAAATGGGGGAAATGGGGAAAAATGGGGGGCTGTGAGGAGAAAACGGGGGGTTGGGGTGAGAAAGGGGAGGCTGGTGGTGAAAAGGGGAGATTTTGGGGTTAAAAAAAGTGGTTTTGGGATGGAAAAGGGGGTTTTGGGGGGGAAAGGAGGGGGCCTGAGGGGGGGGAATGGGGAGGAAACGGGGAAAATGTGGAAAAGGGGGGAAATGGGGAAAAATGAGGGAAAAATGGGGGGGAAACATGGGTAAAGGGGGGGAATGGGGAAAGATGAGGGGAAAAGGGGAAAAATGAGGAGGAAAATGGGTGAAATGAGGGGGAAAATGGGGAAAATGAGGGAAAATGGGGCAAAAAGGGGAAGTGAGGGAAAATGGGGGGAAATGAGGGAAAATAAGGGAAAGTGAGGGAAATGGGGGGGTCTGAGGGGGGAAATGGGGAGGAAATGGGGGTTTTAGGGGGGAAATGGGGGTCCTGGGGGTGGGGGGAATGGGTGTGAGGGGGTTCAGTCTCCCTCCCTTTTCTTTTTTGAACCAAAAACCTCTTTTTTTGCCGCTATTTCCCCCAGCATGAGCCACCGCGGGACCACCCAGGACCCCCCAGCCCCGAGGGGGGGTGGGGGGGGGAGGGCAACGGGCGCCCCCCGCCTCAAACGGCGCCGAACCCGAGGGGAACGGAACCGGAACCGGGCCAGGAGGGGCCGGAAAGACCCCGACCCCCCCCCACCTCAGCGTTTGCCCCTTTGGGGGGGTCTCAGCCCCCTGCCCCCCCCCAGACCCCTCCTCATTTCCCACCGCCGCCTCTGCCAGCACCGGGGGCTTTTCAACCGCGAGGTCAAATCCATCGACATCCAACGAGTCCTGGGGACCCCCGGGACCCCCCCCAAACCACACACCCCCCCCCAGGGAGACCCCCGACCCTCACAGACCACCCCCCAAACCCCCCCTCCCTCCCCGGCTCACCCCTCCCCCAGCAAACCCTCCCAGAAACCCCCCCCACCCCAACGACCCCCCCCAAATTCCAACCCCCGGACCCCCCTCAGACCCCCTCAGAGGGACCCCCAAACCCCCCCCAGACCCCCCCAGACCCCACCCCCACCCAGCGACCCCCCCCAAATCCCCCCCGAGCTCCCCAGAAGGGACCCCAATCCCCCACAGACCCTACCCCAACCCCCCCCGAGACCCCCCCAACCTCACCCCCCACCCCCCAAAAGGAGCCCCAACCCCTCCCAAGCTCACCCCCCACCCCCCAAGAGGGACCCCCACCCCTCACACCCCCCCAAATCCCCTCCCCCAGGACCCCCTCCCACCCCTCCCCTGCCCCCCCCCCACTTAGAGGAAGAGGGGGAGAGGTCCCAGGGGGTCCCTGGGGGTCTCCCCCCTGCCCTCCCGGACCCCTCCTCCCTCCTCCGTGCCCTCCGGGGGGACTCGGGGGTCTTTTTGGGGAGGGATTTGGTGGGCGAGCGGCGCCGCAGCCTCCTGGCAGCGCTCCGGAACCGGTACCGGCACTGGTACCGACTGCTGCCCCACCCCTTCCTCCTGCTGCCCTCCCGGATCCCCCCCAACCCCATGGGCGCTGTCAGCAGCAAGGTGAGCACCCCCAAAAAAACCCTTTTCCACCCCAAAAACCCCTTTTCCACCCCAGAAAAACCCTTTCCACCCTAAAAAAAACTTTTCTGCCCCAAAAAGCCCCTTTTGACCCCAAAAAACCCCTTTCCCACCCCAAAAAAAAACCCATTTCAAAAACCATTTTCCCCCCCGTCCCCATTTTCCCCAAAAAACCCCATTTCCCCCCAAAAAAACCCCATTTCCCCCAAAAAACCCCATTTCCCCCAAAAAACCCCCATTTCCCTCCCCAAAACCCCATTTTTTCCCCCAAAACCCCCTTTCCCACTGCCCAAATTCCCCATTTCCCCAAATCCCTCTTTTTCACCCCAAAACCTCTCCCCCTCCAGACCCCCCAGGAGGAGGATCCGGGATCCTCCCCCCAGGACCCCCACGGCCTCCGACCAGGATGGGGGCGAGCGACTGGGAATGGAATTCCTGGGAATGGACCTTGGGATGGACCCTGGGATGGGCCTTGGGATGGACTTCCAAGGAATGGACCTCCTGGGAATGGACCATGGGATGGACTTCCAAGGAATGGATCTCCTGGGAATGGATCTCCTGGGAATGGACCATGGGATGGACTTCCAAGGAATGGACCTCCTGGGAATGGATCTCCTGGGAATGGACCATGGGATGGACTTCCAAGGAATGGATCTCCTGGGAATGGACCATGGGATGGACTTCCAAGGAATGGATCTCCTGGGAATGGACCTTGGGATGGACCCTGGGATGGGCCTTGGGATGGACTTCCAAGGAATGGATCTCCTGGGAATGGATCTCCTGGGAATGGAGCAGGATGGGCTGGAGCTTGGGATGAACCTCCAGGAAATGGTCCAAGGGATGGACTTCCAAGGAAAGGACCAAGAGATGGATCTCCTGGGAATGGATCTCCTGGGAATGGACCATGGGATGGACCTTGGAATGGACCTCCTGGTAATAGACCAAGGGATGGAGCATGGAATGGACCTGGGAATGGATCTCCTGGGAATGGACCTTGGGATGGACTTTGGAATGGATCTCCTGGGAATGGACCTTGGGATGGACCTCCAGGAAATGGACCAAGGGATGGAGCAGGATGGGATGGACTTCCATGGGATGGACCAAAGGATGGAGCATGGGATGGACCTTCAAGGAATGGACCTTGGGATGGACCTTCAGGGAATGGATCTCTTGGAGATGGAGCATGGGATGGACCTTGGGATGGACCTCCTGGGAATGGACCTTGGGATGGAGCATGGGATGGATCTCCAGGAAATGGAGCAAGGGATGGAGCAGGATGGGATGGAGCTCCAGCAGATGGACTTCCATGGGATGAGGCATCATGGGATGGAGCTCCATGGGATAGAGCACGGGATGGAGCACGAGATGGACCTTGGGATGGACCTCCTGGGAATGGACCAAGGGATGGAGCATGGGATGGACCTTGGGATGGACCTCCTGGGAATGGAGCATGGAATGGATCTCCAGGAGATGGACCTTGGGATAGACCTTGGGATGGACCTTGGGATGAACATCCAAGGGATGGAGCATGGAATGGACCTTGGAATGGACCTCCAGGAGATGGACCAAGGGATGGACCTCCAAGGGATGGACCTTCTGGGAATGGACGTTGGGATAGACCTTGGTATGGACCTTCTGGGAATGGACCAAGGGATAGAGCATGGAATGGACCTTGGAATGGACCTCCAGGAGATGGACCAAGGGATGGACCTCCAAGGGATGGACCTTGGGATAGACCTTGGGATGGACCTCCTGGAAATGGATCTCCTGGGAATGGATCTCCTGGGAATGGATCTCCCAGGAATGGACCATGGGATGGACTTCCAAGGAATGGATCTCCGGGAGATGGAGCATGGGATGGATCTTGGAATGGACCTTGGGATGGACTTCCAAGGGATGGACCAAGGGATGGATCTCCAAGGAATGGACCTCCTGGGAATGGATCTCCTGGGAATGGACCTTGGGATGAACCATGGGATGGATCTCCAAGGAATGGACCTCCTGGGAATGGACCTTGGGATGGATCAGGATGGGACCAGCACCTTCTCCAGATGATCCAGAAGGAGCCATCCCACCTCAACCGGGTCTGGAACAGTCTCCAGAACCACCAGAACCACCCCCATGTGACCCGGAAGGACCCGGCCCAGCTTCAGAACCAGCTCCAGAACCACCCTCTCCATCTTCCTCGGCACCACCGGTTCCGGAGCGACCCGATCCGGTGGCACCCACGTCAGAACCACCTGAGGGGGCACCAGGATGACCCAGACCACCAGCTCCAGAACCACCCAACCCGGTACCACAACTCAACCCAGAACCACCCAGCCCACCAGGATCTTCTCCAGAACCACCTGACCCGGTACCACAACTTGACCCAGAACCATCCAACCCGCTACCACAACTCGACCCAGAACCACCCAACCCACCAGGATCTCCTCCAGAACCGCCCGACCCGCTACCACAACTCGACCCAGAACCACCCAACCCACCACAACTCAACCCAGAACCACCTGACCTGGTACCACAACTTGAAGCAGAACCACCCATCCCACCAGGATCTTTCCCAGAACCACCCGACCCGGTACCAGAGCTCGACCCAGAACCACCCAGCCCACCAGGATCTTCTCCAGAACCACCCAACCCGGTACCAGAACTTAACCCAGAACCACCCAACCCACCAGAACTCGACCCAGAACCACCCAGCCCACCAGGATCTTCTCCAGAACCATCCAACCTGGTACCAGAACTCAACCCAGAACCACCCAACCCACCAGAACTCGACCCAGAACCACCCAACCCAGTACCACAAGTTGACCCAGAACCATCCAACCCGGTACCAGAACTCGACCCAGAACCACCCAACCCACCAGAACTCGACCCAGAACCACCCAGCCCACCAGGATCTCCTCCAGAACCACCCGACCCGGTACCACCCAGGTCCCCCCCGGGGATTTCCGGACCGGACCCGTTGGGTTTGGGGCAAATCGAAGCTTTTTGGGGTCCCTTCCACCCAGGACCCTTCATTTTTGGGGTAGAAAAAGCCCTTTTCAGGCAATTTCAGAGCAAAACTCCCAGTTTGGGGGGGAACAGAACCATTTCTGGGCTGGATTGGGCTCCAAAAAGGATCCTGGGGGCATTTCCACTCCGGAACCGTTACTTTTGGGTCAAATAATTCCCTTTTTGAGCCATTCCCACAGCAAAACTGTTACTTTTGGGGCAAATAAAGCCATTTTGGAGGCATTTTTATGCCAAAACCTCATTTTTTCTGTTAAATAAAGCCATTTTCGTGCCATTTTTCCACCAACCCCCTGATTTTGGGGCAAACAAAGCCATTTTTTCTACATTTTTGAGCCAAACCTCTCATTTTTGGGTCAAATAAAGCCATTTTTGAGCCATTCCCACAGCAAAATCCTCACTTTTTTGTTAAATAAAGTGATTTTGGAGCCATTTTTACCCCAAAAACCTGATTTTTTTGTTAAATAAAGCCATTTCCGAGCCATTTTTCCACCAACCCCCTCATTTTTGGGTCAAATAAAGCCATTTTTGAGCTATTCCCACACCAAAACCCCCATTTTTTCTGTTAAATAAACCCATTTTCGAGCCATTTTTCCACCAAAACCTTCATTTTTTTTTTAAAATAAAACCATTTTGGAGCCGTTTTCCTACCAACCCCCTCAGTTTTGGGTCAAATAAAGCCATTTGACCCATTTTTCCACCAACCCCCTCATTTTGGGTCAAAAAGCCATTTTCGAGCCATTTTTCCACCAACCCCCTCAGTTTTGGGTCAAATAAAGCCATTTTTGACCCATTTTTCCACCAACCCCCTCATTTTTGGGTCAAATAAAGCCATTTTTGACCCATTTTTCCACCAACCCCCTCATTTTTGGGTCAAATAAAGCCATTTTTGACCCATTTTTCCACCCCCCCCCATTATTTTGGGTCAAAAAAAAGCCATTTTCGAGCCATTCCAACCCCAACCCCCTGATTTTTGGGTCGAATAAAGGCAGTTTGGGAGCGGGTCAGCCCCCGCCCTCCCCCCGCAGAGCCCCCCGCAGCCGTGCCCAGAAGAGGGGTCGTGCGGGGGGCTGCGGGGGCCAGCGCAGGTGGGTGCGGTTCAGGAGGAGCCCCCGCAGGCGCGGACAAGCGCGGAGCTGAGAGCTGGGGATTTCCTCCAGGAAAAGGAGGATCAGGACGTCCCTGAAGTCCTGGAAAAGCCGCAGGCTCGCCAGCTGCAGCTCCATCCCGCACCACTCGCTGCGGAGGTACTGCCTGCGGGGGGAGGGAAGGGGGGAAAGGGGGAAAAGGGGGGAAAGGGGGAGAAAAGGGGGGGGAAAAGGGGGAAAAGGGGGGGGGAGGGGGAAGAAGGGGGGGAAGGGGGGAAGAAGGGGGGAAGAAGGGGGAAAAGAGGGGGGAAAGAGGGGGGGAAAGGGGGAAAAGGGAGGAAAGGGGGGAAAGGGGGGAAAGGGGGGAGAAAAGGGGAAAAAGGGGGAGAAAAGGGGAAAAAGGGGGAGAAAAGGGGGAAAAGGGGAAAGGGGAGAAAAGGGGGGAAAGGGGGGGAAGGGGGGAAGGGAAAAAAAGGGGGAAAGTGGGGGAAAAGGGAAAAAAGGGGGAAAGGGGGAGAAAAGGGGGAAAGGGGGGAAAAGGGGGGGGGGAAAAAGGGGAGGGAAAGGGGGGGAAAGGGATAAAGGGGAAAAAGAAGGGGAAAAGGGGGAAAAGGGGGGATAAAGGGGGAAAAGGGGGAGGGAGAAAGGGGGGAAAAGGGGGAGGGAGAAAGGGGGGGAAAGGGGGAGGGAGAAAGGGGGAAAAGGGGGAGGGAGAAAGGGGGGGAAAAGGGGGAGGGAGAAAGGGGGGGATAAAGGGGGGGAGAAAGGGGGGAAGAAAGGGGGAAAAGGGGGGAAGGGGGAGAAAGGGGGAGGGAAAAAGGGGGGAAAGGGGGAGAAAGGGGAAAAGGGGGGAAAGGGGAGAAAAGGGGGAAAGGAGGGGAAAGGGGGGAAAAGGGGGGAAAAAGGGGGGAAGGGGAGGGAAAAGGAGGGGAGAAAGGGGGAAAAGGGGGAAGGGGGAAAGAAAGGGGGGAAGGGGAAAAAAGGGGGGGAAGGGGGGAGAAAAGGGGGGAAAAGGGGGAGAGAAGGGGGAAAAGGGGGGGAAAGGGGGGAAGGGGGAAAAAGGGGGGGGAAAGGGGGGAGAAAAGGGGAAAAGGGGGAGAAAAGGGGAGAAAAGGGGGAAAAGGGGGGGGAAAAGGGGGAAAAGGGGGAAAAAAAGGGGGGGGAAGGGGGGAGAAAAGGGGAAAAGGGGGAAAAGGGGGAGAAAAGGGGGGGGAAAGGGGGGAAGAAAGGGAAAAAAGGGGGGAAGGGGGAGAAAAAGGGGGAAAAGGGGGAAAGGGGGGAGAAAAGGGGGAGAAAAGGGGAAAAGGGGGAAAGGGGGGAAAGGGAAAAAGGGGGGAAAAGGGGGAAGGGGGAAAAGGGGGAAAAGGGGGAAAGGGGGAAAAGGGGGAAAGGGAAAAAAAGGGGGAAAAGGAGGGGAAAAGGGGGAAAAAGGGGGAAGGAAAAAAAAGGGGGGGAAAGAGGGGAGAAAAGGGGAAAAAGGGGGAAAAGGGGGAAAAAGGGGGGGGAAGGGGAAAAAAAGGGGGGGAAAGGGGGGAAAAGGGGAAAAGGGAAAAAGGGAGGTTTGGGGGGAAAGGGGGGAAATGGGGGAAAAGGGAAAAGGGGAAATATGGGGGAAAAGGGGGAAAAGGGGGGAAAAGGGAAAAAGGAAAAGGGGGGGAAAAGGGGAAAATGGGGGAAAGGGGGGGAAAGGGGGAAAAAGGGAGGTTTTGGGGGGGAAAAGGGAAAAAGGGAGGGTTGGGGGGAAAAGAGTTTTTGGGGGGGAAAAGAGAGGTTTAGGGGGGAAAAGGGAAAAAAAGGTTTGGGGGGAAAAGAGGAGGTTTTGGGGGGGGAAAGAGAGGTTTGGGGGGAAAAGGGAAAAAGGGAGGGTTGGGGGGGGAAAGGGAGTTTTGGGGGGGGAAAAGGGAGGTTTGGGGGAAAAGGGGGAAAAGAGGAGGTTTGGGGGGGGAAATAGGGAGGGTTGGGGGGAAAAAAGGGAGGTTTGGGGAAAAAAGGGAGGTTTGGGGGAGAAAAGGGAAAAAAAGGGAGGTTTGGGAGAAAAAAGGGAGGTTTAGGGGGAAAAATGAGTTTTTTGGGGAAAAAGGGAGGTTTGGGGGGGAAAAAAGGGAGTTTTTGGGGAAAAATTCCACACCCAAACCCTTACTCTGGGACCAAATAAACCAAATTTTCAGCCACCCCCCCTCACCCCTCTACTTTCCGAGCAAACAAAGCCCCTTTTCGGGTCATTTCCCGCGGGGAGCCTTCCCTTTGGGCTGAAATCCTTCCTTTTTGGGGTCCCCTGTCCCCCCCTCACCTGCTGACCACGCAGAGGGTCCTCCTGCTCCTGTAAATCCCTTCCACGATGTTGTCCACGATGGGGAGCCCGGGGCTGAAATCCCTTTGGTGGAGGCAAAGCCTCAACGAACCTTTCCCTTCCAGTTCCGGTACCAGTACTCCCAGAACCCAACCTTCATCCGAGGAGTTATAAGACACGAAACCATCGTAGAGGAACCTCCCTTCACCCTCCCCTCTCACCCTCCCCCTCAACCGGGCCCTCAGGAGGTACCACCGGTACCGCAACCCCCACCAGCACCTCTCCCGCACCAGCGGCAGCGCCAGCAGAACCAGAACCGCCGGCGCCGTCCCACAGAAGAGCCGGAACCCGGCTTCCTCGTAACAAACTCGGGGGTCCAAGAGGTGCAGGAGGTTCGGGGGGGTCCCCCCACAACTGTAATTATAAAAATAAACCACTTGGAACCCCCCCCGAACCAACCAGCCCGGCAGCCAGGCCTGGGGACACGAGCAGCTCAGGGGACACTTCCGCAGGTCCAGATAACGCAGGGAGGGAAGGTACCGACCCAAATCTGGGTCCAAACCCCTCAGCTCGTTCTTGGCCAATCTCAACATCTCCAAGCTGCTGAGGTTGCCCACCACCCCCTCCCCCAAACTCCTCAGCCCCGCGTTCTCCAAATCCAGAACCCGCAAATTGCTCAAATTCTTAAAAACCCCCCGGGGCAGCTCCCCCAAACCCCCCCCGGTATCGGCCAACGTCAAGAACCTCAGCTGACCCAATTCGTCCAGAGCGTCCTCCGGCAGTGCCAGGAGCCCGTTCTGACCCAAATACAGAAACCTCAGAGCCCCCAAACCCTGGAAGAACCGATGCGGAACCACCCGGAGCCCGTAAGGCTGCTGGGCCTGAAGCTTCAGGTCGTAAAGTTGACCCAAATGGCGGAAAGGGGGGGGACGCCTCTGGTACCGACTGATGTACCGCAAAGAATTGGCCCGGAGGTCCAAAACCCCCAGATTAGCTTGGACGGGACCGAAGGAAGCGGCGCTGATTTCCTGCAGCCGGTTCCGATCCAAATAGAGCCGCTTCAAAGCCCCCAACCCCTCCAACCCTGCGGCCGCCAAGTGCCGGAGGTTGTTACCCCCCAGGTCCAAGGTTCCGAGTTGACCCAATCCGGAGAAAGCTCCCGGGAAGATGACGGCCACGCGGTTGTTCCGTAAATTGAGGTTCTGGAGCTTTGCCAAGGTTCCGAAAGAACCCGGGTAGAGGTCGGTCAGGAGGTTGTTGTCCAAACGCAGCTCCAGAAGTTCTCCCAAACCTTTCAGAGCCTCCCGGTCCAAACGGGCCAAACCATTGAAGTCCAAACGCAAGAACCTCAGAGCCGGAACCTCCAGAAAGGCTCCGGGTCCAATCAGGAGGATGCGGTTGAAACGCAGGGAAAGGTTCCATAGGTTGGGGAATTCGCGGAGCTCCGGGGAGCAACCGAACCGGGCCGGCCCGGAGCTGGAATTCCCGGAGCTGAACCGGGAGGGGAAACGAGACCGGGGATTCCCGGAGCCGGACCGGGTGGGGCAACCGGACCGGGGGGGGCAACCGGACTGGGGATTCCCGGAGCCGAACCGGGGATTCGCAGAGCCGGACGGGGGGGGGAAGCCGGACCCGGGGTTCCCGGAGCCAAACCGGGGGGGGAAACTGGATCGGGGATTCCCGGAGCCGGACCGGGGGGGGCAACCGGATCGGGGATTCCCGCAGCCGAACCGGGGGGAGCAATTGGATCGGGGGTTCCCGGAGCCGAGCCGGGGGTACCCGGAACCGACCAGGGGGTTCCCGCATCCGAACCGGGGCATCCGTCGGAGCAAATTGTGCTCCAGAACCAACTCCCGCAGCTCCCAGCGTTGGACCGGCCCCAGAACCCCCCCAAGGCAACCCAAACGCTGCAAGCGGTTGCCGCTGAGGTCCAAGGTGGCGACCGCAGGGCAAGCGGCCAGCGAGCCCTGGGGCAAGCTGAGGAGCCCGTTGTAACGCAGCCGTAGCCACCTGGGTCGCCAACGGGGGCCGGTGGTAGCCAAACGTCGGCAGAGCTCGCCCAACCCCCCCGGTTCTAAAGGTAAACCCGTAAGGTCCAAACTCCGCGGCTTCAGGTCCGAGACGTTCAGTAGCCACAGGGGGTCCAAAGGGTTCCCGGCGAGTTGAAGCCGGCTGAGGTTGCCCAAGCGGAGGGAGGAGAAGAAGCGGGGGTGGGAGATGTTGTTGTAGGAGAGGTCGAGGACCCTGAGCCCCCCCCCGAAAAAACCCTCGGGGTCCCCCCCCGCCAGGGTCCCCAGGGAATTGTTGCAGAGGCGCAGGGCTACCAAAGAGGGGGGCAACGGTGGCCCCGGGCCCAGAGCCCTCAGGCGATTGCCGCAAAGATCCAGGAGCCTCAAGCGGGGCGAGCCCCCCAAAGCTGAGACCACTGGCCCCAGGGCTACCAAACGCCCCCCCCGCAAGGAGAGGCGGGAGAGGTTGGCGAGCGGGAGCAGCGCTTCGGTAGCCACGCTGGCCAAAGGGTTGTGGTCCAAACGGAGCGAGGAGAGGTTGCCCAAACCGGCGAAGGAGCCGGTGGCGAG
Organism: Archilochus colubris; assembly: GCA_023079485.1. Taxonomy (NCBI): domain Eukaryota; kingdom Metazoa; phylum Chordata; class Aves; order Apodiformes; family Trochilidae; genus Archilochus; species Archilochus colubris. The sequence continues at coordinate 288,200 of JALBCY010000045.1, forward strand.
TCGGGTTAACCGGTTGTGAGCCAAATCCAAGGTGGCCAAAGCCCCCAACCCCGAGAAAGCCCCCGGGGCGATGGTGTCCAGGAGGTTGTAGCCCAAATCCAAGGTGGCCAAACGGGGCAGAAGGGCGAAAGATTCGGGAGCCAAATTGGCCACCAAGTTGTGGGAGAGGTTGAGGGAGGTGGTGGCCGTGGGCAAGTCGCTCACGGCTTGGGCTACAGAGCTCAGGAAGCGCTGAACGCAGCGGAAAATCCGCGGGTCCCACGGGGATTGGATGCAGTTCCGGAAAGCGTAGGGAGAGACCCCCGGGGGGCAGGGGAGGAAGAGGAAGGGGAAGAGGAAGAGGAAGCGGAAGGGAGAAGGGGGGAGCATCGCCCACGGCACCCACCCGGGGGGCACCTGGGGAGGGGGGGAGAAAAGTGGTGGGGACCCCCAAGTGGGTGGGATGGGGGGGGTCTTGGGGACAGGGGGGGACAGGGGGTTGGGGATGGGGACCCCCAAGTGGAGGGGGGGCTTGGGGGCGGGGGGGGACAGGGGGTTGGGGACCCCAAAATTAGGTGGGATGGGGGGGAAGGGAAGGGGTGGGGACCCCAAAAATTGGGTGGGATGGGGGGGACCCCAAGTAGGGGGGGAGGGGGTTGGGGAAGGGAAGGGGTGGGGACCCCAAAAATTGGGTGGGATGGGAGGGGAGGGAGGGGGTGGGGAGCCCCAAGTGGAGGGGGGAGCTTGGGGACGGGGGGTGGGGACCCCAAAAATGGGTGGGATGGGGAGGGAGGAGGTGGGGATGGGGACCCCAAAAATTGGGTGGGATGGGGGGGACCCCAATTAGGGGGGGAGGGGGGTTGGGGACAGGGGGGGTGGGGACCCCAAAATTGGGTGGGAGGGGAGGGGGTGGGGAGACCCAAGTTGGGGGAGGGGAGCTTGGGGACAGGGGGGGTGGGGACCCCAAAAATTGGGTGGGATGGGAGGGGAGGGAGGGGGTGGGGACCCCCAAGTGGGCGGGGGGTTTGGGGACAGGGGGTGGGGATGGGGAGCCCCAAAATTGGGTGGTATGGGAGGGGAGGGAGGGGGTGGGGAGCCCCAAGTGGGGGGAGCTTGGGGACAGGGGGGGTGGGGACCCCAAAAATAGGGTGGGATGGGGGAGTGGATGGGGACCCCCAAGTGGGTGGGATGGGGTCGGTCTTGGGGACAGGGGGGGACAGGGGGTTGGGGATGGGGACCCCCAAGTGGAGGGGGGGCTTGAGGCCGGGGGACAGGGGGTTGGGGACCCCAAAATTAGGTGGGATGGGGGGGAAGGGAAGGGGTGGGGACCCCAAAAATTGGGTGGGATGAGAGGGGAGGGAGGGGGTGGGGACCCCCAAGTGGGGGGGGGGGTTTGGGGACAGGGGGGGTGGGGAGCCCCAGAATTGGGTGGTATGGGAGGGGAGGGAGGGGGTGGGGAGCCCCAAGTGGGGGGAGCTTGGGGACGGAGGTGGGGACCCCAAAAATGGGTGGGATGGGGGGAAGGGAAGGGGTGGGGACCCCAAAAATTGGGTGGGATGGGGGGGACCCCAAGTAGGGGGAGGGGGCTGGGGACAGGGGGTGGGGACCCCAAAAATTGGGTGGGATGGGAGGGGATGGGGAGACCCAAGTGGGGGGGGAGCTTGGGGATAGGGGGGGACACGGGGGGACAGGGGGTTGGGGACCCCAAAAATTGGGTGAGATGGGGAGCCCCAAAATTGGGTGGGAGGGTGGGCACCTTGGGGATAGGGGGGGGTGGGGATGGGGGGGGTCTTGGGGACAGAGGGGGACAGGGGTTTGGGGACCCCAAAATTGGGTGGGATGGGGGGGGTGGGGATGGGGACCCCCAAGTGGGTGGGATGGGGGGGGAGGGAGGGGGTGGGGACCCCCAAGTAGGGGGGGGGGGGGCTACACGGGGGGTGGAGACCCCAAAAATTGGGTGGGATGGGGGGGGTCTTGGGCTTGGGGACAGGGGGGGACACGGGGGGACAGGGGAGGACAGGGGGTGGGGATGGGGACCCCCAAATTTGGGTGGGATGAGGGGGGAGGAAGGGGGTGGGGACCCCCAAGTGGGGGGAGATGGGGGGGGTCTTGGGGACAGGGGGGGACACGGGGGGACAGGGGGTTGGGGATGGGGACCCCAAAAATTGGGTGGAATGGGAGGGAGTGGGGATGGGGACCCTCAAGTGGGTGGGATGGGGGGGGGGTCTTGGGGACAGGGGGGGACACGGGGGCACAGGGGGGAACAGGGGGTGGGGATGGGGACCCCCAAGTGGGTGGGATGGGGTGGGGGTTGGGATGGAGACCCCAAAAATTGGGTGGGATGGGGGGGTCTTGGGGACAAGGGGGGGACAGGGGTGGGGATAGGGACCCCCAAGTGGGTGGGATGGGGGGGGGAGCTTGGGGACAGGGGGGTGGGGATGGGGACCCCCAAAATGGGGTGGGATGGGGGGATTTGGGGACAGGGAGGTAGAGGGGAGGGTGGGGACCCTGAGTGGATGGGATTGGGGGGGCTTAGGGACAGGAGGGGACAGGGGGGGTTGGGGACCCCCTCCCCTAGGTCCTACTCTGCCACCCCCGGCTCAGCTCCCGTGCTGCTCCTCCTCCTCCTCCTCGGGCGTTTTGGGGCAGAAAGGGGAAGTTTTGGGTTTTGTTTTGTGTCACCGCGGCCCCTCTGCCCTCCCCCCCCCCCCCCCCCTCACCTTTCCCGCGTGGTTTTGGTTCCCTCTCAAGGTGGGATTGGGTTGTACTGGGATGCACTGGGTTGTATTGGGCTGTACTGGGGTGGGCTGGGTTGTACTGGGCTGTACTGGGTTGTACTGGGGTGGGCTGGGTTTTACTGGGCTGTACTGGGTTGTAGTGGGCTGTACTGGGTTGTACTGGGATGCACTGGCTTGTACTGGGTTGTAGTGGGCTCTACTGGGTTGTACTGGGATGCACTGGCTTATACTGGACTGTACTGGGCTGTACTGGGTTGTACTGGGGTGGGCTGGGTTTTACTGGGCTGTACTGGACTGTACTGGGTTGTAGTGGGCTGTACTGGGTTGTACTGGGATGCACTGGCTTGTACTGGGTTGTAGTGGGCTGTACTGGGGTGGGCTGGGTTGTACTGGGCTGTACTGGGCTGTACTGGACTGTACTGGGTTGTATTGGGCTGTACTGGGTTGTACTGGGGTGGGCTGGGTTTTACTGGGCTGTACTGGACTGTACTGGGTTGTAGTGGGCTGTACTGGGGTGGGCTGGGTTTTACTGGGCTGTACTGGACTGTACTGGGTTGTAGTGGGCTGTACTGGGGTGGGCTGGGTTGTACTGGGCTGTACTGGACTGTACTGGGTTGTAGTGGGCTGTACTGGACTGTACTGGGTTGTACTGGGATGCACTGGCTTATACTGGACTGTACTGGGTTGTACTGGGGTGGGCTGGGTTTTACTGGGCTGTACTGGACTGTACTGGGTTGTAGTGGGCTGTACTGGGGTGGGCTGGGTTGTACTGGGCTGTACTGGGGTGGGCTGGGTTGTACTGGGCTGTACTGGACTGTACTGGGTTGTAGTGGGCTGTACTGGGGTGGGCTGGGTTGTACTGGGCTGTACTGGACTGTACTGGGTTGTACTGGGCTGTACTGGGTTTTACTGGGGTGGGCTGGCTTTTACTGGGCTGTACTGGACTGTACTGGGTTGTATTGGGCTGTACTGGGCTGTACTGGACTGCACTGGGTTGTAGTGGGCTGTACTGGGGTGGGCTGGGTTGTACTGGGCTGTACTGGGCTGTATTGGGATGCACTGGGTTGTACTGGGTTGTATTGGGCTGTACTGGGATGCACTGGGTTATACTGGGTTGTACTGGGCTGTACTGGGTTATACTGGGGTGGGCTGGGTTTTACTGGGGCTATACTGGGTTATACTGGGACAGTATATTCCTCAGTGGGGAAACTGAGGCAGGGATGGGGGGTGTCTGGGTGGGGTTTGTAAGCTTGGGGGAAACTGAGGCAGAGCTGGAGGGGTGGGCGGGGCAACCCCTCGAGTGACGTCACCAAACCTGGGGGCAGTTTGGGGTTTTTTGGGGTGGTTTTGAAGCTTTTTATTTGTCCTGGGAGGGGACGGGGGAGGAGGTCATGGTCACATGGGTGATGACGTCATGGTCACATGGGTGATGACGTCACGGCAACCTCAACTTCCCTCAGCTGCAATTGGTTGGGTTGAGGTTGGGTTGACCAATGGTTGGGTTGGTCTCATCTCATTGGCTGCTTGAAGACCTTGGTTGACCACTAATGATCCAGACATGGGATTGGTCACTACTGGGGGTGGGCAGGGCCCTGATTGGCTGATTCTGCTTGGGCTGGGATTGGTTGAGTTGGTCTTGGGTTGACCAATGACTGGGTTGATCAGTGGTTGGGTTGGGTTGACCGATGGTTGGGTTGGGTTGACCAAAGGTTGGGTTGGTCTCATCTCATTGGCTGCTTGAAGACCTTGGTTGACCACTGATGATCCAGCCATGGGATTGGTCACTACTGGGGGTGGGCAGGGCCCTGATTGGCCGGATCGTGTTGGGCTGCATTGGGATTGGTCAGGCTCTGGACCATGGGTTGGGTTGGGCTCTTCTCATTGGCTTCTTGGAGACCTCCATTGAGGTCTCCTCAGACCGTTGGTGGTTGCCCCACCGTTGAGTTTGGGCCTTCCTGATTGGGTGTGTCCTGACCTGGGCATGGCCTTCAACCATTGGCTGAGCCCTGGTGGCCACGCAGGTGACCTCAGGTGGCCCATGGTGGCCCAGATCTATGGGGCTTGGTGGCCCAGCTCCCTCTCTTTGTGTCCCCTCAAAAGTCCCCCCACCCCCTTTGGTAGCCCAACTTCATGGTGGCCCAACTCCATGGTCTTGGTTGCCCACCTCCCTCCCTTTGTATCCCCTCAGTAGTCCCCCCCTCCCTTTGGTAGCCCAGCTCCCTGGTGGCCCAACTCCATGGTCTGGTTGCCCATCTCCCTAGTTGTGGCCCATCTTCCTCCCTTTGTGTCCCCTCAGTAGTCCCCCCCACCCCTTTGGTGGCCCAGCTTCCTGGTAGCCCAACTCTATGGTCTTGGTGGCCCAGCTCCCTGGTGGCCCAACTTCATGGTGGCCCAACTCCATGGTCTTGGTGGCCCAGCTCCCTGGTGGCCCAACTCCGTGGTCTTGGTTGCCCAGCTCCCTGGTTGTGGCCCATCTTCCTCCCTTTGTGTCCCCTCCGTAGTCCCCCCACCCCCTTTGGTGGCCCAACCTCATGGTGGCCCAACGCCATGGTCTTGGTGGCCCAGATCTGTGATCTTTTGTCACCCAGCTTCATGGTGGCCCAATTCCATGGTCTCTGGTGGCCCAGATCCATGTGTCTTGGTGGCCCAGCTCCCTGGTAGCCCAATTCAATGCTCTTGGTAGCCCACCTCCCTCCCTTTGTATCCCCTCAGTAGCCCCCGCCCCTCGTTTGGTAGCCCAGCACCCTACCTTTGTTTCTGCAGCCCCGGTGGCCTCCACCCCACGTCCCACCTTGTCCCCTCCCCTCTGGTAGCCCCCGTGCCGCCGTTGGTGGCCCAAGCTCCTAGTTGGTGTCCATGGTGGTGAGGATCCAGGCCACGTAGTTGCAGACCCGGGTGTAGACCCCGGGGCGACCGGGGAGGGCGCAGGTCTGGAGGCCCCAGGACACCACCCCCTGCAGGGTCCCGTTGCAGGACAGGGGGCCCCCGGAGTCACCCTGTGGAGGGGACAACAGTGGGGACATTGCCACGGGTCATGGTGGCCCCCGAGGGCTCCTGGTGGCCCCAATGGCCTCGTGGAAGGGACCAAGGGAGGGGACACGTCTGGTGGCCCCAATGGATCTCATGGAGGGACTCTGGTGGCCCAACGTCCCCATGGAAGGGAGCAGGGGAGGGGACACATCTGGTGGCCCAAGAGGGGACAGATCTGGTGGCCCAAGAGGGGACACTCCTGCTGGCCCAAGAGGGACAGATCTGGTGGCCCCAATGGCCCCAGGGATGGACAGACCTGGTGGCCAATGTCCCCATGGGGAGGGGACACATCTGGTGGCCCAAGAGGAAGCACTCCTGGTGGCCCAATGGCCCCATGGAGGGACAGATCTGGTGGCCAAATGTCCCCATGGAAGGGACCAAGGGAGGGGCCACATCTGGTGACCCAATGGCCCCATGGGGAGGGGACACTCCTGGTGTCCCAGTGTCCCCATGGAAGGGACAGACCTGGTGGCCCCATGGCCCCATGGAAGGGACCAAGGGAGGGGCCACATCAGGTGGCCCAGTGGCCTCTTGGGGAGGGGACACATCTGGTGGCCAGTGTCCCCATGAAGCGGACACTCCCATGGGGAGGGGACGCTCCTGGTGGCCCAATGTCCCCATGGAGGGACAGATCTGGTGGCCCAATGTCCCCCTGGAGGGGTCATTCCTGGTGGCCAAGCAGCAGCCCGAGGTTGCCAGGGGTGAGAAGGAGGAGGAGGAGCCCGTTTTTTGGGGAGCCAATCAGAGGCCAGGAATGGGGGGGTGGTGGCGGGCGGGGTCCTTACCTGGCAGGAGTCGACGCGGTCCCGGCCCACCCCGGCGCAAAGCATGTTGGGAGTCAGGCGGCGGGGGTAGGCACGGCGACAGGCGGCGTCCGGCACGATCCGGACATCGGCACAGATCAGGTACCTGGGGAGGGTCACTGCGGGGGGGAGGGGGCGTCAGGGGGGTGAGGAAAACCCTCGTGGGGTCATTGGGGTGCTCTGGGAGCTACTCGGGTTACTCAGGGGTTACTCATAGGTTACTTGGAGGTTACTCGGAGGTTACTCATGAGTTACTCATAGGTTACTTGGAGGTTACTCTGGTTACTCAAAGGATACTCGGAGGTTACTCATGAGTTACTCAAAGGTTACTTGGAGGTTACTCATAGGTTACTCGGGTGTTACTCATGAGTTACTCATAGGTTACTTGAAGGTTACTCATAGGTTACTTGGAGGTTACTCTGGTTACTCAAAGGATACTTGGAGGTTACTCATAGGTTACTTGGGTGTTACTCATGAGTTACTCATAGGTTACTTGGGGGTTACTTGGAGGTTACTCATAGGTTACTCGGCTGTTACTCATGAGTTGCTCATAGGTTACTCGGCTGTTACTCATGAGTTGCTCATAGGTTACTTGGAGGTTACTCTGGTTACTCATAGGTTACTTGGAGGTTACTCATAGGTTACTCAGGTGTTACTCATGAGTTACTCATAGGTTACTTGGAGGTTACTCTGGTTACTCATAGGTTACTCGGCGGTTACTCATAGGTTACTCGGGTGTTACTCATGAGTTACTCATAGGTTACTTGGAGGTTACTCTGGATACTCATAGGTTACTTGGGGTTACTCATAGGTTACTTGGGGTTACTCATAGGCTACTTGGGGTTACTCATAGTTTACTCATGGTTACTTGGAGGTTATTCATGGGTTACTTGGAGGTTACTCATAGGTTATTTGGGGGTTACTCATGGCTCAGGGCTCGGTTAGAGGTCACCCAGAGGTTGTTCAGCGCCACCGCAGCCTTCCCAGGGCCTCAGCACCCCTTTACTAAGAGCTTACTATGATGCACTCCAACTTTACTAAGGGTTTACTACCACTTTACTCAGGGTTTACTACAGGTTTGCTCCCTGTTTCACTCCAGCTTTGCCCTGAGAAGAGATTGGAGCCACCTCAGCACTCCCAGGGCCCCACCGCCCCTTTATTATGGGTTACTAAGGACATGCTACAACTTTACTAAGGCCATATTATGACTTTACTAAGGGTTTACTATGGCTTTACTTGGGGTTTACTACACGTTTGCTCCCTGTTTCACTCCAGCTTTGCCCTGAGAGGAGCCTGGAGCCACCTCAGCACTCCCAGGCCCTATCACCTTTACCCTGGGCTTCCTAAGGACATACTCCAACTTTACTAAGGCTTTACTCCAACTTTACTGAGGGCTTACTACGAATGTACTCAGGGTTTACTACATGTTTTCTCCCTGTGTCACTCCAGCTTTGCCCTGAGAGGAGCCTGGAGCCACCTCCCCCCCCCCCCTTTATTATGGGTTACAAAGGCCATGCTACAACTTTACTAAGGGTTTGCTATGACTTTACTCAGGATTTACTACCCGTTTGCTCCCTGTTTCACTCCAGCTTTGCCCTGAGAGGAGCCTGGAGCCACCAGGCCTCCCTACCCCTTTACCCTGGCCTTCCTAAGGCCATACTCCAACTTTACTAAGGCTTTACTCCAACTTTACTCAGGGTTTACTCCAACTTTACTCAGGGTTTACTACACCTTTGCTCCCTGTTTCACTTCAGCTTTGCCCTAAGAGGAGCTCAGGCTCCACCACCCCTTTATTATGGATTACTAAGGCCATACTCCAACTTTACTAAGGGTTTACTACACCTTTGCTCCCTGTTTCACTCCAGCTTTGCCCTAAGAGAAGCCTGGAGCCACCTCAGCACCCCCAACCCCCCCTCCACCTCTCCTCCCCCCAGGTACCTCCTACACCTTTACTCAGGGGTTACTCCCCTGTTACTCAGGGGTTACTCCCCCGTTACTCAAGGATTACTCCCCCGTTACTCAGGGGTTACCCCCCACTTTCCTCAGGGATTACTCCCCCATTACTCAGGGGTTACTCCCTCGTTACTCAGGGGTTACTCCCCCTTTCCTCAGGGGTTACTCCCCCATTACTCAGGGATTACCCCCACTTTCCTCAGGGGTTACTCCCCTGTTACTCAGGGGTTACTCCTCCTTTCCTCAGGGATCTCACCTTGGGGGGTGGTGATGGTTCCCCAGCCCGAGACGAGGCAGGGGGTGCGGGGGGGGGCACAGGTCCGGGGCAGGGGGAGGGGCCTGACAGCGGGGCCCATGCTGATTGGCTGGTTGAGCTTGACGAGCATGATGTCATTGTCCAAGGTGGCGGGGTCGAAGGAGGGGTGGGGGATGGTCAGGACCCCCACCCGCTCCTGCTCTGTCCCCTCCTGACGAGCCAGGTCACTGTCACCCATCCGCAGGCGCAGGCGGGACCTGGGGACATTGGGGACGTTGGGGACAATGGGGGTGTTGGGGACGTTGGGGACAATGGGGGTGTTGGGGGCATTGGGGGTGTTGGGAGGGTTGGGGACAATGGGGGAAAATTGGGGATTTTGGGGACATTGGGGACAATGGGGACGTTGGGGACATTGGGGGCGTTGGGGACACTGGGGGTGTTGGGGGGCTTGGGGACAATGGGGGCGTTGGGGACATTGAGGACATTGGGGACATTGGGGGTGTTGGGGATGTTGGGGGCATTTGGTGACATGGGGTCATTGGGGACATTGGGGACATAGGGAGGGTTTGGGGTATTGGAGGCAATGGGGACACTGGGGACACTGAGGGGGTTGGGGACATTGGGGGCGTTGGGGACACATGTTAGGATGGGGGGGGGGTCACAGGGATGGAACATAGGGACACCTCTCTGTGTCCCCAGGGTTGTCCCTTGTCCCAGGGGGTGTCCCCTTGTCCCCAGGAGGTGTCCCTTGTCCCCAGGAATGCCCCTTGTCCCCAGGGTTGTCCCCAGGGCTGTCCCTTGTCCCCTGGGGTGTCCCTTGTCCCAGGGGTGTCCCCTGTCCCCAGGGCTATCCCCAGGGGGTGTCCCCAGAGGTTTCCCTTGTCCCCAGGGGCTGTCCCCAGGGGGTGTCCCCTGTCCCCAAGGTATGTCCCCAGGGCTGTCCCCTGTCCCCAGGGCTGTCCCTTCTCCCCAGGGGGTGTCCCCAGGGCTGTCCCTTCTCCCCAAGGGGTGTCCCCAGGGCTGTCCCTTCTCCCCAAGGGGTGTCCCCAGGGCTGTCCCTTGTCCCCAGGGGGTGTCCCCAGGGGGTGTCCCCACCTGCTCTGGCAGTGGGCGGCCGTCAGGACCCACTGGGTGCTGATCAGGACCCCCCCGCAGCGGGCTGGGCCGTGGATCAGGACCTGCCAGGGCTGGGAGCGGGGCAGGCAGGGGTAACCCCCGATGATGCGGTCGTCGTCCCCCCCGGGGGACAAGGGGACACACAGGGGCTCCATCTCGTCCCCAACGTCCTGCTGGCCCTCGGGACACGGGTCCTCAGGGGACACCTGGAGACAGCGGCCACCTGCGGGGAGAGGGGACACGGGAAAGGGGGGGGTTGGGGACATTGGGGGGGGTGGTTGGGGCCAGTAGGGGGAGTGTTGGGGACATTGGGGGTGTTGGGGACAGTGGGGGGGACTGGGGGCATTGGGGACATTGGGGACAATGGGGGGGTGTTGGGGGCAGTGGGGGTGCTGGGGGATATGGGAGATATGGGGGACATTGGGGACATGGGGGGTATTGGGGGTCTTGGGGACATTGAGGGGGGTGTTGGGGACATTGGGGAGGATTGGGGGCAGTGGGGACATTTGGGACATGGGGGGCATTGGGGGTATTGGGGACACTGGGGACATTGGGGCAGTGTTGGGGACATTGGGGGGGCTGCTGGGGGATATGGGAGATATGGGGGACATTGGGGACATGGGGGGGATATGGAGGGGGTTGGGGGCATTGGGGACATTGGGGGCAATGGGTGGGTTGGGGACAGGAGGACATTTGGGACATTGGGGGGATATGGAGGGGATTGGGGACATTGGGGGCAGTGGTGGTGGTGTTGGGGACATTGGGGGTGTTGGGAGCGTTGAGGACATTGGGGGCGTTGGGGACATGAGGGGTGTTGGGTGTATTGGGGGCGTTGAGGGCATTGGGGACACTGGGGGACACTGGAGGGGACATTGGGGGCATTGGGAACATTGGGGGGGACACTGGAGGGGACATTGGGGGCATTGGAGGGGACACGGGGATATGGAGGGGATTGGGGGTACTGGGGATGTTGGGGACACTGGGGGCATTGGGGACATTGGGGACATTGGGGGGGACACTGGGGACACGGGGGGTGCCAGGAGGGGACAGGGGGTGCCCCCCACCCACCGCTCAGCAGCAGCAGCAGCACCGCGACGGGCAGCAGCTCCATGGCCTTGAGGGGAGAGGAGGGAGGGGTCTGACCACGCCCTCCTGGCCACGCCCACACCCCCGTGGCCCCGCCCACACGGCCCCGCCCCCCCCATCCCCCCACTTCCTCCTCCTTTCCTTTCCTCTCCTTTCCTTTCCTTTCCTTTCCTTTCCTTTCCTTGCCTTTCCTTTCCTCTCCTTTCCTTTCCTTTCCTTTCCTTTCCTTTCCTTTCCTTTCCTTTCCTTTCCTTTCCTTTCCTTTCCTTTCCTTTCCTTTCCTTTCCTTTCCTTTCCTTTCCTTTCCTTTCCTTTCCTTTCCTTTCCTCCTTTCCTTTCCTTTCCTTTCCTTTCCTTTCCTTTCCTTTCCTTTCCTTTCCTTTCCTTTCCTTTCCTTTCCTTTCCTTTCCTTTCCTTTCCTTTCCTTTCCTTTCCTTTCCTTTCCTTTCCTTTCCTTTCCTTTCCTTTCCTCCTTTTCCTTCCTCCTCCACCTCTTTTCCATCTCCCCTTCCTTCCTCTCTTCCCCTCATTCCTTCTCCTTTTCCTTCTCCTTTTCCTTCCTCCTTCCACTTCCCCTTCCCCCCATCCTTCTCCCCTTTTTTCCTCCTTCCCCTTTTCCATCTCCCCCTTCCTTTTCCCTTTTCCTTCTCCCCTTTTATCCTCCTTCCCTTCCTCTTCCATCTTCCCATTTCCCTTCCTCTTCCTTCTCCCCCTTTTTCCTGTTTTCCTCCTTCCCCCATTTCCATCTCCCCCATTTCCCTTTCTCTTCCTTCTCCCTTTTTTCCTCCCCCTCTTCCATCTCCCCCTTTTCCCTTTTCCTTCTCCCCTTTTTCCCCTTTTTTCCTCCTTCCCCCCTCCCTCTTCCCCCATTTCCCTTTCTCTTCCTTCTCCCCTTTTATCCTCCTTCCCTTCCTCTTCCATCTTCCCATTTCCCTTCCTCTTCCTTCTCCCTTTTTTCCTCCCCCTGTTTCCATCTCCCCCATTTCCCTTCCTTTTCCCTTTTCCTTCTCCCTTCTTTTCCTCCTTCCCCCTCTTCCATCTCCCCCTTTTCCCTTTTCCTTCTCCCCTTTTTTCCCTTTTTTCCTCCTTCCCCCCTCCCTCTTCCCCCATTTTCCTTCCTCTTCCTTCTCCCCTTTTTCCTCCTTCCCCTTTTCCATCTCCCCCTTTTCCCTTTTCCTTCTCCCCTTTTATCCTCCTTCCCTTCCTCTTCCATCTCCCCATTTCCCTTCCTCTTCCTTCTCCCCTTTTTTCCTGTTTTCCTCCTTCCCCCTTTTCCATCTCCCCCATTTCCCTTTCTCTTCCTTCTCCCTTTTTTCCTCCCCCCTCTTCCATCTCCCCCATTTCCCTTCCTCTTTCTTCTCCCTTTTTTTCCTCCTTTCTCCTCTTCCGTTTCCCCCATTTCCCTTCCTCTTCCTTCTCCCCTTTTTTCCCTTTTTTCCTCCTTCCCCCTCTTCCATCTCCCCCATTTCCCTTCCTTTTCCCTTTTCCTTTTCCCTTTTCCTTCTCCCTTCTTTTCCTCCTTCCCCCTTTTCCATCTCCCCCTTTTCCCTTTTCCTTCTCCCCCTTTTCCCCTTTTTTCCTCCTTCCCCCTTTTCCATTTCCCCCATTTCCCTTCCTCTTCCTTCTCCCCTTTTTCCTCCTTCCCCCTCTTCCATTTCCCTTCCTCTTCCTTCTCCCCTTTTTTCCCTTTTTTCCTCCTTCCCCCTTTTCCATCTCCCCCATTTCCCTTCCTTTTCCCTTTTCCTTCTCCCTTTTTTCCTCCCCCCTCTTCCATCTCCCCCATTTCCCTTCCTCTTTCTTCTCCCTTTTTTCCTCCTTTCCCCTCTTCCGTTTCCCCCATTTCCCTTCCTCTTCCTTCTCCCCTTTTTTCCCTTTTTTCCTCCTTCCCCCCTCCCTCTTCCCCCATTTCCCTTTCTCTTCCTTCTCCCTTTCTTCCTCCCCCCTCTTCCATCTCCCCCATTTCCCTTCCTTTTCCCTTTTCCTTTTCCCTTTTCCTACTCCCTTCTTTTCCTCCTTCCCCCTCTTCCATCTCCCCCTTTTCCCTTTTCCTTCTCCCCTTTTTTCCCTTTTTTCCTCCTTCCCCCCTCCCTCTTCCCCCATTTCCCTTCCTCTTCCTTCTCCCCTTTTTCCTCCTCCCCCCTTTTCCCTCTCCCCCATTTCCCTCCCTTTTCCCTTTTCCTCTCCCATATTTCCTCCTTCCCCCCCCACTTCCCCCCCACTTCCCCCCCACTTCCTTCCTCTTCCCCCTCCCTTCCCTCTCCCCCCCCTCACCTTCCTCCTCCTCCTCCTCCTCCGGCTTCCCAGAGGGCTGTGGGAGGGGGGCGTGGGAGGTTTGTGGCTTTTGTCCCCGCGTGGGTGTGGTCACGGTCACGTGTGGGGGGGGGTGGGGGAGGGGCGGCTTTCTGGGTCCCCTCCCGACGCTTTCTTCCCCCCCCGCCCTTCTGCCTCAGTTTCCCTCGGGGCTTCGTTATCGGCGTTAATCACCCACGGACGCGGGTGGGGCCGGGGAGGGGCAGCGCCCCGTGACTCAGCCTCTGCAGCTGCCTGGCCCAGTTCAGCCCAGTTCAGCCCAGTCCCACCCACTTCTGACCTGCATTTGCCTGATTTTTACCCAGTTTCCCCCAGTTCAGCCCAATTTGCCCCAGTTCCCCCTCATTTTTTTGCCCCAGTTCAGCCCAGTTCAGCCCAGTTCCCCCCACTTCTGACCCCCATTTGTCCGATTTCTCCCCAGTTTCCCCCATTTCGAACCAGTTCAGCCCAATTTGCCCCAGTTCCCCCTCATTTTTGCCCCAGTTCAGCCCAGTTCAGCCCAGTTTCCCCCAGTCCAAACCATTTCAGCCCAATTTGCCCCAGTTCAGCCCAGTTCAGCCCAGTTTCCCCCAGTCCAAACCATTTCAGCCCAATTTGCCCCAGTTCAGCCCAGTTCCACCCAGTTTCCCCCAGTCCAAACCATTTCAGCCCAATTTGCCCCAGTTCAGCCCAGTTCAGCCCAGTTTCCCCCAGTCCAAACCAGTTCAGCCCAGTTTGCCCCAGTTCAGCCCAGTTTCCCCCATTCCAAACCATTTCAGCCCAGTTTGCCCCAGTTCAGCCCAGTTTCCCCCAGTCCAAACCAGTTCAGCCCAATTTGCCCCAGTTCAGCCCAGTTCAGCCCAGTTTCCCCCACTCTTGACCCCATTTGCCTGATTTTTCCCCAGTTTGCCCCATTCCGCACCAGTTCAGCCCAATTTGCCCCAGTTCCCCCTCATTTTTGCTCCAGTTCAGCCCAGTTCCACCCATTTTGAACCAGTTCAGCCCAGTTCTGCCCAGTTTCTCCCATTCCACACCATTTCAGCCCAATTTGCCCCAGTTTGGCCCAGTTCAGCCCAGTTTCCCCCATTCCAAACCATTTCAGCCCAATTTGCCCCAGTTTAGCCCAGTTCAGCCTAGTTTCCCCCAGTCCAAACCATTTCTGCCCAGTTTGCCCCAGTTCAGCCCAGTTTCCCCCAGTCCAAACCAGTTCAGCCCAATTTGCCCCAGTTCAGCCCAGTTCAGCCCAGTTTCCCCCATTCCAAACCATTTCAGCCCAGTTTGCCCCAGTTCAGCCCAGTTTCCCCCATTCCAAACCATTTCAGCCCAATTTGCCCCAGTTCAGCCCAGTTCAGCCCAGTTTCCCCCATTCCAAACCAGTTCAGCCCAGTTTGCCCCAGTTCAGCCCAGTTTCCCCCAGTCCAAACCATTTCAGCCCAATTTGCCCCAGTTCAGCCCAGTTCCCCCACATTCCAAACCATTTCAGCCCAGTTTGCCCCAGTTCAGCTCAGTTCAGCCCAGTTCAGCCCAGTTTCCCCCAGTCCAAACCATTTCAGCCCAATTTGCCCCAGTTCAGCCCAGTTCCACCCATTTTGAACCAGTTCAGCCCAGTTCTGCCTGATTTTTGCCCCAGTTCAGCCCAGTTTCCCCCAGTCCAAACCATTTCAGCCCAGTTCAGCCCAGTTCAGCCCAGTTCCACCCATTCCAAACCATTTCAGCCCAATTTGCCCCAGTTCAGCCCAGTTCAGCCCAGTTCAGCCCAGTTCCCCCCACTCTTGACCCCATTTGCCTGATTTTTCCCCAGTTTCCCCCATTCCGCACCAGTTCCCCCTCATTTTTGCCCCAGTTCAGCCCAGTTCCACCCATTTTGAACCAGTTCAGCCCAGTTCTGCCTGATTTTTGCCCCAGTTCAGCCCAGTTTCCCCCATTCCAAACCATTTCAGCCCAGTTTGTCCCAGTTCAGCCCAGTTCAGCCCAGTTTCCCCCATTCCGCACCAGTTCAGCCCAATTTGCCCCAGTTCAGCCCAGTTCAGCCCAGTTTCCCCCATTCCGCACCAGTTCAGCCCAATTTGCCCCAGTTCCCCCTCATTTTTGCCCCAGTTCAGCCCAGTTTCCCCCATTCCAAACCATTTCAGCCCAGTTTGTCCCAGTTCAGCCCAGTTCCCCCCACTCTTGACCCCATTTGCCTGATTTTTCCCCAGTTTCCCCCATTCCGCACCAGTTCAGCCCAATTTGCCCCAGTTTCCCCCAGTTCCCCCCCAGTTTTCCCAGTCCTGCCCCATTTTGCCCATTTCTGCCCCGTTTTTCCCCAAATTTCTTCTCCCCCCCCCCCTTTTTTCCGAGCTTTCCCCCCCCCCCTGATGCCCCCAGCCCCATTTCTCGGATTTTTGCCCAATTCTGCCCGATTTTCCCCCAATTTCCTCAGGTCCAGAGATGCCCCTGGAGATGCTGAGAGGTTTAATGGGGGGGGCAGGGAGGGGGCCGGGGGGGGTCAGGGGGTTCTTGGGGGGGTCAGAAGGTCCAGGGGGGGTCAGAAGATCCAGGAGGGGGTGGTCAGAAGGTTTATGGGGGGGTCAGAAGGTTCCTGGGGGGGGCAGAAGGTCCTTGGGGAGGTCAGGGGGTCCCTGGGGGGGCAGAAGGTTTATGGGGGGGTCAGGGGGTCCCTGGGGGGTCAGAAGGTCCCTGGGGGGGGCAGAGGGTCTGGGGGGGGGTCAGAAGGTTCTTGGGGGGGTCAGAAGATCCAGGGGGGGTCAGAAGGTCCAAGGGGGGTCAGAAGGTCCAAGGGGGGTCAGAAGGTTCAGGGGGGGGTCAGAAGTTCCTGGGGTGGTCAGAAGGTTTATGGGGGGTCAGGGGTTCTCTGGGGGGGTCAGAAGGGTCTTGGGGGGGTCAGAAGGTATTGGGGGGGTCAGAAGGTCGAGGGGGGGGTCAGGAGATTGAGGGGGGGGTCAGGAGGTTCTTGGGGGGGTCAGAAGGTCCAGGGGGGGTCAGAAGGTTTCCGGGGGGGGGTGGTCAGAAGGCTTAGGGGGGGTCAGAAGGTTCCTGGGGGGGGCAGAAGATTTGGGGGGGTCAGAAGGTTCTTGGGGGGCAGGGGCTCTGGGGGGGGAAGGTCCAGGGGGCAGAAGGTCCTTGGGGGGCTCAGGGGGTCCCTGGGGGGGTCAGAAGGTTCTTGGGGGGGTCAGAAGGTTTATGGGGGGTCAGAAGGTCCAGGGGGGGGTGGTCAGAAGGTTTATGGGGGGGTCAGGGGGTCTCTGGGGGGGGCAGAAGATCCTTGGGGGGGTCAGGGGGTCCCTGGGGTGGTCAGAAAGGTCTTGGGGGGGTCAGAAGGTTCCTGGGGGGGTCAGAAGATCCAGGGGGGGGTGGTCAGAAGGTTTATGGGAGGGTCAGAAGGTATTGGGGGGGTCAGAAGGTTGAGGGGGGGCTTCAGGAGGTCCAGGGGGGGCCTGGGGGTCCCTGGGGGGGGTCAGAAGGTAAGGGGGGGCAGAAGCTTCACGGGGGTCAGAAGGTTCTTGGGGGCCTGGGGGTTGCTGGGGGGGGCAGAAGGTTCCTGGGGGGGTCATAAGGTCCAGGGGGGGTCAGAAGATCCAGGGGGGGGTGGTCAGAAGGTTTATGGGGGGGTCAGGGGGTCTCTGGGGGGGGCAGAAGATCCTTGGGGGGGTCAGGGGGTCCCTGGGGTGGTCAGAAAGGTCTTGGAGGGGTCAGAAGGTTCCTGGGGGGGTCAGAAGATCCAGGGGGGGGTGGTCAGAAGGTTTATGGGAGGGTCAGAAGGTATTGGGGGGGTCAGAAGGTTGAGGGGGGGCTTCAGGAAGTCCAGGGGGGGTCCGAAGGTCCCTGGGGGTGTCAGAAGGTCCCTGGGGGGGTCAGGAGGTCCTTGGGGGGGTTGGTGGAACCAGGATGGGGTTGGTGAGACCAAGATGGGGTCAGAAGATCCATGGGGGGGTCAGAAGGTCCATGATGGGATTGGTGGAACGAGGATGGGATTGGTGGGACCAGGATGGGGTCAGAAGGTTCCTGGGGGTGTTGGTGGGACCAGGATGGGAACAGAAGATCCCTGGGGGGTTCAGAAGGTCCAGGAGGGGGTCAGAAGGTCCCTGGGGGGTCAGGAGGTCCCTGGTGTCCCCTCAGATGTCCCCGATGGTCTCCAGGATCCAGGGCAGGGAGTTGTAGACCCGGGTGTAGACCCCGGGGTGTCCCGGCTGCCCACAGGGGTGCTGACCCCAGGACACAACCCCCTGAAGGAGCCCGTCACAGATGAGGGGACCTCCCGAGTCACCCTGGGGACAAAAGGGACAAGGAGGGGACCTGGGGTGAAGTCCCCAAGTCTGGGGGGGACACCCCAGGGGACACGAGGGGAGGGAGGGGCGTAGGGATGGGGGAGGGGAGGGGGGAGGGGACAAAGGGGGGGATGTGGGGACATAGGGATGGGGACATTAGGATGGGGACAGGGAGATGGAGATGGGGACATGGAAGTGGGGACATTGGGATGGGGACACTGGGATGGGAGATGGGGACATTGGGTTGGGGACTTTGGGACATGGAGATGGGGATATTGGGATGGGAGATGGGGACATTGGGTTGGGGACTTTGGGACATGGAGATGGGGATATTGGGATGGGAGATGGGGACATGGAGATGGAGATGGGGACATGGAGGTGGAGACACTGGGATGGGAGATGGGGACATTGGAATGGGGACTTTGGGATGGGGACATTGGGATGGGGACTTTGGGATGGGGACATTAGGATGAGGACAGGGAGATGGGGACATTGGGATGGGAGATGGAGATGGGGACATTGGGTTGGGGACATTGGGATGGGAGATGGGGACATGGAGATGGAGATGGGAACATGGAGGTGGAGATGGGGACATGGAGGTGGAGACACTGGGATGGGAGGTGGGGACATTGGAATGGGGACTTTAGGATGGGGACATTGGGATGGGGACTTTGGGACATGGAGATGGGGACAAAGGGCGGGACATTGGGATGGGAGATGGAGATGGGGACATGGAAGTGGGGACATTGGGATGGGGACACTGGGATGGGAGATGGGGACATTGGGTTGGGGACTTTGGGACATGGAGATGGGGATATTGGGATGGGAGATGGGGACATGGAGGTGGAGATGGGGACATGGAGGTGGGGACACTGGGATGGGAGATGGGGACTTTGGGATGGGGACTTTGGGATGAGGACTTTGGGATGGGGACATTAGGATGAGGACAGGGAGATGGAGATGGGGACATTGGGATGGGAGATGGAGATGGGGACATGGAAGTGGGGACATTGGGATGGGGACACTGGGATGGGAGATGGGGACATTGGGTTGGGGACATTGGGATGGGAGATGGGGACATGGAGGTGGAGATGGGGACATGGAGGTGGGGACACTGGGATGGGAGGTGGGGACATTGGAATGGGGACTTTGGGATGGGGACATTGGGATGAGGACAGGGAGATGGAGATGGGGACATTGGGATGGGAGATGGAGATGGGGACACTGGGATGGGAGATGGGGACATTGGGTTGGGGACATTGGGATGGGAGATGGGGACATGGAGATGGAGATGGGAACATGGAGGTGGAGACACTGGGATGGGAGGTGGGGACATTGGAATGGGGACTTTAGGATGGGGACTTTGGGATGGGGACTTTGGGACCTGGAGATGGGGACAAAGGGCGGGACATTGGGATGGGAGATGGAGATAGGGACATGGAGTTGGGGACATTTGGATGGGGACATTGGGATGGGAGATGGAGCTGGGGCCATGTTGGGGCCATGGGGAGGTGGCCAGGAGATACCTGGCAGGAGTCCTTGCCCCCTGAGCCCCCCCCCGCGCAGACCATGTCCTCGGTCACTTTGCTGCCGTAAACCTCCTGGCACTCGGGGTCCCCAACCACCTCCACGGTGACACAATGGGGGACGTCGGGCATTGACTCTGGGGAGTGGACACATGTGACCAACCCAAGGCCCAACCCAACCAACTCAACCCAACCCAACCCAACCCAACCAACCCAACCAAACCCAGGTGGCAGTCACCATTTGGATCTCCAGGTCCAGAGAGATGCCACCACCCAACTCAACCCAACCCAACTCAACCCAACCCAACTCAACCAAACCCAACCCAACCCACCCAACACAACCCAACCCATCCCAACTCAACCCAACCAAACCAACCCAACTCAACACAACCCAACCAACCCAACCAACTCAACCCAACACAACCCAACACAACTCAACCCAACCCACCCAACTCAACCGAACCGACTCAACCCAACCCAACTCAACCCAACTCAACTCAACCCAACCAACCCAACCCAGGTGGCAGTCGCAATTTGGATCTCCAGGTCCAGAGAGATGCCACCACCCAACCCAACGCAACTCAACTCAACCCAACACAACCCAACTCATCCCAACTCAACCCAACCAAACCAACCCAACTCAAGACAACCCAACCAACCCAACCAACTCAACTAACCCAACCAACCCAACCCAGGTGGCAGTCGCCAATTGGATCTCCAGGTCCAGAGAGATGCCACCACCCAACTCAACCCAACCCAACACAACTCAACCCAACCCAACCCACCCAACTCAACCCAACCAACTCAACCCAAAACAACCCAACTCATCCCAACTCAACCCAACTAAACCAACCCAACCCAACTCAACCCACCCAACTCAACCCAACCAACTCAACCCACCCAACTCAACCCAACTCATCCCAACTCAACCCAACCAAACCAACCCAACTCAACACAACCCAACCAACCCAACCAACTCAACTCAACCCAACCAACCCAACCCAGGTGGCAGTCGCCAATTGGATCTCCAGGTCCAGAGAGATGCCACCACCCAACCCAACCCAACCCAACCCAACTCAACCCAACCCAACACAACACAACTCATCCCAACTCAACCCAACCAAACCAAACCGAACCAACTCAACCCAACCAAACCAAACCAAACCAACCAACCCAACCAACCCAACCAAACCCAGGTGGCAGTCACCATTTGGATCTCCAGGTCCAGAGAGATGCCACCACCCAACTCAACCCAACACAACCCAACCGACTCAACCCAACCCAACCCAACCCACCCAACCCAACTCAACCCAACCCAACCAACCCAACCCAAGCAACCCAACCCAACCAACCCAACCCCAGTTGCCTTCCCCACCATTTCCTCCCCTCCCCCCAGACCTTGGGGACTGCTGGTTGTCCCCCACCCCATGACGGTGCAGTTGGTGCCGGGGGCCGGGGGGGCCTTGGGGAGCCCCAAGGGTTGGACGTAGGGGGTGGGGGTGAAGGGGGGTTCCACGCGCAGCAGCATCAGGTCATGGCCGTAGGACCCGGCCCCACCCGTGACGTCGTAACCTGGGTGGACCACGACCTCCACGGCCACCCCAAACTGCTCCTGTCCCGTGGGAGTGGCCAAGCTGTGCTCCCCCCCCCGCACCTGGATGTGGCTGGGGACAGGGGACACCTCAGGGACATGGGGGGGACATGGGCGTGGTGGATGTGGGACCCCAGTGCCCACCAGTGCCCCCCCAGTGCCCCCATTTCCCCCTCCCAGTGCTTCCCAGTGCCCCCCAGTTCTGCCTAATTCCCCCCAGTGCCCCCCAGTCCCTCCCAGTGCCCCCATTTCCCCCTCCCAGTGCTTCCCAGTGCCCCCCAGTTCTGCCTAATTCCCCCCAGTGCCCCCCAGTCCCTCCCAGTGCCCCCATTTCCCCCTCCCAGTGCTTCCCAGTGCCCCCCGGTTCCTCCCAATTCCCCCCAGTGCCCTCCAGTCCCTCCCAGTGCCCCCATTTCCCCCTCCCAGTGCCTCCCACTGCTCTTCAGTCCCTCCCAGTGCCCCCATTTCCCCCTCCCAGTGCCTCCAGTCCCTCCCAGTGCCCCCATTTCCCTCTCCCAGTGTTTGTGCTTCCAGTGCTCCCAGTGCCTCCCAGTGCCTCCCAGTCCCTCCCAATTCCCCTCATTTCCCCCATTGTCCCAGATCCTCCCAGATCCTCCCCGTACCCCCATTTCCCCTCTCCCAGTGCCTCCCAGTGCCTCCCAGTGCCCTCCCAGTGCCTCCCAGTGCCTCCCAGTGCCCTCCCAGTGCCTCCCTGTGTCACAACATTTCCTCCCACTGCCAGCCAGGTCTTCCCAGTAACCTCCAGTTCCCACCAGTAGCCTCCAGGACCTTCCCAGCACCTCCCAGTGCCCCCAGTTCCCCCCAGCTCCCTCCCAGTACACCCTCAGGGCCTCCCAGTGCCCCCAGTTCACCCCCAGTTCCCTCCCAGTACCAGTTCCATGCCTCCCAGTGCTTCCTCCTTCCCCTCCCACTCACACCAGTTTGCTCCCAGTACCTCCCAGTGTCCCCAGTTTACCTCCAGCTCTTTTCCAGTGCTCTCCCAGTGCCTCCCAGTGCACCCAGCTCCCCTCCCAGTACTTCCCAGTGCCCCCAGTGCCCTCCCAACCCCCTCCCAGTCCCTCCCACTGCCCTCCCAGTCCCTCCCAATTCCCCCCAGTGGCCCCCAGTGCCCCCATTTCCCCCTCCCAGTGCTTCCCAGTGCCTCCCAGCTCCTCCCAGTCCCTCCCAATTCCTCCCAGTTCCCCCCCAGTCCTTCCAAGTCCCTCCTAGTGCCCCCATTTCCCTCTCCCACTCCTTCCCAGTCCCTCCCAGTGGCCCCATTTGCCTCTCCCAGTGCCTCCCTGTGCCTCCCAGTGTGTCCCAGTGCTTCCCAATATCTCCCAGTGCCCACATTTCCCTCTCCCAGTGCCTCCCAGTGCTTCCCAGTGCCCCCATTTCCCTCTCCCAGTGCCTCCCAGTCCCTCCCAGTGCCCCCATTTCCCCCTCCCAGCGCTTCTCAGTGCCTCCCAGTCGCTCCCAGTGTCCTTATTTGCCTCTCCCAGTGCCTCCCAGTGCTCCTATTTCCCTCTCCCAGTCCTTCCCAGTCCCTCCCAGTGCCCACATTTCCCCCTCCCAGTGCCTCCCAGTGCATCCCAGTGCTCCTATTCCGTCTCCCAGCCCTTCCAGCCCTTCCCAGTGCTTCCCAGTGCTTCCCAGTGCCCCCATTTCCCCCTCCCAGTGCCTCCCAGTGCTTTCCAGTGCTTCCCAGTGCTCCTATTTCCCCCTCCCAGTGCCTCCCAGTGCTTCTCAGTGCCCCCATTTCCCCCTCCCAGTGCCTCCCAGTGCTTCCCAGTGCTTCCCAGTGCCCCCATTTCCCCCTCCCAGTGCCTCCCAGTGCTTCCCAGTGTCCCCATTTGCCTCTCCCAGTGCCTCACAGTGCCTCCCAGTGCTTCCCAGTGCCTCCCAGTGCTCCTATTTCCCTCTCCCAGTCCTTCCCAGTCCCTCCCAGTGCTCCTATTTCCCCCTCCCAGTGCCTCCCAGTGCTTCCCAGTGCCCCCATTTCCCCCTCCCAGTGCCTCCCAGTGCCTCCCAGTGCCTCCCAGTCCCACCTGGTGCGGCAGTGGGCGGCGCTGAGCACCCACTGGGGGGTCAGGAGGGTCCCCCCACACTGGGGGTTGTGGAAGTGGAAGAGCAGAACCAGGGAGGGGTGGCCAAGGGGGGGGCACTCGCTGCCCCCCAAAATCCGATCGGCCCCGGGGACCCCTGGGAAAGGGGGGGGGTTGAGGGGGGAGGGGGCTAGAGGGCAACACCCCTCCCCCTTCAGTCTCCCCCCCATTTTGGGGACCCCTTCCAAAGCCCCCCCACAACTTTGGGGATCCCCCTGCACCCCCCCACCCCTTAACCCCCCTCATTTCGGGGACCCCTCCCCAAAGGCCCCCCCACAATTTTGGGGATCCCCCTGCACTCCCCGAACCCCCCCAGTCCCCTTTGTCCCCCCTCCCATTTCGGGGACCCCTTCCCAAAAGCCCCCCCAATACTTTGGGGTCCCCTCTCCCCCCCCACCCCTTAACCCCTCCCCCCATTTCGGGGACCCCTTCCCAAACCCCCCCCCTATATTTTGGGGATCCCCCTGGCCCCCCCAGACTCCTTTGTCCCCCCCCCCATTTCGGGGACCCCTCCCCAAAGGCCCCCCCCATATATTGGGGGTCCCCCCCAACCCC